>QLOH01000855.1:0-322721 GCA_026901365.1 Sesbania bispinosa
TATAAATTTACATAAAAATACAAATATATACACATTAAATATATATATATATATAGTTTAAAAGAAAGCAAAAATTGAGTGGGGGCATGGCCCCCTCTGTCCTAATGGGCTTCGCCCCTGCTCCCAAGGGTCATTTTATGATGGATCACTATATTTTGGGTCTACGGTAGACCTTTAATATTAAAAAATTTAATAATATATTTTATTAATTTAAATTTATTTTTTTATAGTAATAAAGTGTGGGGGTCTATGGTTAACCCAAACTTAAAGGGTCCATTCTAAAGTTGCCCCTCTTTCTCATTGGTTCATAACGCTCTATCTTTTCCTTCATTTCATGATGAACTCCACACATAACTTGTAAGAACACAATTCTACATATGTCAAAATTATCTAAATTAAAATCCTATTTAATTTTTTAAATACTAATAAATGTTAACTCTTATTTTAAATATAAATATTTATTTTTATTATGATGATTTTAATTTATTTAATAATAACCTATTAACAAATCAACATTCTATATACCACCAAGCACTTAGAACATTTGATAGGGGACTTTACCAACTTAACTAGTGGTCTTGTATAAAAAAAAATTAACTCTCTATTTTATAAATTTGAAAACTCAGTTTGGAGAGTGAGTACTCTTAGTCTCCTTACTCTCTCTCATTGGCTTTTAATATCCTGTCTTTTCCCTCAATTCATAGTGAACATCACATACAATTTTGTGAGAGTGCAAATTCCTAAATTAAAACCCTATTTAAAATTTTAAATACTAATACGTGTTGGATTTAGCTTTGGTAAAGTATGTAATTCAGTAATTGTGGCCATTGGTTTGAAAATCAATGGTGGAGATTTAAAAAAAAAACTTTATAATTTGTCATACATGTATGTGATCATAATCTTAGAGGAGGCAAATCCATAAATGTTAATCCCTATTTCTGAAATAAGGAAAAATCCTATATATGAACTTTTAAATTCTAATGAATATTCATCTTTATTTTTAAAATTTATTAAATTCAAAAATTCACCCCATCATTTTTTATTTCAATCCTTATTTGAAAAATATTCATTTTTTATTTTTATGATTTTATTTTATTCAATTATAACTTATTATCAAATAATAATATCATTAGATTTGAATAGTAAAACATAAATAAACTCAAAAATACCCCATGTATTTTTTTTTTTTTGGTACTTCTATAAAACCGGGTGGGGAAAAGATCAAACAAAATTTTGAATGTTTATAAATTTTCGATACAATGAGATGCTTACATAGGAAAAAACATAAATAACGAACTCCTTAACAGCCATGTAATGTAATATATAGCAGTTACTACCCGATTTTGAACCAATGTTTTCAGTTTTGTTAACGGTTAACTTCTCTCTTATTCTCCTTACATTCTTGGTTGTTTCATACTTCAAAGACCTCAAATTTCATTCATCCTTTTTGGTTTCATAGCATGCAAGTAAAAGGTAAAATAGATATGAAAAAGAAAAGGGAACTAAGAAGAAAGCCTCTGGCATGTCTTGCACACATGACAAGTTGAAAGTGATGTCCTTTTTGGTTATTTGATGTATATGGTATGATATGATTGTCTATTAAGTATTAATGCAATATCCTTCTTTGGTTTCTGGGAAGATGATCACTAGAAATAATTGCATGCCAATATACCCATCAGTTATTATGCTTTATATGCTGATGGTAATTAAATGATCTTTAATATATACATTCTAGTTGTATTTGGTGTTTTGCTTACAATTAATTTCAATTCCTTCACAACTTGAAGATGATAATATTCAAATTCAAAGCAGTAATGCTTATTAATAACAATGGTGCTTAATAAACAGAGTATTGTGAAAAACATATATAACTTTTGAAGAAATCCATGCAAAAATTGTTTATCTGTATGAGCATTGATTAATATTGTCCAGAAAGCAAAAGTAACAGAGAATTTTATCCTATTTTGTCACCATAGTTTCATCTCTTCATTTGTTTTTCTAAGAAACCTCATCAAGTCTTTTGTATCATTGACAACTAAAGCAACTCAGGCAAGCATCATCAAATAGTAAAGGAAGTTTTGAATGTCAGACTTGTGTTACATATTAAAGCTATCCTTTTCAAGATGATTTTGGTTTTCTAGTGTAATGTCTGGTGCCCAAAAAATCTCTAATTTCCCTTTTAAGGGGAAAGGGTGGTTAAATTAAGCAGTAGAGGAGTATCAGTAAATTAAACGACCCTTTACCCTGTGCATTCATGGCCATTTTATTTGATGCCGTTTATAGAAATTATTTGGAAAATAATCCAGGATGAAAGTGAATTGTTTCAAAATATTATAGTAGTTGTGAAGTTCTTCCAAATTGGTCAAGGGCAGTCTTGTTTCATTCTATGTAACTAACTTCAAGACATCCTCCTATTCATAATAAAGTAAATATGTATATGATTTTTTTCCTTGGCCATCTGGATGACGGAAAATAAGAACTATAATGATATGATGCTTTTCACTGGTTGCATACTGATCTTCCATTTAATTTCTCCAAATTTGTTATGTTAGCTTTGTTGTTGCAACATGGTAAATTTGTATATTTACTACTGTCTATTTTTCCCTGTAATTACCCATATATTTTAGGTTGAAGGAAAAGCCTCCAAGGGTGGAAATTGGTGTCACTGAAGAAATATTATATGCTTGTAATGTTTGCTATATAAAAGGATCAAGCAAAATGGGTGCTTCAAAAGTTGGCAGATGTGGAAGAAAAAGGAGAACAATGGCTGACAAGAGTTCAATTACTCAGGCCACAGCCAGACAACTCTCTAGCAAATTGAGTAAACTTGATTTGGCTGATCAAGAATGGATCAATAGGATTCCAGAATGTCCAGTATATCACCCATCAGAGCAAGAGTTTGAGCATCCTTTAGTTTATCTACAAAAGATTGCTCCTGAGGCTTCTAAATATGGTAATGTCATAACAGATTATGGATGTTTTTCTTTTAATTACACGTAGTTCATCACTGTCTTTAGGGTCTTCATCTGTCATTAAAAAGTTTTAACCAAGAATTTCCCTCCATGTATCAGAAATTGATATAATATTTAGTATGGTTAACAATTATGTTAGCATTTTTGCCATATCATGCACATTCTATATCGACTTGATTGTTCAAGTGCAAATAAGTGTAAGCACTTTCATTTTACAAATTCATATGTCAGGATTTGTTTCATGCTTCTTTGTATGTCTTTCAAAATTGAAAAGGAAACCCCTCCATTTACCCACAAGATTAAATTTAGTCACCCCCAACAGCAAGGAAGGTAAGTTAAGAATTGAAAAAAATAATAATAATAAATAAATAAACCTCTTCCTCACACATCCATTTTGTTTTTCCTCCTAGGGATGCTAAATAATGTTTCTTCCCTTTCTCCCTCTACTTTCCTTTGGACCCTTTCTCAAAGTGCTAAATTCACAAATTACAAGGATTTAGAGCAGAATAATGTATTATAATATCACAAGTACTTTCTGTATGTTTATGTCTTTTGTTTTTGTTTGTATGCTTATTGCTTCATCCTTATATTTCAGGTATATGCAAAATTGTTTCTCCAATTGCTGCCTCCAATCCAGCTTCTTTTGTCTTAATGAAAGAGAAAAAGGACTTCAAGTTTGAAACAAATGTACAGCCTCTTCGGCTTGCTAAATGGAATGAGAATGATATAATAACTTTTTCTATGAGAAACAGGTAAAAGATTATTATGTTTTCAATCTTTTATACTAGTTAAATGATGAAAAAGAAATTGATTGTTGTTTGTTATTGTTTCTACCAGAAAATATACATATCATGAATTTGAGGCTCTGGCAAACAAGACCTTTTTCAGAAGATTTTCCAGTTCTGAAGGTCTTTCTTCTTCATATGTGGAAAAGGAGTTCTGGTATGAGATGGCACATGGAGAGAAGGGAACAGTTGAGTATGGAGTCAATGTTGAGGGTACTGCCTTTTCATGTGATCCTAATGACAA
This sequence comes from Sesbania bispinosa, assembly GCA_026901365.1. Taxonomy (NCBI): domain Eukaryota; kingdom Viridiplantae; phylum Streptophyta; class Magnoliopsida; order Fabales; family Fabaceae; genus Sesbania; species Sesbania bispinosa. The sequence goes on from QLOH01000855.1 coordinate 4,002, forward strand.
GCTTGGAACAAGCAAATGGAATTTGAAGGTTATTTTTGACTCAGTGATTCTCAAAATCTTTAATTATTGAGTTTGCTATTTGCATTTAATCTATTAACTTTTACTTTAAGTGTATTTATTTATTGTTTTATTAATATTTTTCAATTGATTTCAGAATTTCTCACGGCTTCTGCAGTCCCCTTTGCGTTTAGTTGACAGGGAAATTCCAGTAAGAATTTTGAAGCCTAATCTGAATTTAAAAGTTATAATTACTTTCCTTTTTTAAATTTCTTTGTGAAATTTTAGGGGGTAACTGATCCTATGCTTTACATTGGGATGCTGTTCAGTATGTTTGCATGGCATGTAGAAGATCACTATTTGTATAGGTATATGCTTCTCCATTGCTTCTTCAAATGTTTAACATTACTCAACTCAGATCTTTAAATAGTTTACTGTTTTGTTTTGCAGCATAAATTATCATCACACTGGTGCTAATAAAACTTGGTATGGCGTGCCTGGCTATGCAGCCTCTCAATTTGAAAAGACTGTCTTAAATCATGTGTATTGTAATAAGATTTTAACAAAACATGGAGAGGATGGAGCTTTCAAATATCTTGCATATAAAACAACCATGTTCCCTCCAAGTGTTTTGTTACAACATGATGTGGCAGTTTACAAGGCTGTGCAGAAGCCAGGAGAGTTTGTGATCACCTTTCCTAGAGCATATCATGCTGGATTTAGTCATGGTAATCTATCCCTCTATACATGTGTCTGTGTCAATTCTGGTGTTAACCACATGTTAAAGCTCCTCACCCCTCCCTAAAAGTGTGTTTAGTGGGGATCGAACCGGGGCTCTTTCCACAATCTCAGCCCGCGTTGTCAACTGAGTCACAACTCTTTGGTTGTGTCTGTGTCAATTTGTTTCTTCATTTATTGGACATAATTTAATTATTTAGTTGATTCTTTTTGTTCATTTTAGGTTTTAACTGTGGAGAAGCAGTAAACTTTGCTATTGGAGATTGGTTTCCACTTGGGGCTGCTGCTACCAAACGATATGCACATCTCAGAATCCTACCTATAATTCCATATGAGGAACTTCTTTGTAAAGAGGCAATGCTGGTTTACAAGTCCTCAAAAGTCAAAAGTTCCAAGAACAAACCAGAAGACACATCATCTTATTGTGCTATTTTATTGTCTTTCTTGCATCTTATGCAATTTTATAAGACATCCCTTTTGCGGCTGAACAGTTCAAGAAAGTTATCAAGCTCTTCAAATACATTAGGTTCTCAGATATGCAGCCTCTGCCATAGGGATTGTTATGTGGCTTACTTGCTGTGCAAGTACTGCTATTCTCATCCAATTTGTCTTTTCCATGGTAAGACATCATTATTTTAGAATTGTTATTTCAATTGCTTCAGTTATTGATAGGTGAACTTGTTTCCCATGACTAAGATTTCATAATGATTTGAGTCATATTAATTTCATTTTGTTAGCATCATGATGTCTGATTAACATGTGTTTCTCTGGCTCTGTTTATTATGAGATTCAGATATTGCTCCACAGACTTGTTTATGTGGTAGAAAATATACTATTTTCCAGAGGAATGACTTGCTGGATCTGGAAGATGCTGCCAAACGTTTTCAACAGGAAAACAAATGCCTTGATACGTTATCTCTATCAAATATATTCTCCTATAACAGAAATGAATGCATCAAAGATCTCAAGGTATGTGAAAATTTAAACATTAAATAGATTGAGGCATTTTGATGGAACTGACAACTCATAATCCTCTTACTTCATTAGATTTTGCATTTCTTTGCTTGCATCACAATTCACAAACATATTGCATTACTTTATCTTCAGGTTGCTTAGTTTACAGTATCTAATTTATTTTTACTTACAAAATTGAAACTGAAAGCAGAATAATCCTTGGCATGAAGAAAGAAGTCCCAGAAGAAGTGCTAATTCTGTAGGGGCAGCATCAAAACTGAAAAGAAGGGTAGCAGACAACATCAAGCACAATGTTGAAAAGAATAAAAAGACAACAATGAAGCATTATAGAAACAATGGGCCTCCATCAGTAATAAGTACCAAAAGACCACGAATTATTTATAACTTGAGAAAAAGGGAATCAAAATTGATCAAACGTGTTCCTTCCCTTTTTGCAACATATGAAAAATTAAAATAAGCTAGCTATTAAATTCTTACTTGCAAGTTGCAATTGACAGACTGAGGCAAATTTCTAGTCCTCATTCATTTTTCAATGTTTTGGAATTATATACTGTAGATTAGTTTAGCTTCTTTCATAGTACTATATCCAAGAATTCATTAGAGCAATACACAGTATGTTGAAGGGTTTAGGTCATTATTTTCTAAACGATATATGCTAAAAAAATGTTTAAACAGGACAAGATATAATTCTTGCATAAGTTAACTCTGTAACACTCACTTTTTATACTAATGCAGTTTATTTTCCACGAAAGAAGTGGTTGTCATTTCTGCATAAATGTCCATTACATATTTACATAACTACAAGTGCATTGCAGTGTTAAAATATTCACGCACCAAAACAATGAGCCAAAAGATATTCTTCTATTCCACTTCACTTTTGTTAATCTTGGTTAGTTAATGATGCCATTTAAGGCGAATTAATTGCAGCATATCGAGAGTTTGTCAAATCTATACCAGTGACTCCAGACATAAAGTTAATGTTGTCAGAAGAAAAACTAAATGAGATCCTAGTAATAGCTATAGCTTCTCCAGAATCTGGGAAGGTAATGTTGTCATTACTCATTACAAATAAAACAGTAATGTTACACGGTTTAGTTCTATTTGATTTCTTCTGTATCTGCTATAAATTACACATAACTTAATATAGATACATAAACAAATATACAAGCTGCAACAAATATAATTACAATCCACAACACAATCAAGCTTGTTTTTTTGGTCTAGAAGTTAATTCCACACTCCTCAACATTAGGACCAATGACTCCTGTAGTAAATGGATCAACACGGACCCATAACAGAGGGAAAATGGATGCAAGCAGAATGGACCAAACCACCACAATGGTTGGTGTTCGGTTCTAGCATCCCATGAGACCTTTGAGGAAAGGGTACAGATGGATGATATCCCGAAATGCAAAGAAAAGCTTACCAAAGAGGGGACCCCATGACTGGTAACCACTGTTAATTGCATAGATTCCAGCAAACAACCCCAACCAAGTTGATTACTTGTGGGGGGAATTAGAAGGGTTGTCCATTTAAACATGTAGAGTTCTGCAAAGTCTTCATCTTCATCTGATGCCTTGGAGGTGACAGTGAAGTTGGTGTCAATACCAGCAAGCACATTGTGTAAACCTCGGAACACAGCAAAAAGATATGTGATGGCACACCACCAATAACCCAAAATTGTTCATTTCTCCACCACTCATCATTTCCAACACCACTCTGGTTGCAATATTCCGGATCTGCTAGAAAAGTTAGAATATTGCATTTCATAAGATAAGACCACACGTTGAGAGTCATGTATTACATTCAACAGGTCATGTAATTTCTGGGAGGAACATATAGAATTACCATTCAGGAGATCCTAGTTAGTGTAGTTTCCAGCTTTGGATGTGATAACACAAAGAATGATTAGTCAAGAGTAATATTAACCATGCATGAATGTCCTTGATCACTTCACTGAATTATGTTTATGAAGAAATAAATAACAAACCCGTGGGATGATGAATGTGATGAGATACAATAAAAATTAATAAAGTGAAATATGCCATGAAAACAATAAAAATTGGTGAAATATGACATGAAGAAAAAAAAACAGCTATTAAAAGGAACTCTGCCTATAAACACCAAGTTGCTGCACCGATAGCTAGCCAGTGGCCCGTGCGACAAATATAAGGTCCATCTTTGTTGCCTGTACAATCAATTAAAGAATTGGCACAAATTAAGGTCCATATTTGTATCCATTCGGTTTACCTTGCACCAGAATGCAGTCGGCTAAAGAAATGAGAAGCTCACTGGTTTTCAAACCTTTACCCTATTAGAGCTAAAGCACACTGTTTTCAAACTAAATCCTAGAGATGCAACGTCATTAACAAAACAGAGAGAATATGGGTTAGTTAAGCCAAATGGAAGAAACAGAGAAAGAAAGCAGGGAACAGAGAAAAAAATGGGACGACGGAGAGATACCACCCCACAACTCTGACTGAACCCTAAACCGAGAAGGGGGCAATGCTTTTTTATGGAACAGGAAATGTTAATTTTTTATGTTTATCCATTGGTGTTTACTGGTAAGCCACTGAATATCATCCATTGGTGTTTACCAGTTTTGAGAAAAAGGAGTCTATAGGATTTAACCTGTGACATAAACAGATTAAGAAAGGGGGAAAAGTACTCAATTTTAGCTTCAGACAGTAGGGTTTACAGGTAGAAGGAAAAATACTGAAAACAGCAAGATGTTGCTTTGGGGAGAGATTTCAACAAAAAGTGTAAGTTTAGGCGCAAAAGCAAATATCTCAAGATTTGAGAAAACAATAATTCATACTCCTTTGACTTTCACTTGTACTCATCAACCAATGAAAACTTACCAAACTACATGCAAATTAATTCCTTTTTTTCCCTTCACAATTGCTATAAAAGAACCCAATTAGGGGAGAGTATAAGAGACAATACAGTATCCTCCAAAAGAAACCAAAAAGCTGAAGGAAAACAAAAGGTAAAATCCCCCACAAGAAACCACAAAACAAACACAACCCTGTTAAGGCAAAATTGTGAAGTTAAAATATCCAAGCACATTAAAAATTCAAAGCAAAGTTTTCACAGAACATTATAATTTCTTTAACTCATCTCTATATAATCAAAACCGGTAACTACCCTATGAGTACAGAACATTCAAAGTAACTAAACTAGTGTAAGTAGAAGCAGACAAAAGCGATGCCATGAGTTTTCAACTTCAAAATTCTTCATTCAACAAAGTAAAAGTCACCAATTCCTATCCACATTGATGCCTAACTATTATAACATAAAGTTTATTATAAAATTCAGCATATGAAAACGCGAGACAGCTGACAGTCCTGGGGCACTAAGAACAAGAATTTCAAAAATTAAGGCATATCATCACAATTCGTGGACAGAAAGGCACCAGTAGCTCAGACTCCTTCGCCTTTGATAATCGGTTGTTTATACATAGAAAATCAGTTGCAGAGTTCCATGCAGTTTCATGATGAAAAATAAGACTTATGAGTTAGGCGTCAATTGTGGAAATATATTTGAACAAAAATGCAGTCTCCTCCATAGGCCTTGCTTTCACGCTGAAGATCAGAATTGAAAGAGACAGAGAAGACGAAGAAGAAGAGATTTTAATCTGAAGCTCATACTCACTGCACGCTATAATGTAAACAATACCACACATTACACGTTGATACAATTTTAATCAATGCCTTTGTTTACTTTAAACTCACCATTTACTTCCTATAGTCCCTAGACTAATCCAATCCTAGAAACAAAAACAATACACATCAAAAGCCAAGATGATTCAACAAGAGCAGGTAGGTGTAGGTGACCACTATAGCAATTGATTACACTAGTTTAACACCAATCTACTCAAGGATATCTTTAACACTCACAACAGCAATTGTCTCCTTCCCCCAATATCAATTCAAAGAACAAAGAAAGTCATTTCTAGAAGTGGTATGTAATCAACTGGTTGCTCAGGCAAAAAATGAACAATTGTGGAAGTTTACTTGCAAAATATGTAATAATTGCGAACTTGATTGTATGTGACAAAAACTTCAGTGATGCTATATCTAAAAAACTCATGCTGGAAAAATTGTTCCTAATGATACAGTGTATGAAGTATAAGTTAAACTCACATTCAACAATTACATTTTCTCTCGCCACAGTAATGAGAAACATCAGACTTTCCGAGCCAGTGTCCTCTGCTTGGTTCCATGCTGTACTACCTTTTCCTCCACAGGAAGGCCCTTGCGCCGTCTGACTGCATCAATTAACTTTCTTGCTGTATTTGGAAGAACACTAGAACCATCTCCAAACTCTTCAATTTCCTCTTCTGTTTTTGGTACAAAGAAAGGATCCTCAGGTAGTGCTTCCCAGTGGCTAAGGACAAGAAGTGCACTTGCAGCACCAGAGGTCCACCTTCTAAGCTCATCCGCAAAACCAAAGCTCTCAGAAACAGGAACATATGCATGCACAGTGAAGAAAGGGGAACCTTCCTGCATCTCTTCCTTCAAGACTCGGGCCCGTCTTCGGGAAAGTACAGCATACATGGGACCCAAATATTCAGTTGGGGTATTCAGTTCACAAAAGTACATTGCTTCAACTAGCCGTGGCTTATTCTGAAGCACAGCTGCTCTACAAGCATCTTTGACAGTTGCAATTACCTGCCCTGCAAAGATTCCATACTGCTCAGATTGTTGGTGTGCTTCAGATTCATCATACAGCCCTGTAAATGGAGATACGCGTGCCTCAATGACAAATGCCAAACCCCACATAGGCTCATCACATAAGGGTCCAGCTGAAGTGGCTAACTGGAACCCAGTTATAACACTACTCTCAAGACGCTCAGCATCCATGTACAAGGCTTGGCTCTCATTTGAAGATGTCTCAGAAACTGAGTTACTGTTACTAGAATCAGCCTCGAAGCCCAACTTTTCAGATACATGAGAACATCCACGTATTAGAACAGAGGTATTAGTGCTTTCTGCTTTAATATCAGGGGTGAAGAGAATGTTGGCACCAATCTGCCTTGGTCCAAGTGCCCATATCCTCCTCAAAAGCTTCAGCCACTTCAATTTACATTTCTCGGCGTGGTCCTTGTCATTTTCATTCCTGCTCAAAATATCACTCTCCACTACATCCATTATGCGTTTTCTTAGCACTTCAGCTGGATTATTGTTATCGAGAATACTAGGTCTTTGGGTTTCTAGATTTTTAACAGTCTGCCCCGACTTTACTCCAATGATATCTCCAAGTAAATCAGAGCTTTCATCAAGCACCTTTGTAAGAGAAGGTAGAAGTTTCATCACCTGCACGCGAACAACACATCTTCCATTGGGTGTTGTTTTCTCAACATAATCTGAGCTCCTACTAAGAACTTTCAAATTTTCCAGCACATTGGAGACCTCTCCCTCAATGGTCTCTTTGTAGGACACAAGGGGTGGAGAGACTTCCAAGCTAACTTTTGCAAACCTCTCCTTCAAGTCCTTTATACATCTCTCAAGATGAACTTCACCAGCAGCAGCAAGAACATGCTCTCCTCTTGCAGAAACCGTGACCTCTACAAACGGATCCGCACGATTCAGAAGCCTCAAGCCTTTGAGCAGCGCACCCGTCTCTGCAGGGTCAGATGGCTCAATTGCGACTCTCAAAGTCGGGGAAACTTGGAATGCCATACTTGAAAAAGGCCAACAGTTCCTAGTAGAAGAAAGGGTAGCACTTTTCAATATATGCTGGCCAAGGCCTCGGATAGCAACAACATCCCCTGCCTTGGCAGATTTCACTACTTTCAACCCCTGGCCCATCATCAGATACAAGGATTTCAATTCAGCCTCCTGTATATGCTTTTGCATTGATTCCCCTTTTAGGGGATCATACAAAGCAGAAAGCACAAAAACTCTCTGCCCCACCGACAAAACCCCACTAAAGATCCTAGCAAATGCCAGAAAACACTCATCTGACTCACCCTCTCCATCATCACCAGAACTGCCCACAATCTGCCCCACTTGGGGAGGAAGCATTCTGATCGGGACAGCAAACATCTTGGCCACAAAGGCAACACAAGGAATCTCCGGCCTCCAATCACACCCCTCCACCGCTTTCCTCGTGAGCTCCGCCTCCTCCACCACGCTCCGATCAACACCATCCCCGGAAACCTCATGTACGGGAATCAACCGTGAGATCCGAAATGCCTGTGCTGTGACAGGGTCCGGCAAACACTTAACAGCCATGGACAAAATGGCATCCGAAACAGGAAGCCAACGACTCATAACCGCTTGAAGCACCACCTTAGCATCCTTATTCTGCAACTCCCTCGCTGGAACCTGCAAATTAAAGGACCTAATAACCTTATCAAGCAACCCTCTATCCCCTTCTAAAGCCCCCTGATACACCTGCCACAAAGGCTCCAACACAAACTGAACAAACATAGGCTTAGCCTTACCACCACCAATCCCTTTCTTCCCAACAATCATCTTGGTCTTAGGGTTGAAATACCGTGGACCCCACAGGGCTTTCTGCAACGCATTCACACTAGCTCCAAGCTTGGAAGCATATATCTCTGCGAACTCATGAATCCCAAAACCCCAACCATCCAACGCGCATGCGAATACGACATTCCCTTTCTGCGGTTGAAACACATCCTCGTTGTCATCGTAATCTTCCAGAAGCTCACCGGATGTGGTACCACCGGCGAGGAGGGAATCGACGTCGGTGAGGTATTTCTGCGACTTGTAAGCGCTGACGATGCCGTTAACCTCGTGAACGATTCGCAAGAGGCGAGTGTAGGCTTCGGAGGGAGTGAGTTTCAACTCGGTGATCAAGCGATCGAGCTTGTTGAGGACAAGGCAAGGGGAGAGGCGTTCGATCCAGCACTGGCGGAGGACGGCGTGGGTCTGGATGTGGACGCCCTCGACAGCGTCAACGAGGAGGAGCGCGCCGTCGGAGAGGCGTGCGGCGGTGGAGACCTCGCCGCAGAAGTCAATGTGGCCGGGGGAGTCGATGAGGTTTACGGTGTGGTCCTTGTAGCGGAGGGCGATGGAGGAGCTCTTCATCGTGATTGCTCGGCGCTGCTCTTCGTCGAGATAGTCCATGAACCGAACCCGACCCGCCACTTTCGGGTGGACGACCCCGCCGCCTGCCGCCGCGATGAGCTGATCGGCGAGCGTGGTCTTGCCGTGGTCCACGTGCGCCAAGATGCATATGTTACGGATTTTGTGCCTATCTCTCTCGCAACTTTCCTCCTCCTCCATCATCTCTTCCAATTCGAATTCGATTCCCAAGCGTAACTGCCACAATGACACGAAGAAGCCTCCTGCAAAACTCTGAAAAACCCTAACCGCCTTTCGGATTGAGGAAGAAGCTGGGCCTCTAAACGATGTCGTTGCGTGACACATATAATTTAAATTGGGTGCATCTAGGGTGAATCACCGTGTGCGTGAAATACCGATGCTTCACCCCTTTATAACCGTTTGATCTCTTTCCTTTTTAATCAACGGTTATGTTGTTTAGGTGCTTTTAGGGTTTCACCTCATGGGTGTTTCCCCCTTTTTACCTGTGTTTACCCAAAAAAATAAAATTATAAAAATTTGCAATAAAGTCCCTAAAAAACTTTGTTATATGGGTCCAAGCCAGTTTAGCTCTTCCCCACTGTGTTAACTCTTCGCACACAACCCATAACTTAAACGCAACTCGATTACAGTCACTTCGGGCTAGGTCTCTCCAGCGGGTGAAAGCTCCACGGGTGCCCCTGCAAAGCGAGTAGGCAGAGTGGGAGAAGGAGTAAACTGCCCAATCCACCTGGGTTTTGGGGGAGAAGGTGAAGACGGGGAGGGACGAGATGACGAAAGCATCGAGCCCACGATAGGCGTGAATCAGAGTTAGGTGGGAGAGTGCAACTACAAACTCTGGGTTTTGGAAGAGTTTACGCGTCCGATGTCCCTTTATTCCAAGAACTCTCTCTATATGGATCTTCAGGGGTCACCCTTCATGCAACTACAAACTCTGAGATTTGCAAGCTCCTCTCCAATAAAAAATGATGCACACAATAAGTACACGAGACATGTAGATTTAGTGGTATAATCATTGGATTAGAGATTTAATTTACAAACACCAACATAGTGGGAAACCTTTTATTTAAAAAAGTTGAGGAAATTTTGGGATAGGAAGTTTCAATGGGAAAGCTCTCTCCAACAAAGGTTGGAAAGGACCATGAGATAGTTTTTTATTTCTTATCGCTCCAAACATAAAAAAATACGGAGGGATCGAATAATGATTTTAATAAAGCCTTTCAACAAGTATCTGGTATGAATCTTGACCGCTCATTAAAATTTTATTATATCCAACGGTGACTAAGGGGTGAATCACCCATTGGGTGTTTCACCCTAGATGTTGCCATGTTGTTTGACTAATTAATGGCAGTGACATTGTTTTTGAAATTTCAATAAGGTACCTCTATGACCTATCTCTATTAAGTGATATAGATGTTATTTTATCATTTTTCATCGTTACACTTGTGAATATTAAACACCAAAGAATGGGAGAAATTCCACCACATGTCTTGACTGCTAAAGTATAGAGGCATTCCATTTACCAGTTTTAATGGCATCCTGGATTTCAGATCCTGTGTCATTAATTAGTTTAATTTAAATCTCACATATATTAACTAGTTAATTATGTAACCTGCTGCTATGTGTATTAAGATCTCGTGTCATTTAGCTAATTCTTAAGTCCACCTAGTTTTTCTAATTTTTTGGGTAGTTAGTTATCATTATGAGCAAAATTATTCTTCAATGCTAAGATTGGAAAGAGGAATGCAACAATAACTTAATTGCAAAATAAAAGCAACAGGAAAAAAAAAGCCAAATGCAAATGAGTTTAGATTTATTTTTTCATTTAGACCCTTCTTTGCAATTTTAAAAATTATCTTATTTTTAATTAACAGTTAATAAAACTTGTTATAACAGGTCAAAAAGGTGGAACAACGGTGTTTCCTGGTAGAACCCATTTTAATTGAGTAAAAACCAAATGTCGACTTTATTAGCGTCATGCAAAACGTTCATATTGATCTCATCATTCACTTTAGTTCAAAATGGTTGACGTCGTTAAATGAGTGCTAACGTGTTAAGTGACACTTTAGATTCAAAATAGTTTGTGTAATATTAATAACAATTCACTTTAGTCCCTAAAATAGTATTGTATATGGAAAGTCAAGTTCTTAGTAACATTGCACTAAGAGAAATTGTCACATTTCACAACTTAAAAATCGTCACATTTGATTGTAAAACATATATCTGAATCTGGATGTTGTGCCTATCACGCTCACAACTTCACTCCTCTTCCATCATCTCTTCCAATTCGATCTCGATTCTCAAGCGTAACTGCCACAATGACACGAAGAAGAAGCCTTCTGCAAATCTTTGAGAAACCCTAATCGCCTTTCAGATTAAGGAAGAAGAAGTTGGACCTCTGAACGATGTCATAATTGCCTAACACATAAAATTTTAATTATAATAAATAAAAAATAAAAAAGCGCCTAAAATCATAAATCATAATTGTACTCCCCTACTTGTGGGTCGATCGAACATGCCCAGGCTTGTGGAGTCGGGTTCGCGGGTCGATCGAGTAGGCCCAATTTCCACAAGGCTTACTGGGTAGGATGAAATTCGACAGGACGAGATGGGTGGTAAAGGAGGTGGTTCGGAAGACATGGGACGTGGCAGTTATTGGAAATAGCATAAAAGGGTTCAAGGTCAATGAAAAGAGGCAGGTTCACAGTTTTGACAGAGAAAAGGAAAGACCAAAGGCTTGAACATCTGAGGCTTCTGATCGAGGACTTAGTTTACTAAGAACATTTGGCGTCCACTGTTAGGGGTGGGAATAGGCCAAGTAGCCGACATGAGCCTATGGCCTGGCCTGACCTATTTGATAAAAAGGCCAATTTCAGGCATTATAAAAAAGCCTATTTAAATAAAGAGGTCAGACTTAGGTCGATTCATAAGCCTACGAATCCTGATAGGCCGACCTATTTATATTTAAAAATTAATAAAGATATATTTTATATATTATATTTATAAAGGTAAAATATGTTTTTAGTCCATGTAAAATTAGCGGGTTTTGCTTTTAGTCCTTGTAATTTTTTTTATTAAAGCGTCCTCCCAAAATTTTTTTGCTTGCAATTAGTCCCCCTTTAATTGGAGTATCAGATGTTGATGTGGCACACTTTCTCTATATAAAATACTTATAACCAATCTGAATACACTTAGTATTATTATATTAATATTAGTGTATATCTATATATTAAACTAAACGTATGGATGTGTGATGCACGAGAAGTGATTTATTCTAGAAAAAAGTATAATATATCTTAACAGATTAAGTATATAAACATGTGAAAATAGTAAAATAATTTTTCATTAGCATGTAGATAAAATGATATTAGGAAACATTTTTAAATTATGTTAATATTAGGTATTACTCAGTAATACAAATTTATTTGTAATTCAAAAATTTAAATATATTTCCATCTCCTAAAATTATATAGAACTTAACATATATGATTTAAAATATGAGCTACTAAGTAGATTTGCATAAAGAGAAAAAAAATCCAAATAACATATAATAGATCTAATATTAAAATCATACAGAGATTAAACATAAATACCTCTTTCAGATGAAACATGGGGGAGGAAACCCCATGGGAGACCACGAGCCGCGACACTTGTTCCCTGCTAGGGTTTTTCTATTTCTCAGATGAAACATAAATACCTCTTTCAACTTCAACAATTTAAACGTTCTCCAAATTTTCATATGAAGAACCCCAAACCCAACAAAACCCACAAAACTAAAATAAGACAAAATAAGAATTATGAAAAAAATGGGGTCAAACTAAAATTTCAAATACCTATTGGGAAGTGATCGATATTAAATGTAAATGTACATTTACTCTCTTATCCTTACATATTTAACTTTATTAAACAAAAGGCTTAAATGCATTTTTTATCCCTATATTTTTGTAAATGAGTGATTTTGGTCCCCCTAATTTTAATTGCTCAATTTTGGTCTCTCTTCTTTAAAAATTGAACAAATCTAATCCTACCGTTAGTCTCTCATTAAATATTTGGCAGACTTTGCTGACATGGATTTAATTTTGTGACGTGTAAACTATCACATGACAAAGATTATTATTTAATTTTATCTCTTAATTTTCTAAACGAAAAATCAGAAAATAAAATTAGATTTTACATAATTTAATACAATGAGAAAACAAAATAGAAACACAAAATCTCACTACTACACTCCAATTTCCTTGAAAACAATAAAGAAAATACAAGTCCCAAAACTAAAACAATTGCAGGTCCGCTTCAAGCTATCAACCAAGCAAACTGAAATTTCATTCGGGCATGAAATGAAATTTAAAATGAAATCGAAAGCGAACTGAATTCTGCAAGCTCTGATTTTCCATTTAAAAAATTAAGAGATAAAATTAAATAATAATCTTTCTCATGTGATAATTTACACGTTACAAAATTAAATTCATGTCCGCAAACTCTACTATATAAATATTTAATGAGAGGCTGACAGTGGGATTAAATTTGTTCAATTTTCAAAGAAGAGTGACCAAAATTGAGCAATTAAAACTGAGGGACCAAAATCACCCATTTACAAAAGTATAAGGACCAAAATTGAGCAATTAAAACTAGGAGACCAAAATTACCATTTATAAAAGTATAGGAATAAAAAATGTATTTAAGCCTAAACAAAAAAAGCCGCATGCCAAAATGTTATTGGGACACTTAAGTTGGGTAAGAGTACCAAACGATAAAAAAGAGTACCCTAGAATCCACCAAGTTTTAAAGCACTATGTTGTAGAAAATGAAATCTGCAATCTCTTGGTAGCGTCATTGATAAATCATGAATGAAAATTATGAAAATTCTCAACCAACAATAGCAAGCAGACCATTCACTCCCCCTTCATAAATAATGATTAATTTATTTTTTTATTCACTTTTGTTCATTTTTATAATCTTTAACATTATAATAATTAATAGAGGCAACATTTAATCAAAGATAATCTCTTAACTATTATTTACTATCTGACTGACATATAAAGTGTTTAAGACAAACAGGATTGGAAACAACATATACACAACTAAACCAAAACTGAACTGCATAGAACTTCTCTAAGGAAAAAAAAAATCAAAAAATAAATACATGGCACCAAAGAGGTTGAGTCTTTGGAATTTAAACTCTAGCATAAGGAGAGTATGATCATGCTGCCCTTAGTTTAGTGCCTGTTATGTCCAATACCTTCTCATCATCTGCTTCACATGATTCTGGAATTGAATGCCCCAGCTGCACCTCAGTTGTCCCATTGCCCTTGTTGCTTATCAAATAATGGCTAGCAAAGAAATTGAAGTAGATAAAATTCAAAGCTCCAAGAGCAGCAATGACATAATAGTAGTAATCAAGCCTATTCTGGTTCAAATCATGACCACCTAGCCATGGTGTTTTTCCTTTGTGTGATGTTACTCTATGGACAATATTGACAATCAATGAACCTATGTAGTTTGCAATAGACAAGCTCAGAAAGAAGACTGCCCCAGCAACAGTCCTCATATTCTCTGGCATTTGCAAGGTAAAGAACTCCATTATAGCAACAGCAGCAAAGGCTTCATTTAGACCTGATAGTGCAAACTGTGGCAAGAGCAAACCAAAGCTCATAGGTGAACTAAATGATCCAAGTCTTAAAGCTGAGTCACGGCGCTTCTTCTCAACAACTCCTGCTACCAACATGCATAAGATGGATAACAAAATCCCAATTTTGATCCTTTGCCTCATGCTCAATCTTGTAGTCCTTTTAGTGATTTTCCTTGTTAGAGGAATGTAAATGCACTCATAAATGTATATCCAAATTGAAAGAGCTATCATTGATATAAGGTTCATCCAACCAGGTGGAACTTTGAAGTGATGTCCAATAGACCTATTGGTTTGTATAACTTGAAGGACCCCAAAGGTGTTCTGTTGGTCCATTACAATGAAGATACAAATTCCTGTTACCCAAACTGGTAGAATTCCCAACAAGCATTTAAGGCGTTCCACTTGTTGCAAACTACAAAGTCTCCAACCATTCCTTGGCATGCCTTGATCATTCAATTCACTGAGGTCATCTATTACAGCAGCCTTATCAAGGAATTTGAACCTATCTGTGTGAACAAGCCTAATATTCTCCAACTCTGTAGGAGCAGGATCATAAAAGGCTTTTCCAGAAGCCTTTATGTTGTGTTTTCTACAGGCTGCTGCAATGACCTTTGCCATGTCTGAAAAGACACTCCCTTGAGGTTTCTTGCAAATGTAAGTGTGGCGGCCAAGGAGGAAAATGATTGTTGAGAAAGCAAGACAAAGAGTTGGAATAGCAAAGCCTAAAGTCCAGCTTACATTGGTTTGAATATAGACAACACCTGTGAGTGCTACAACAAGTGCAATGGTAAATGTGAAGTACCACCAATTAAAGAAACTCTCCAATTGTCCCCTGCCTTTCTCTGTGTTGGTGTCAAACTGATCAGCACCAAAAGCAATGTTGCAAGGCCTAATACCCCCAGCACCAATGGATAACAATCCAAGACCTGCAAAGAGGACTCCTAACTGCCAACCTTGTGGCTTTTGGCAATAGGGTCTGTCCTTGCAGGTAAGGGGTCTTAATTGATGTATACCTGCTGTTAGTGTCATGGTCAATATACCCTGTCAAATAGAATCAATCCAAGCTGGTGATGTATACATCTCCCAGGTTTAATAAAAAAAAAACTGAAGCAATAAGGGATTTTAAAACCTTCATGCAATGCTCAATCATATAGTCTCAACATTATCACATACAATAGTCTCTTTGGTGGAAACTAAACACACACAAATAGTGTGTTTGGTTTACCCCGAAATCACGTTTCAAATGTGGATACTAACAAACGTTACTCTGAGTGTATGTTTGGTTTACACCAAAACCACGTTTTAAACGTTGATCCAGGTAAACGTCCGGAACCACATTTGAAACGTGGTTTTAGTGTAAACCAAACATGCTAGTGTTGGTCTAGAACCACGTTTGAAATTGATTTTAGAATAAATTAAACACACACTAAGTTTATAATCAGGCAATATCTATTTAGTTAGTTATGATTAGTTACAGATTAATGAATCACAGTGAGCATTTTTCTTGATTTCTGTTTCAATAGATTGGTTAAATTTGGGCATTATAAGGTTATATTGGTGGAAAGTGGAAAATATATAGGATTACTAAACTAAATGATAATTAGGAATAGGATGTTAATTTTTCTTACCAGAAGTGATGCAATGGAGCCATAGAGAAGAGTCCGGAACCTGCCAAGATAAGTATCAGAAATGAAAGCACCGACTAATGATGCAATGTTGGAGGATCCATTCCAAATTTGCACCACATTAACCACGAATATGCCACTGAGGTTGTAATTGGAGAGCAGATACATTGTTAGATTTGATATCAAACTCATGGATGCTAATTTCTCGAATGACTCATTACCTTCAAATCAAATGAACGTGCATTATAATTAATTAAGGAGTTGTGGGAAATAAATTAAATGATGTTTGCAAGAACAATTAATTAATGATTAATTGTAAAAATACCAATGATATATTTGACGGATCTCCAGCCTCCTGCAAGTGAAGGAGGTATTTGCTCATGTTCTAGCTCAAGTGCAGAGTGAGAATTAGTTTTCACTTTCTCCATTTTTAAGTTCTGTTTAATTTCTAATTCCCTTCAACTATAAGTAGTAGAATATTATAAGTTTATGATATGGTGACTGAGGGTTTTTCTTAATTTTTATCCTAACTGTGGTTGATTGATTCTTTCAAAGCGGTCAAAATTAATTATGAGATTTTTTAGCAGGCTTTTCTCAAACAACCCAGGGATTAGTTTCACTACACGTGTGCTTCGTCATGTAATTTGGTATTTGCATGACGGCTAGATATTTGGGATTTTCATAACTGTAATCCTAATTTTACGAACCATAACATATTAATATTACCGCTCATTTTGTCATAAATCAGCATATTTTAAAATTCGTTTTCAATTTATTTAATGAAAATATTGATAAAAGAATATTACTATATGTATTATGTAAGATTAATTATATCAACCTAGACCTAGCGAATAGCGATAGTAGAACAGAACAAGTTGAGTGTATAAAAATCACAATTGAATGTTGAAACAAATAAATAACAAAAGAATGATTTTCTTTATTATTATTATTATTATTATTATTAATATTAAGAGTGTGTTTGGTAAATAACTGCCAACTTTTTTTGAAAATGTATTTAAGATAGTTTTTTTAAAAAAGCTCCAATTTTCAGTTACTAGGTGAAAATTAATTACAAATTTATCCCTCAATCACCTCAATTTATCATTATTTAATAATTAATTATGTCATTTTACCATTTTCAGCTAGTTTTATCAAACACATTCAATCAAATCAGTTAATTTTTCGACTTTCAGCTAACTTTAAACTTTCAGTTAGCTTTTCAGCTAATCTTACCAAATACACTCTAATTATTATTCAACTGTAATACTAATACTGCATATATAATTCACAAAAATTGCTTTTTTTTTTCCTCCGTGTAATAATGGACCAATTCAAAAGAGGCGGGTAGAACTATGAAAATAGAAACTATATTGATCCCGCCATTAATCAATCAATGTAATGTAATAATGCAATGCTGCTTTATTTTATTATTTTTTAAAATTAAGATATCTCTCGTATGGTAATTATAAATGTCTGGTCGTATCTCAGACATGCATGATGCTATACTCTACGCGCAAGTGTGACTAAAACCCATCACTCTGTTTCTGGATTCGACACGTGTAATTCAACTTGCTGACGTGGCGGTCATCACCTCTTTTTATTGGTTCTTTCATGTTGCAAGTTTCAGAATTACTAGCGAGTATTCTTGTAATCCAAGGCGAGCGAGTGGTAGAAAAGGTTCTGTTTTTGAATTTCGCTCTGAACAACGGCTACTTCACACTGCACCACTTTTCATACCAACTTTCAAAAGTTGTCCTTTTTCACCATCTCCATAATATATATTGGAGTAAAACGAAAGCACCCTCTTTTTATTTTCATGCCTGAAAATGAAATTATTATTATTTATTTTTTTAGTTCAAACTTCAAAGTTAAAATAATGTAAACCCTGTTGGGTCTCTCTCTCTTCTCTACCCACTAGAATCATTCATCACTATAACACTCACTCTCTCAGTGTGTGCTTTCATTTCCAGTTTCCACTCATAGAACTGATTAAACACCCATTTGGGAGCTTGAAAAATGGAAATGGGTACTGTGACGTGGGTTTTCTTGGTGATTTTGACAACATTTTTCTGCCCTTTCTCTCTTGCTCTCTCCCAAGACGGTAAGAACTATGAACCCCCTTTTTATTTGGGTGGAATAGTTGCATTTTGGTAGTTTTCAAGTTTCACTTTTCACTCCCCATTTTGGGAATCTTGCTTAAATGCAAAATGCGAGTTCAAAGTTTTAAACTTTAAGCGATATTCATTCATATGTTAGGTCTGACATTGTTGGAAATCAAAAGCGCTTTGAATGACACTAAGAATGTTCTCAGCAACTGGCAAGAGTTTGATGACTCTCCTTGTACATGGACTGGTATCACTTGTCATCCTGAGGAACAAAGAGTTCGCACAATGTATGCAAACAGTACATGCTTCTATTCTATTAGTATTACTTTTTTTCCCACTTTCTTAGCTGAGTGTGACACTTTGTCTTGTGTTTTTCAGAAATTTGCCATATATGCAACTTGGAGGAATTATATCTCCCAGCATTGGTAAACTCAGTAGACTACAGAGACTGTAAGTAGAACACAATCCTCACAGCATTGGTAAAGTTACATGTTTAACTGCTGTCATTCTTATTCTTCTATTCAATGGCTTCCAATGAATCAGGGCGCTTCATCAGAATGGCTTGCATGGAATTATTCCTAATGAAATTACCAATTGTACTGAGCTAAGAGCCCTGTAAGTGAAATAGTTCCATTCCTTTGCTAGAAGTTTGTTATGTCTATTCCCTAAACATTTCACTATTTTTTACCATGCTGAATGGCTGAACCTTTTCATCTGATTCTATTGAAAGGTACTTGAGGGCTAATTATTTCCAAGGAGGCATACCGGCAGCTATTGGAAACCTTTCATATTTAAATATACTGTAAGTCCCTCTTTCTTGTTTTTATCATGATTTGTCTTGTTTTTTCTATGGCAATGGACCTATCTGTGTTGAAGTTTCAGTTAAACTAGCACAATTTTTGTTTCTCAACTAGGCTTTATTTTAATTTTCATTTAGTATTTTAATGCTAAGTTTAAATACAGGGATTTATCAAGCAACTCATTAAAAGGTGCTATACCTTCCTCACTTGGTCGTCTCTCACATTTGCAAATTCTGTAAGTCTCTTAGCCTATAGCTCAGTGGCATAGTGATATTGATAACTTCAACTTTTAGTTTATGCTGATCCTCCTTTTCCTAGGAACTTGTCTACCAATTTCTTTTCTGGTGAAATCCCTGACATTGGAGTACTAAGCACCTTCCAAAAGAACTCGTATGTACTCTTGCCTCATAAAGCCTTGTAGTCTAGGTGATACATTATAGTAGTCTTTAGACCAGAGACAGGGTTTAAAATTCTCTGTTTTTGTAATAATGATGGTTAAGACTTATATATTATGGTGATGAGCAAATATATTCACAAGCTTGAATTATACTCATTGTGGTTTTTAAATCATTAGTGTCAAATAATAGCACATGTTTATTTTTATTATAAATTATCTGTTTGTACTGCTAATTTATAAATCAATTTCATATGAATAGGTTTATTGGCAATTTAGATCTTTGTGGGCGGCAAGTCCAAAAGCCATGTAGGACATCACTTGGTTTCCCTGTGGTGATACCACATGCTGAAAGTGATGAAGCTGCAGGCAAGTCAAATCTTTGTATTTGATTTCTAATTACTGACTTACTAGATTTATAACATATTGAGTTCACATGACATTTGTATGATAACTATATAAACATTTACATATATGCAGTCCCTACCAAAAGATCTTCACATTACATAAAATGGGTGTTAATTGGTGCAATGGCAACTATGGGCCTTGCACTTGTCATAATCCTTTCATTCCTCTGGATTCGTTTGTTATCAAAGAAGGAAAGAGTTGCTAGGAGATACACTGAAGTCAAGAAACAAGTTGATTCAGAAGCAAGTAAGAAGGCTTGTTTTTCAAATTTAACAACCTCCCAATAACAGTAGAAGAAAAAAAAACTCCTCTTTTTCTTTATAAATGCTAACCTAATCTTTTATCAGGCACAAAACTCATTACATTCCATGGTGATCTGCCATACACATCATCTGAGATCATAGAAAAGCTGGAGTCTCTTGATGAAGAGGATGTTGTAGGGTCAGGAGGATTTGGTACTGTTTACCGAATGGTGATGAATGATTGTGGTACTTTTGCTGTTAAGAGGATTGACAGAAGCCGTGAAGGGTCTGATCAAGTGTTTGAGAGGGAACTAGAGATCTTGGGGAGCATCAAGCACATAAATTTAGTGAACCTACGTGGTTACTGCAGGCTCCCTTCTTCAAGGCTCCTTATCTATGACTATTTGGCTATAGGCAGCTTAGAGGATCTCTTGCATGGTATGATTCATTTTATATGCACTGAACTGTTGTCTATGATAACTGTTTTCTTGGATGATCTCTGATAAATGAGATTTTTTTTTGGGAGGATCATACATAATTGAAACAGATCTTTGCAGCATAAACAATTAGCAAGTATGCTAGGAGTAACATAAATGTTTTAAAAGTTGTTGTATCATTAGTTAGCATTCCCACACTTGGAAGAAAATGGCCTATGATTCAGCCAATAGCTAATACAAATTTAGCATTGTTGGGAAAATTCTAGAAGGGTATTATGTTTTCATTATGACTCTTCCTTTAGTTGTGCAATTCTCTAATATTTTGTTTCACCAATCCTTTCTTCCTCAGAAAATACTGAACAATTACCGAATTGGAATGATCGCCTAAAGATAGCCCTTGGTTCTGCTCGGGGTTTGGCATACTTGCACCATGAATGCTGCCCAAAAATTGTTCACCGTGACATAAAATCCAGCAACATCCTTCTTGATGAAAACATGGAGCCCCATATCTCTGATTTTGGTCTTGCAAAGCTTTTGGTTGATGAAGATGCCCATGTTACTACAGTGGTTGCTGGCACATTTGGCTATTTGGCACCAGGTATGTATTTTTTAAAGATTTAATATTTTTAGTATTACAAATTTAGGGTAGTTGTATGTTGTTTTCCCGTATAAGAATGAAAAATCAAAGTTTACACTTGGCAGTTTTGCAGCTGTTTTTTCCTTAACCCTAGTTGATTTTATGAATGTGACAAACACATATAACAGATGCTTCATGTGATTCTATGAATTGATTTCAAAATATCTCGGGAAACAACTGAATGATTGATGGTTTATTATTTATACATCAACCAGAGTATCTACAAAGTGGGAGAGCTACTGAGAAGTCAGATGTATATAGCTTTGGAGTCCTATTGCTGGAACTTGTAACTGGAAAGAGGCCTACAGATCCTTCCTTTGTGAAGAGAGGCTTAAATGTTGTTGGTTGGGTAAGCTTTTAACTTATTTAATTTACATCTCTATCAAAATTTGAAACTTTGTCAAACAAAATGTACTAAAATTTGAGCAATTATTTACAGATGAACACATTACTGAGAGAAAACAGATTGGAAGATGTGGTAGACAAAAGATGCACTGATGCAGATGCAGGAACACTTGAAGTAATTCTTGAACTAGCAGCTAGATGCACTGATGCAAATGCAGATGAACGTCCATCAATGAACCAAGTATTACAGTTGCTGGAACAAGAGGTTATGTCTCCTTGCCCAAGTGATTTTTATGAGTCTCAATCAGATCACTGTTGAATGATGGCTCAAATAATCCTGGAAAAATGGAGTCTTCTACTTCCCTAGTAGCAGTGTTTGTCAGTTTAACTGCCTCTTCCTATCTATGGCTTTGTAGATTGATTTTTTGTAGCAAATGTGCAACCACCCTTTGTGAATAGATTTGTCAAAAACATGGACACTGCTATGGTTTTGGTATTTGGAATGACCTCCATTCTTGCTATGAAATGTTATAATTTTCTATTTAAGTTTCCTCCAACGTGAGTTCATTATTGGTTGCAACATAAACAATTTTGTGAGGCACCATTAATGAACAAATAGGTGACCTAGAGTTATAGTTTCATGTACTTTATGGATGATTATTGCTAGTGCTTTAAAGAGCCAGTTTATTCTCTTTTATAAAGAATATCAAGTTCTTTTTAATCTATGGCCATTTTTCTTAGTTATGAATTGCTTAATAAATTACGAATCCTTAGTTATGAAGGGTTTCAATCCATAATGTTAGAAGTACATGACATTATGGCGTGTCTATTAATGAACCACAAACTCGAATCCTAGTTCTAGAGGTTTCAATTTCAATCTAATTATTCTCCTGTCACACCAGGAACAACAAAAGGTAAGAAAAAGAGGAATATTTCTCTTAATTTTTTTTTTCTTTTCAAGGTTTCACGTGCTTCATATATTTTCTTCTTAACTACTATTAATTAAATTTAGCCAATTATATAAACTTTTATTATCAACATCAAGTTCTTTTATAATTTAGAATTCATAAGTTTATATTTTAATATTTGATTTATGTAATTTATTTTCATAATTTATATACATCTCTTATATTTTTAAATGTTTTATCTCTTAAAAGATATTACTCATTGCACAATTAGGTTTATTAGGTGCTTTGTATACTAATGTATTTGAAATAGTACTTTGGGGTTAAAATCGATTTGAGTTGATTGCACTTTTAGTCCTTTAGGATAGCGAATCCGTAATTTTGATTCTCCTAATTTTTTTGTGATTTTGATCCTTCGAAGTTTATTGTTCTCTTCAATTTTTTAAACCAATTGAGTCTTAAGGTCTTTTATCCCTTTGTGTAAGAGTACGTTTTGCTCATGGTATAATTTGCTTATAAAGAAATTGAAGACTTCAAGACTCAATTGAATTAGAAGACTGAAGAGTATAATAAATTTTGGGGGACTAAAATCGCGAAAAAAATTTTAAAGACAAAATCACTAATAGATTATAGTAGGAACAAAAGTACAATTTAACTTTTTTTTTAAAACAACTTCCTGACCAAATGCTTTTTTTAAAAAGATTATTTTGTGGTAATGAAAAGATTCAAAACACTTTCCCAAAGAAGCATATGTGGTCAAGAGTTGAGAAAAGCCCAAGTAGAAGTTGAGTCCACAAAGTAGTATAATGTGGTGGATAAGATATTGTATTGTTTCCCTGTATTCCACTTTTAACCGTTGTTTTTCAAAATTTAATGCAGCTGGCTTGTAATAAGAGTGCTATGCTGAGGTATGTATATTGATTAAGGAAAAAGAAAAGAAAAACCTGCCCTTTAGATGGTCTTGTTGGGTGACCTTTGGGCCTCTTCAAAGCCATTTTCCCGTTCCTGTCTCTTCCAGCTTCCCTGGGACCCTCTCTTCTTCTCTATGTAATGTATAGGGTCCAGACTCTGAGAAAGAATTAAGAGATCAATCAACAAATGTCATCTGCAACATTTGTTCGTGGTGGTAACTGTGGCACCAACTACTACATGGTGCCACCACTATCATTACCAACAACATCTTCATTTTCTTCCTCTCTTCTTCCCTTTCCTTTCATCAAAGGAAAAGGACTCGTTTTCGAACATAAGCGAAGGAGAGGACATGTCGTTGTGGCATCAAGCGACGTCGCTTCACCATCCTTTTGGGATGGTTGGAAATTCAAACCTTCCAAAGCTGCTTCCACTCCTTGCTTCAGTGACTTTCTCTGGCCCTCTGCAGGTTCCTCGTTTATTATTACTCTTTTGGAAACCTACTTTGTTGAATCTTCCTAATTATAGTAATTAGATTTAATGCCATAGACATAAGATAGTGTTTGATATGCAGATCTATTCTGCTGCTCTCTTTGATTTCAATTTTTTTAAACAAAATGTATCACTTTTTAACAGTAACAATATTAGTATAATTCATATTCTCATTTATATTAAAATTATTATTTAATTTATAAATGTGTGCTTTATTTTTTAATTTTTTTAACAATTCTCTATCTTATTAGTTGATTAAGTGAGAATAAGAATGTAGTTGATAAAATAGTAATTAATGTTATTTGAACTTTCAAAACAGAGAATTTCTGTCTAAAGGACCACCTTAGACAAATGTCTTGAGTATATTACAAAAAGACACTGTTAAAAAGTATATTTAAGTATTTTCTCCTTATCAAAATCTGATGACCTTAAAATGTTCTTCCTTATATGTAAAAAAATCTTCAGGGGCATTTGCAGCAATGGCACTATTGGGAAAGCTGGACCAGTTATTGGCACCAAAAGGACTCTCAATCACAATTGCACCGTTAGGGGCAGTTTCTGCTCTCCTTTTGCCACACCCTCTGCCCCTTCTGCTCAGGTACTACTTCTTTTTAGGCCTTAATAAGATAAAAGTCATAAACAATTTAAATAAGATACTATCATCAATAAATGCAGTGTCTAAATTAAGTTTGTTAAGTCCCTAGATAAATGCTTTTGTTTTCACTTTTCAACCATTTGAAAGGCTTGCCAATCTTTAGTTTTTAACTAATCAATACAAGTCAAAAACAACTTATCAGAATCTTAGGGCCTATTTGGTTTGCATTTTTATTTTCTGTTTCCATTTTCTGTTTTCTTTTCCAGTTTTTCCTTTGTAAAATTTCAGAAAACAATAAACAGAAAGAAAACAAGAAATGAAAATGCAAACAGAATAGACCATTATTGTGGTAAAGAACCAAGATAACTGAATAAAATCACTCAAACAACACTCTTACTTTGCTATGCATATTCTTATGCATTTCACTGATCTCTCATTACCTTAATTCTTGTTTTAGAACTAAATCACTCACCCACATGTGATTCTGCAGAAGTACAGTATGTTCATGGCCCAAATAGGTTGTGCAGCCATTGGTGTTTTGGCATTCACAATACTTGGACCTGGATTGCTGGCCAAGTGTGCTAGTGTAGCAGCCTGCGTTGCATACATGATTTACACTGGCACAGTTCATCCCCCAGGTAGGTTTGTTTCAATGTTACTTTGTTGTTGTTTGAATCAAGTATATATGTATCCAGCTAATGCATTAAGCCAACAAAATTTGCTACTTACTTTATTCCAATAATATATGCAGCTGTAAGTTTGCCATTGCTTTTCATTGATGGTGCTAAGTTCCATCACTTGAATTTCTGGTATGCTTTGTATCCTGGTGCTGCTGGATGCATTCTACTCTGTTTGATTGTAAGCAATCTATTATTCTATTAATTATACTTATAGCATATTCATGTTTCCCAAAATTAGTTCCTCATTGCAAATTTACTAATTGGTAACTCTGAATTGTTTGTTCAGCAAGAGGTGGTTCTATACTTGAAGGAAAACTTCAAATTTTGATCTCTCCTAAGGTGGCCAGAGGGTATCCTCACTGCTCTCTCTTGTAATTTAATTTACTGAAGGTCCCAGAAGAAGTCATTCTTTTTATGGAATTTAGAACCGTAAATAGTGAGCATCCCCAACCAGAAAATAAAATTGTCCTCTTCCAGAAGGAAGGCTCCAATGGATGGTTCAAAGTTGCAGCATTGCAAGTTGCAACTTAGTATTGGTATGGTATTAGAATGGGTTTATTGTATGTATTGTATCTGAAAATTATGTGATGATTAATGACTTGTAAACATTGTATATCAAAGTGTGCCTCCCTTAGTAGACAAGGCAACAATAGCCACATATGTATAGGAAAGGCAGGAACAAAGTGGAGTAAAATAGTGACAAATAAATTGTCTAAAAACATAACTTGTTTATTGGATCAGTTAATGCCTGCTGAATGTATTTTGTTCTCTTTATTAGCCAAGAACGTACGCCTTATTTTCTATTTTTGGAAAAGCAAGTGATTGATCCAGCATGGGAATGACTAGCATACCAGCAATCCTGGCATGAATACAGTAAAGTATGACCAATCAAAAAGTTTAATATATAATATATTTAAATAATTTCATGAAGGCTTTGTAGTTTGTTCCCATCCTCATTTTTACAATTCATGACATCCTCATGGGCTTTATAAGAAGCCACATCCAAGCTGGACCAGCACAGCCCAACAATCATTGGGACAAAAAAAAACACATTTTATTGACATACCCTTCAATTACTGTGACATCATGGGGTTATGTTGAGTGTGTGTTGGATAAACTTATTTTAGAGAAATCATTATCCTTTATAATTTCTTGAGAATTTTTTTAAAAAATTAATATTTAAGAAAAAAAAGCTAAACAAATATGCACTTTATAATTTATATTTATTTCAACTTATTTTTGAAAAAAAAAACTACAAATTAAAAATATTTTTTAAAATGGAAATACTATGGAGTGTCCTAAGCTAAGGAACCAAATATAAAATATTTTTAATTTTTATTTATGGATTTCTTAATTAATGTCCCTAGGATACTGGATAACATAACCCTTTTTAAAATAAACTAACCCAAACCACTCATTTGGATATGATCGAGGAATTTACAATGTAGGGGGGTAGTGAGATGCTTCATGATTAAATGAATAAACAAAACTATAGATAAGAATTAAAATTTGATTTACTGTAAATGTAAATATATAATTTATTCTTGTTGATTCTTGGATTAGCTAATGACAAATGGTAAATTAGCATTCTTCCAATCTTTATCTTTATATGATACCATAGCAATTTGAACAGAAACAAAGCAAAACTAAGTCCAGCTAAAGTGACCAGGAGAACCCACTAACCCAACAATGGCATGGTCTTCTAAAAGTTCAAACACGCGAGACACAAACTGCCTTTATTTATTTTATTTTCAATATCTACAGTGCAAACAATAGCATATAGTATCGACTAAGTGAAGACAGGGAAAAAATGAGTGTTTTGATTATATGTTGCGCAAAAATGGGTAGTTGGTGTTAAGGTTCATGTACGATATAGGATTCTGTAATGTAATGTGCCAATTGTGATGTTACGATATTAATTAAAGTGGGATCTTAAACATCACTCATTGACACTTCATTTCTCTTTTTTAATTGGGAAGATAGTACTCGATTATTAGTGGGTCACAAATCACAATTATACTATCACAAATAAATAATGCCGTAGCCCATGTTAAGTCAAAAAATCCAATTATTAGGACTTCATTTCTCAAGTGAAATTTGTTTCTTCAACGACTTCTTGAAACGCCACTTCATGGACACGCACTCTTAAAAGTTTCAATCAGTAGTTTGTCTAAACTTGAACAGGAAAAGGAAATGTGGTGCTTAATGCATTGACGCATCATCCATCACAATGATACGCACAACACTCTTTGTAGTGCTTCTACTTGTTAAAATTGGAAAACGGTATAGATAATACTATTACAATGCATGTTAGATTTAATTAATTTTGAACATAAAATATATGATTATTACATATAACTTTATCTATAAATGACAAAGTATTATGTCGATTTTTTCTACATAAATGGTTCATGTACTTCAGAAAAAATTGTGGAGAAGAAAGAGGATGAAAATTAACCCAACATATAGGGTACAAGCACATCAGAGTAAAATCCAATCCATCTTTGACCATCACATGAGATATTACTTTATTGACATTGCATTGCATCACATAATTGCAGTAACTAAAATTATCCTATAGTAAAATTAAGCTTGAGTATAATATTTTTTATTATTTTAAAATAAGTGAACTTTAGATTTGCTGCTTCTTAAATTTATTTTACTAGTGGTTGGGTGTTTGGGTAATTTAACATGAGGTTATAGGTTCAAACCTCATTGCTTTTCTTGTAAAAAAACTATTTTAAAAAATGTTATTTTGGTGATGTGATAAAATAAAAAGTAAAAATTATCACACTGACATGGGTCTATTATGCGACAATTGTTTGAACCACTTGTCACGTTATAAGTAAGAATAATTTTTAAAATTTTAGATTTTAAGATGTAAATAAAAAGAAAACTTTAATGATGACTGTTCTTACAAAGCCTAATTTCTACCCATACAGTATAAGAAGGCTAAGTGAAGAAGCTAGTGTGTGTCCTAACGCTGCTTGCGTCCCTCTTTTTATAGGTGCTGGGGGTATCTTCCGTTTATGGTATGATTTGTTGATTGGGAGACAACATGCGCTGATCTTGCTGTCAGGATGCATAACACCAGTCCTTTCCTTATTTGTCTGATTCCCTCCTTTAGTCAAGCCAAAGATCCTGCCAGGGTGTGTCAAGTCAACCTCTCCCGAGCTCCTCCTGGCCGATTTGTTCAGATAGAGAGTACGAGCTCGGCTGGTACGTAACATAAGCCTCCCAAGCTACGAAGTGCTATACGGTGAAGTAGCTTAACTGTTCCTGTGACTAGTTGTGAATCGCTGAAAACGGTTATGGAAGTTGCTCCGACTTCCTTAGCCAAGATAATCCTGCAATGAGTGCCTCGTATTCTGCCTGATTTTTACTTGCTTTAAACTCAAAGCAGAGAGATTGTTCTAGGACTACGTTGTTTGGTCCTTCTAAAATGACGCCAGCTCCGCTTCCTTTAATGTTTGATGCTCCATCCACGTAAAGAGTCCAGAGTTGCTCTCCTTGTTCTTCTTCTGAGGGTGTCAACTCTACCAAGAAATCTGCTAGGATTTGTGATTTGGTAGGTCCCCTTGGTTGGTAGTTTATTCCAAATTTTGACAATTCTACCGA
This sequence comes from Sesbania bispinosa, assembly GCA_026901365.1. Lineage (NCBI taxonomy): Eukaryota > Viridiplantae > Streptophyta > Magnoliopsida > Fabales > Fabaceae > Sesbania > Sesbania bispinosa. Next base: position 32,609 of record QLOH01000855.1, read on the forward strand.
CCAATTGATCATTCTACCTGCCAACTCGGGCTTGTGTAAGATCTGTCTTATGGGTTGATCGGTTTTCACAACTATCTGATGCGTTTGGAAATAAGGTCTCGGTCTTCGTGTTGATGTTATCACGACAAGAATTACCTTCTCAATTTTCTAATATCTCAACTCAGGGCCTTGTAGAGCTCGACTAACGAAATAGATAGGTTGTTGCCCTTCGGGGTTTTCTTGCACCAGAACTGCGCTGATAGACTGCTCACTTACTGCTAGGTATACTAGGATTTCTTTCTCTGGATCAGGTTTTTTCAAAATGGGGGGTTGTGATAAATAGGTCTTGATCTGTTGGAAAGCCTGTTTGCACTCCTCGTTCCACTGGAATTTGCTTCCTTGTTTGATAGACTGAAAGAAAGGCCTCAGTTGTTCCCCGGATTTGGCTAAAAATCTGGACAAGGCGACTACTCTTCCGGCCAGCCTCTGTACCTTCTTCATGTTGGATGGGCTCTTCATTGCCAATATAGCTTGGCATTTCTCTGGATTTGCCTCTGTTCCTCGGTCGGTGAGCATGAAACCAAGGAATTTTCCTGAGTGAACAGCGAAAGAGCATTTCTCTGGGTTGAGCCTCATGTTGAACTTTCTGAGTTGACTAAAGATTTCTCCAAGGTCGCCTGTGTGCTTTCTGTCTGATGGGGTCTTGACCACCATGTCATCAATGTAAACTTCTATGTTGCTTCCGTTCTGTTCTGCAAATACCTTATCCATCAATCTTTGATATGTTGCCCCGATATTTTTGAGTCCAAATGGCGTGACTTTGTAACAGTAATTGGCCATGTCAACGATAAAGGTCGTTTTGTCTTCATCAATCGGGTTCATTCAGATCTGATTGTAGCCTGAGTATGCATCCATAATACTTAGGTATTTGTATCCTGAAGCTCCATCGACCAAATGATCAACACTGGGAAGTGGGTATGCATCTTTGGGGCACGCCTTATTTAGGTCGGTAAAATCGGTGCACATCCTCCATTTCGCGTTTGACTTTTTTACCATGACAACATTTGAGAGCCATGTTGTATATTCAATTTCTCTGATAAATCCGGCTGCTAATAGTTTTTTTTTTATTTTACTAGGGCTGTATTTTTCCTTTCCTCGCTCAACCTTCGTTTATTTTGAGAGATTGGCTTGATCTTTGGATCAATCATTAGTTTGTGGCATACGAAGTCTGGGTCAATCCCAGGCATGTCTGCATGGGTCCAAGCAAACAAGTCAGAATTTTCTCTCAAGATTTGTATTACCTGACGCTCCTCTTCAGGTTTGAGACCTGTTCCTATCCGAGTTGTTTTGGTTGGGCTATCGCCTATTTGGATGGTCTTCAACTCCTCGGTAGGTTGAGGTCTTCTCTCTGAGAAGTCAATTACTCAATTCTGGGATCCAGTTCAGTTGAATGGATTCTGAGCTTAGTATCAGAATTTTTATTGGAGGATCTCCTTGTCTCCAGACTTTTTACATAACAGCGCCGAGCTTCACCTTGCTCATCTCTCATTACTCCTATCTTTTGATCATCAACAGGGAACTTCATTGTTAAGTGTGGAGTCGATACGACTGCCCCTAATGCATTTAGGGTTGGCCTCCCGATAATGATATTGTAAGAAGTAACATCATTAACAAGTAAATATTTGACATTCACAGTTTTGTAAATTCCATCAGACCCAAAAGTCGTTCTGAGATTTACAAAACCTCTTACCTCGACCTGTTCTCCAGCAAAACCTACTAGGTTTCCATCAAAAGGGTGAACGGTGTTTGTCGGGAGTGAAAGGTCTTCATATGTCTTCTAAAATAAGACGTCAGCAGAGCTTCCTTGGTCGATTAAGACCCTCATCACCGAACATCCTTCGATGTTTACTCAAACTACCATAGGGTCATCCTGGTTCATGTCTTTTAGTCCTGCAAAATCTCTGTCAGAAAAAGAAATAACAAGGTGAGTTCTGCTTATCCGAGTAAGTTCTGCTTTGTTGACCGAGCAGATTGTTCTGAGATGTCTTTTTCTAGATGAGGATGTAGGTCCTCCTCCAGCAAATCCTCTTGAAATGGTATGTATGGATCTTGCTCTTCGTCTTAGAGTGTTGGGTCCTGGGTTTTGGTCGGGAGATTCCTCTCTTCCTCTTCTTCGATCATAGTCTACTCGAGTTGTTTTTTTTTTGTTTCTTTGCCTTCCATCGTACACGTACCTCCCGAGGTGTCCAAGTCTGATGAGTTGCTCGATTTGGTTTTTCAGAGTCCAACAATCATCAGTGTTATGTCCAAATACGCGGTGGAAGTCACATATTTTTGTACGATCAACTCCTTCCAGTATGTCCTTGGGAGGTGGAGGGAGTTCAATGATTCTTGAGTTGTAAACTTCTCGTAGAATTTGACTCCTCCTGGCATTTAAAGGGGTGAAGTGATCGAAAATAGGTGCTGGTCGGGGAGGTTTAGTCGGTCTCCCATTTTTCTTTCCCGCCTTATTTCGAAATGTAAAGATTCCCTTGTCTTTTTGTTGATTATGGGATGTGTTATCAACTACTCCTAGGGGTGGAAACAGGCCAGGCCAGGCCAGGCTTTGGCAGGCCTGAGCCTGGCCTGACTCCCAATTCTTAAGCCTGAGCCTGGCCTGTTACCTGTTACATGCCTTTTTGTAAGGCCTTGGCTTGGCCTGCGAAAAAGCCTGGCCTGGCCTGTAAGCCTGTTTAGAAGCCTGTTTTATAACAAGGCTTACAAACAGGCCAACAGGCCTATAAGCCTATGCAGGCCAGCAGGTCTTTTAAGCAGTTTTTTATATAATTAATTTAATATATTCTAGTTTTTTACTATATTATAAATTTTTTAATTATATTTATAGTTATTTATATAATTAATTTAGTATATTATATATTATTATATTAAACAGGCCGGCCTGTTAAGCATAATAGGCTTTTTCATAGGCCTGAAGCCTGGCCTATTTAACTAAATAGGCCTTTTAACAAGCCTTGGCCCGACCTTTTTAATAAACGAGTCAGGCCAGGCCAGGCCATAAACAGGCCAGGCCGCAGGCCCCTGACAGGCCGGCTGGCCTATTCCCACCTCTAACTACTCCTCTTTCAAGGGGTTTTGTCAGCATTGCTCTTAGACGCCTTTTGGCCATCGCTGCTTCTTCTGCATCTATCTGTCCTGAAGCCTTTCGTCTGAAATCGGCTATGTTAGTTGGCTTTGACTTGGCCAATTCATCCGCGAACTGTCCCTCTTTTAGTCCATTGATGATTGCTCTGAGGTGAATCTTGGGATCTAGTTCTTTGGCATGCATGGATTCCTTGTTGAAGCGATTGATGTAATCCTTAAGTGGTTCGTCATCGCCCTGTAGTATGCTAAATAAGTTATCCTCTGTTTTCTTGAAGGGGCAGCTTGATGAGAACTGATTTTTGAATGCTATACTGAACTCATCGAATCCTCTTATGGAGCCGTGAGTTAGAGTTGAGTACCACTGCAAAGCAGGTCCTGTCAAAGTTCCTGGAAAAATCTCACATAAGATAGGGTCAATAGCACCCGAGTAAGCATTATAGTGTGAAATCGAGTGAGGTGTGAATCTGGGTCAGTTGTCCCATCATAAATAGGTAAATCGGGAAATTTAAAATATCTAGGTAAAGGAATAGACATAATATAATCAGAAAAGGGATGAAATTGTGTATCTGTTTGATTATTTAAATTGACTTGTGGTTCAGAGCGTTCTGAAGGAGTTGGAGTTCCTGAAGAGTGGGTGTCGTCCTCCTCCTCTTCCTCACGAGTCTTGTTCAGTTGTTCTCGCATAACCCTATTTTCCTCCAAAACCCTCTGGTTCTCCTGCCTGAGTTGCTCGAGTTGTTGAGCAAGCTCTTGTAATGTTGGTATGTCGTCATCGTCGACATTCGACCTTGTTTTCACCATTTTTGAGATACTTGTGGTTCTCTGGGAAAGTTTTACCAGAGCCCCACGGTGGGCACCAAATGTTCTTACAAAGCATAATTTCTACTCATACAATATAAGAAGGCTGAGTGAAGAAGCTAGTGTGTTTTCTAACGATGCTTACATCCCTCTTTTTATAGGTGTCAGGGGTATCTTCCGTTTATGGTATGATTTGCCGATTGGAAGACAACATGCGCTGATCTTGCTATCAGGATGCATAACACCGGTCATTTCCTTATTTGTCTGATTCCCTCCTTTAGTCAAGCCAAGGATCCTGCTATGGTGTGTCAAGTCAACCTCTCCCGAGCTCCTTCTGGCCGATTTGTTCAGATAGAGAGTACGAGCTCAACTGCACGTAACAATGACCAAAATCAAAACTAACTTATATCATAATGACAAAAAACATACTTTTTAAACACATTGATCATGAATATAGTTAAAATAAATACTTGATACATATATGAATTCTTAAATTTAACACATATTGCTCACTAATTTTGTTTTAGATCTCTCCCCTTTGCGATGTGAAGAAGATGATAAGGGTTATTTTTTATTTTGTATAATATGATTTGGTCAAAGAGAAACTTTTGCATTCGTATTATTTTCCTTTTTTTTTGTTTTTAACTCACCTCTGTATATGTTTGGATTGGGTTGGATCAATACAAAAAAGTTTGAAAAATTGACCTAACCTAATTGGAAATAATTTGATTGAGTTTGGTTCAGAATACCCCTAAAATACGATCCAACTCATCTCGTGTGCAGTCTTACTATCTCTCTTTCTCTTTATTTTTCATCACATTATTCATTTTTTCTCTCTTTATTTCTTTTTTTATTTGTATTTCTCTTTTACATCCATCTCGATCAAATGTGGTTGACGCCTTGAAATTATTTGGTTGCTACACCATACACAAGTTGGACAAAAAAAACACGTTTAGGTTGAAGCAATATAAGGTAACTTATGGATCAAAGCAGATGCAATTCTTTGTGGATATATGTGATGAATTTCGATTTTACCCTTGTTTAATATGTGTTTGGTTTCCATAAAAATCATGTTACAAATTTGAATCCAAGCTAACGCTATAAATAGTTGCGTTAGGGAATCTAAACTTGATTTTGACCTATTTCAATGTCAAATTAAACACACACTTAAAATAACATTGGTCCGAATCCATGTTTTTAACGTGATTTTTATACAAACCAAACAAGTTATTAGTTGAAGGCTTGAAACCACCATTTTGATTGCACTCCTCACACCTATTTTCTTTTGGTCCAAATCCAAGCTTTTTCTTTTTTAAATCATTATTATATTTTCTTTATTCTTTTTTAATATATATTGAGTGTGTTTGGTAAAATTAGCTGAAAAGTTAGCTGAAAGTAGAAAAGCTATTAAATGTGTTTGGTAAAACTAGTTGAAAATGATAAAATGACATTTAAGGACAATATTAATTATTAAATAATGATAAGTGGGGGTGATTGAGGGCTAAACTTGTAATTAATTTTCAGCTAGTAGCTGAAAATTGAAGTTTTTTTAAAAAAGTTACCCCAAGTAGCTTTTTAAAAAAAGCTTGTAGCTACCAAAAAAGCTACATTTGCAAATACTGTTGAAATGATTCCAGGTACTGTTTTCAATTTACAACTAGCTGAAATGATAAACCAAACACACTAATTGTTAATTTTTGCTCACGTTATAAAATTATGTTATTATTCCATAATAGTGACTCTAAATTTAAAATATATTAATAAAATGGTTTTTATTAACATGAAATTTCTTAATAGATGCCAATTGCAAGCAGCATAAGTTAATGGGTTCTGCCTTTTTGTCACGTAAATAACATATTGCTCTGTTTTTCATGTTTTAATATTGTAAAATGAATTAAGAATTCATCCCAAAGGCATATCGTCCCTAGTTAATTTTTAGATTATCCAATGTGGATCTACAAATTTAAGAATCTGAGTGTTGTGGTCATGTTTTATTTATTTTTATCAAATTACAACAAATTTAAAAAAAAATGCCGCAAACCTATTTATTTATTTTCAATCAAAATAGTTAATATATATATATATATATATATATATATATACCGACATCGAAATCCTTTTTGGTAATTACATAGTCAAAAGCAATCTTAACTAAAAGTATCCAAATAACATTTTGTGCAAATCAATATTTTTGTACTTGTAATTCAAATAAAAATCATGTTATTTTCACATCCAATTTTACTCAAAATTAATTATATAAAATCACAAAATCTAAGTCTCTGTTTGGTATAAAGTAAAATTAATTCTAGAATTAATATGGTTGAAAATGAATGATGCTTGTTTTATGAAACACGCTAAATAAAAATGATTTAAATTTAATTTTGTGAAACTAATTCTGCATTGTGCGGAACTGAAAACCAAATGGGCACTAATCCTCTAATGCTCTATTTGTTTGAACAAAGATCATGGAGAGAGAAGACAAGAAAATGTAATGTCACCTGCGTTTTGCTAAAGTAGAAACTGAACATAGAGATAAGAAGAATGGGTGGATCCAACACAAAAGTTAATCTCTTCATCTAAGAAGAGAAATGAGAGAAAAGAAAACACCTACATTGTTTTGACTAGTATACCCTCACCATAATGCTTAAAAATAACCTTTTCATTTCTTTTAATTGATTAACGTGCATTTTTATCTCCTAAAACACATAACTCTCTCGCCTTCCTATTTATCTCATTTTCTTCAAACCAAAAAACCCTTAGAGGTTTGTTTGGTTTGCATTTTCATGTCTTATTTTTATTTTCTATTTTTATTTTGTTTCCTGATTTTTGAAATTTTACAAAGAAAAAACTGTAAATACTGAAAATAAAAAATATCTGTTTCCAGTATTTCTAGTTTTTTCTTTGTAAAATTTCAGAAAATATGAAAAATAAAAATGAAAAATGAGAAATGAAAATACAAATCATGCCCTAAATCTTTCATTTCTGATCACTTTCTTTCTTATTTGTTTTTTTTTTCCATTTCATTTGTCTTTCTTATTTCTTTCCTTTACATTCCATTTTTCTTTACCCTAATTATCTCTCAAAACCCAACACATGATAAAGCAAAATTTCGCGGATGAAAGGGATGGTGGGCGTTGGTGAGAGGTACACTCCACGGTCATGAATCACTAGCAAACAGCGTCCGAGTGGGTCCAACGAAAGCAACCAATACATGATACGTCATCTTTAAGGTAAAAGCGTGGGAAACTTCTTCTAAATTAAATGATTAAATCTAATGTAAAAGTATTTTTCTTGTTAAATTTTAACAAATACCAATATATTTAGTTCAATTAATAATATTTATTTACTCTGGAAAACTATATATATGGGTGCAAGAAGCTGTCAGCATCCATGATGTTGATCTCATTGGACCCACTCCTCATCCACCTACCAACACATACACTCGTTCTTATCTGTATTGTAATGTAATTGTAGCACTCTACTCAACTCTGTCTCTTTATCATATGACTACTTCCCTTCCTCTCTGTCAATCTCTCATCCACTGATCACGTTTTCAACCGTCTTTATCCTTCAGAAATCAATATATCTTAATATCATATATGTATTTATTTTCCTTTCTTTTTATATAAAATAAAACCACAAATCCATGCCAGTTGTGGTGCTCATGCCCATCAGTCCTTTCATGTGTTTTGATTCCATATGACCATATATAATTTTGTATCCATATATAATGTATGTATTTGTTTTATAATTCTGAGCTATTTAAAAATCTCCACAATGAGAAACACTTTTTTTTAATTTTTACCACTATTAGAAACCCATGACTTTCTTTTTCTTTTTTTAAAATTTTCAATTATTTCCTTCAAGTACGCCACATTAACATTCCTAGCACATTCGTGTCATTTTCTTGGTTGAAAATAGCATAGCTTTTTAGTAATTTCAATCAGAGATTTTTATTATATAAAATAAACCGACAGGTATATGTGTCCAAAAAGTCATAAATGAGTATATTTTTTTTAAAAAAAATTATGATCAGACGAATTTATTTTGTACTTATAAAATTTATTAAATTTTGATACTTGTTATCTTTTCGTATTAAAAATATAGCCTTATACAAAATAAATGTCTCTGTACAAAGAAATAATGATAAATGAGCTTCTTTCCTAAAACAAATTATGATCAGACCAATTTTAGTAGTATTTTCATGTCAAGCCTATTGTGCTATTCAAACTATTAATCTTCCTTTTTCTTAGGTGTGTATAAATATTTAATATTATGAATAAATATATACAAAGGCATTGCAAACACCCGAACCCGCAGGTATCGCTCCGCCCCGACTTTGACGGGGAAAACCTGCTTTGACCGGGTTTAAGTAAAACCCAACCCCAAATCCGCCCCGCCTTTAACGGAGACGGAGGAGGGTTTGGGGGTGTAAGAACCCGCCCCCGAACCCGCCCCGACAGAATAATTAAATAATTTTAATATACTAATAGTTAAATAACAAAGGTAAATTTATATATTTTTCTTAAAATATAATATAGTTCTTAAGTTTCTTATTTTTCTAGTATTATCAATGTTTATATTTATATGTTATTTGAATTAGAGTATATTAGATATATATAACGGATTTAAAAACATATATTTAAGTTATTAAAAATAGAGGAAAAAAAATGAAAAATAGAGAAGGTGAAATCCCCGCGGGGATGGGGTTGGGTTTCATAATTTCATACCCGCCCTTTTTAAACCCGAACCCGCCCCGACTTTCACGGGGGCGGGGATGGGGAGAGCAAAACCCGCCCCCGACCCGCTCCGTTGCCATGCCTACCTATATACAATGATATATAGTTGATAGATATATAGTTGATAAATCTAACAGGTCGCAGGTTCGAATCCCCACTCGATCTCTCTTGAGTGAGGTAAGTATATCTGTAAATGCTCTTTTAAGCCCGAAGACATTCCATGTGTTGAATTGGACCATTCCCTCACCCTTAAATTTAACTTACCAAAAAAAAATATAGTTGATAGATATATTTTCTTTGGAGTTTACACACATTAAATGATCACATATTAAAAGCCACGTTACAAGAGAGGTCAACGTCTGGTGGACCCCATCATGATGTGTAGTAGATTCCAATTCCACTGTGGAGAGTTTTGGTTGAGGCATTTGGTGTGGTAATGGTTGCTCTTCAATTGAATCTTGCTTGTTTGCTTCCACCTCTTCATTTCCTTTTTTTGTTTGACTAAACACAAGGAGGACAAAAAACTTGTACAACATGGCACGTGGATTCATCTCCACCGTACACGTGATTCCCATCTGAGTTGACCTGGTTGGTAGGAAATGGAAATAAGGACTAAAGGACCCTTTGGGTTTCGAGGAGGCAGGTGAAGTGGCACATTGAGAGTGGACCTTTATGGGTCACGCCGTAAAGAGTGGACCTATCTTTCTCTCCTCACGCAATTTCCTTCTAAACATCAAATAAATTGATAATATTATTAATTAATTAACGCCAGCATGTTGACCCTAAATTCTTGCATTCTCAGCCACGAATATTACTTTTAGTACTAGTAATTAATAATTAATAATTAATCTGCCTTATTGTCACCGTGGTTAGTATTGAAAATAATTATATTATATAATCTTTTGTAGACACGTAACTTTGATGGAGATTGTTTCTGCATTTAACTTTTTTTTAAGTGTAAATATTTATTAACCAAGTAATATAAAATACAACCATGCAATTAATATTCTACCCACAGAACTGAACAAAACATCATAAGAAATAGTATCACCATGAGGTAAATATTATCGACTTGAACTTGATTAATGTGTTACATAAAATATATATGTAGTTTTAGAAAAAAAACAGAGTAACTAGTGAGGAGTCATGACTTAAAAGATGTATGTGATTAATATATATAAAAAAAGACAAGTAAAATTAAGATAGTAATTTTTATTAAACTTAATTTAGTTTAATCTTGTCTCAAACATTTTTTCCTTACACTAATGTCTTTTTCTTTCATTGTTCCCATTGTTTATAACTTTGGTTGATAAATATAAAGGTCTTATTATTTTTTAAGGGATTATTTTTGGATATTTTATGGAGAGTGGAATTAAATGAAAGAGAGTTGATCCAACTTAATTAATGATCTTAAATTCGGCTGGCTCCTTTAAAAATTACTTATAAATTTAAATTAAAAAATTAAAGACATTAAATTAACATTACATTGAATGAATATCTGTACGATAAAATCCAGGAAAAGGCCTTTTTCCCTCACAAGTCTTAAATTATAAGAAAAAAAATAAAAGTATTAAATGAAATAAAATATTATACATTTTATAACCCTTTATTGCCTTTCACCTTATTTAAAAACAATTTAAACAATAAAACCAATTATTAATGTATTTTATTCTACTTCATTCTATCATTTTTTCATCAGTTCAACCATAAAAGACATACGAGCTAGTACGAGGTTGAAGTGCTCTGTTTTGGTTCTAAATTGGTATATAGTCAAGAATTTAAAGAGCACTCTAAAAGGCGATTAAAACTCAACAATTTTTTTTTTAAAAAAGGGAAAACGATACAAATATTAAAATATGATTTTAAAATAACAGTTTTTGTAGAGTTTTAATTTTAGAAACCATTATTTTATTTTTTTAAAAATTAAAATTACTTTCTTCCAACTTCTTTTTGTTGTAAAAACTTATAAAACACCTTTTAATTTAAAAAATATTACATTTTCTTTGAAAAGCACAAGGAAACGGTTATTTATTTTAGTATTTCACTAGTAAATATTCAACGTTAAAATATATTTTTCCCCCCCTATATTTTTTGTCAACCTTAGTTTTTGTCACTAACTTTTAAAATCTTTATTTTTTTTTTCTAAACAAATTGAATTAAATTAAATATAGTACAATAAGAGTACTCTAACCCATATACAAATACAAAGAGTCAATGAAAAGGAAAGGCTGGGGATAAAATAATACATATAACGCTACCCCAACACAAGTAAAAACCAAGCCCTGTAATAACAAACACAATGGAAACCAACAAAAGACAGACAACAAAGAAGAAAAGTACAACACCCTTAGTTACCAAAACTCAAACAATCGTGGGGCTGCAACAACCAGGATGCAAAGCTGTAATCAAAACTACTATCTTTTAACTTTAGTCATTCCCAAGAGTGCAACTGAATCAATTCCAATATATCAGCTGGTAAAAGCTTAATATTTAATTTGAGAATACCAGTTTATTCCTAGCCAACCAAAGGCTCCAAATTGTTGTTAACCAAACCATAGACCACATTTTCTGTATTTTTTAAGTACAATTTGATATACCCAAAACCTTTGTTTTTTATCCTTATACTTTTAAAATACTTTAATCATAGTCCCGAACATTAATAAATTATGTTAAGTTGTTTCTGAATTCAATTATTTAATAAATGAACTCAACAACATATTGATTAAATGAGACTCAACACTAAATGGTAATGTAAAAATTTATTAAATAAATCAGTAATTTAATAAAGCTAATTAACATTAGAAACTACAATTAAATATTTTAAAAGTAAGAGAATATACAACAGAGGTTTTAAAAGTCAAAGATTAATACCAAAGTTGACCAAAACTACATTGGCGAAAAACATACTATATCCGATATTGAATCACTATGACAAACTTGACATAAAGAACTATCAGCATATATTAGTGTAGATAAGATTACTTATGAAAAGAACTGAGAGGGACAATCAATTCAATCACACTATCACTTTAAGAATAAATTATACTCTCCTCTTCCTATATGCTTTGTGTCTTGAAAAAATTTAAAACACAAAACTCCTTTATTATAAAAGTAGAGTAGTATAAAATTCTCAAATCCCAAAAGGAGTTGGCATAGTAATTTAATTTACTCTCATTTCAACAGATGTGAAACGGAAAAATTTTCTTACAGATGAAATGTCATAAATTATTAATTTTTCCGAGTAAGTACAAAACTCTCCACAGACCTATGTTTATGTTGTTGTCTGTCTTCTCCATTGTACTATTAAGATAAAAAAAAAAAAAACAGAAAAATACATCCCATTGGCTTAAAGAAATCTACTAAAAAATGCTATGGTACTATCCCATTGGCTTAAAGAAATCTACTATATAAAAAATGCTATGGTACTTGCCAATCTTCTTGATTTTATCACTCTAGGGAAAAAATTTCAGAAATGCAATGCAACACATGGAAAACAGAAGTCCGTGATTCTAATCCATTGGAGGACCATTCTTTTATAATGAAAGTGACACCCCCTTTTGTCACAAAGCTAAAATGCTCTTAACTATGCAAATACAACAACCAAAGCAAGTCAATTTCGTTATGCAAGCCTGTTTAATTTAACAACATGGACCCATAAGAAAAGAAGAAATCGTTGAGAGATTAACTATTAGGCCACTCTACCAACTTCTTCAGTAATTGACCTAGCATTCCACGATTCCAGCATGTTTAGTTTAGTGTTGAAACGTGGTAAACTCATATTTTCAACGCTAAAAATAATTACGGTAAAAATTTAAATTTGAGTTTGTTCAATTTCAATTTCAATAGCAAACCGAATACACACTCTATCTTAAATTTCTGTGTGAAATTAAATTCAAAGTACCATTCTCAAGGAGGAAGACATTCTTTAATTACATCTGAACCAAAAGTTACATTAATTTACAATGTAACAAAATGGGGTAAAAAAACCACCATTTCTATATCATAGATTGCCATTGCCCTGACTTATTTGTTATTACTAACTCAACCAGTCACTCCTTTTGAACAAAAAGAGCAAATACTAAAAACATAAAAGATATATATATGTATAGAGATCAAGATCTAGTAAGACCAGGACCAAAGAGCATGATCTTCCTCTGGGAATCCAAAATTACATGAACTTTCAGGCGGGTTGGAGTAATCCATATCTTCAAGTTTTGGAAATATGTATGGAGGCAAAAAGCTCCTGCTGAGGTTGTCTTCTTCATCTTGTGATAAGTCTGATTGATCAGGTTCAAATACATAAGAAGAATCACCTGTCTCTAGTAGTGTAGAGTGAACTCCATCATTGTAAAGTGGACTATCAGAATCCAAAATGTCACTCCTTGCTGAACTAATATCTTCTTGTTTGTTATTATTATTACAAACTCCAACAGAGACCTTGGATCCTTCACCCTCAGAAACTGATTCAAGTAAAGGCTTTTGGGGTGGTTCCTGCAATAACATTAACCCCTTTGTTTCACTTTCACCTTCACCCTGTTGTTTAAAGTTTCCCCCTTGTTTCTCTCTTGCAAGCACCTTTTCAGTTAGACTTGCCACCTAAATTCAAAACACCACAAACATATGTGATCAAAGTTATATTAATATGGAATTCAAATCAACATAGTAGGTTTGTATTTGATTTGACTTTGAAACTGACCAAACTCAATTTACCAGAGGACTATTTCTAACACTGAAAACTTGAATTTGCTACGTTTTAACGCTAAATCAAACATGTTGAAGAGACTTTAATTTTACCTCAGCTTTTAAATTTTCTTTCTCCTTGAGGAGGTTGTCATAGTTGGACTTGAGATTCTCATAGCTAGCATGAAGAGATTCATAATCTTTCTCAAGCTGTTTGGTCTTCCACCTTGCTCTGCGGTTCTGAAACCAAATTGCAACTTGCCGTGGTTGCAAACCAAGATCCTTTGCTATCTTGGTTTTCCTCTCAGGTTCAAGCTTGTTCTCTTCCTCAAAGCTTTTCTCAAGAAGCTGAACTTGATCCACAGAGAGACGCCGCTTCTTCTCTGTGTGATGAAAGTACTCATCCATGCCATCATCATAATTCTCATCAAGATCAAATGCACGGAAAAACGACCCATTATGCCCCTTCCCTCTTTGAACATCTTCAAAGCTCACCATAGATCTTGAACCTGAACACAAAAAAAAAAATGAATTTTTCAATGACCCTTTAAATTGTTTAAGCTAAAAATCACGAAATTATTAATAATCTAGATTCATATCCCTCCATATAAAGCAAAACAATCTTGGTTGCTCAAATTGAACCACCAACCACAACTTTTTTTTGCTTCTTTTTTATTTTTATAATAATGTTTTGAACCTTTGACTAATGATTCTTCTAAGGTTAATAATAACACACATATCTATCTATGACAATTGGAGTGAAATCATAATCATTGAAAAGTTGAGAGATAAAAACAGAGAAATTGTTACTTACCAAGGAAAGGAGTGGATGTAGAAAGGAAAAGAGAATCAAGAGGTTGAGAAGTGGCACGAGGAGTTTGATTGTGAAGCAAAATAGTCATATTTGAAACATTTGCAGGACCACCACCACCACTACTAAAGACCCTCCCACCCGCCATATATCATCACAAAGCTTACTCCAACAAAGTTGTTAATTAACGTGCCATTGAAACAGGGTTTGAAAATTAACAAGTGGAAGATCTAAGACTTGTGGCGAAAGAAGCTGGTGATGATGATCTCAGTGATGTGGGAGGTGTGGGAACAGCGGCAGGGCATACCCATCACTCAGAAGAAGATGAACAAAAGGAGAACCAATTCCAACACAAATAATAGTGTGTGTGAGAGAGAATCAAGAAAGAGATGGACACAGACACAGACACATAGACAGAGACAGAACCAAAGGAGTGAGGCTAAGGCTAAATTTTGTGTCTTTGGAGTTCGAAGAAGAACAGAAACTCTCTTCGGTTTATAATAACCCCTTTAGTGTCTACTTACTATGATACCCTTTCAATGAATCACTGTGTAATGTAATGTTCATGGTTTAGTTGGTTTTTCCCTACATGATATATAGTAGTATTTGTTTTTCAATGGGTAGATAGAAGATGAGACCACGTGAGTGTGTGTGTGAAAAAGGTTTTTTCTTTTTTAATTTTACAAGAAATTTTCATGATTTTATTAATGATAAATTTCAATTGGGATTGGTTGACATTTAATTCAAGTGTCCTAACCTAAAGACCAGGTAAGAATAGTGTGAATTGCTTCCTTACCTACATCAGTTGTCGTAAGGGTGCATATATGAAGATGTCACTCCTACTAATTAACCTCAATAGAATCTAGTCGGCAGAAGCTTAAGATTTATTTATTTATTTATTATTTTACAAATGGTTCTTCTTTCTTGTCTAGATTCATTGTGTGTTATGTTACTTTCGATCAGATGATATAACATCTCCTCAAATGATTTTTTTATTTATAATTTGTTTCATTACCTTTTTTTTTATTATTATTATTATTATAGACTTAATTAATAAGAAAGCTAACTTTACAAGGAGAATTTTGGAGAAGGGACGTGAGCTCAGGGATACATCACAAAATAAATCACATGTATTTTTTATATGTGGTAATTCTGCTCGAGTCGGGTAGGATTATAGTGAGCAACAAAGTTCTGCTTTCAAGTATTTAACGCAACTTCATTCTCAGACCTCAAACTTGAGACCCATAATTAAGTCGGAACAACTGATCTACATGCTTAGAGATTAAAACTGGCAATTTGGACTACCTTACCTAACCTGATGCGGATGGTGGGTTTTTGTAAGTCGGACTAAAAAACTCGAGAGTTATTCGAGCTTCCAAAATAAAGGTCTGAGTCTTACACAATTTTTTGGGCTTTTTTGCAGGTTTACCCTGTCTTTTCTTGTGGGTGGCAGATAGGGCTGCACACAGGTTGAGTTGGATTTGCACTACTTTTGGACCAACCCGATTAATCTTGTTTTGATTGGGTTAGGTCAGTTTTACCATTTTTCTGTTATGGGCTCAACCCGATCAATGTCGGGTTGGGTTGGGTTGAGTTAGGTGATCGGGTCATGATAATTAAAAAATAAAAAAAAACATCAAATTTATAGAAACTAATTTTTTATCACTATTCAGACTTCATAAATTATATAAACTTGTAGTTCCATGATTTTGAAACTTTGACCATATAACTATTTCAAATTTTTTATAAATTAAAACTAGAAAAAATATGACATATACTTTTCACACACAATTTAATTCAAATATTTAGCACAATGCACTAAAGAGATGTCCCGAATAGAATATTTCACAACCACAAAAGTCTCCATCTCATAAATTAACAAACAAATGTTCTATTATGGCACCAATTTTTAATTAAATTGTATTTTACTATTACTAAGTTTAATTCAAATAAAATAATTATTAATAATATAATAGTTTTTTATATAGGAGGTTGGGCAGGTTGGGTACATCGAGTTGTACGTATTTACCCAGAACCGCTACCCAACCCAAATTGGTCTGGTTCATGCTTACCCAACCCAAACAGACTCGATGACCCAACTCAACCCACCAAATAGTGGGTGAGTTGGGTTGGTCGGATCGGCCAAACCCATGTGCAGCCCTAGTGGCAAACTTTATCATGTAGAACTAAAAAATCCAAAAATCTAAAATATATATTTGAGCTCTACATTTTTACGAACCGATCCGGTTGAGCTAGCTTATTCTTCCTTGTCCATCGAAGGTATAGGCAAAACGAATATATCCTTTCAATTCTTTTAAAAAGTCATCAAAATTCTATATTGTGAAAGTTTAGTACGTTAATTATATTTTTGACATATTTTTTAATATATTTTTATTATTATATCAATATTATATTGCTTTTATTAAAAAATTAATAATAAAAGGGTTAAATATCTTTTTAGTCCCTCAAGATATAGTGAAATTTGGTTTTGGTCCCTCATTTATTTTTCATTGATTTTGGTCATCCATTTTTTAAAATCACATGATTTTAGTCTCCGTCATTAGTTATATTCCGCTAAGTGATGATATAGTAATATTTCTTGCAGATTTTTCTATGGATTTTCCTTCAATTTTTTCTGCGGATTTCAAAATTCAAAGGAAATTTTGTTCATATTCTGAAATTGCAAGAAATTTACTATAGATTTTTTACAACAAAGCAAAGAAATTTTATTGCAGCATTTTTATGTAAAAAATTATAGTTTTTTTTGGAAATTTACTACACATGAATTATCTAGAAACAAAATCGCAAGAAATTTCCTGTAAATTATTAATCCAAAAAGGTCATAGTGGAGTTGTGAAAGTGACTTAACAGAGTACAATTAATAAGGAGGACTAAAAACATGTGATTTTTAAAAAATGGAGGATCAAAACCAATGAAAAAATAAATGAGGGACTAAAACCAAATTTCATCATATTTTGAGGGACTAAAAACATATTTAACCCATAATAAAAATACATTTTAAAAAATTATTATTAACATTTAAGTTGTACTTAATACAGCAGGTGGCGTTGGAATTCCATCTATTTTTTGTTTGACCTGGAACTCCCCACATACATAATTGTGATAGTTTAACTTTTGGATCTAGTGGTGCATGCTTAGGTAAAATCATTTTAATAGTGATGACTCTAAAATTTGAACCTCTAAACTTACAGCTAAAATCCACTTAAAGTAATAATTTACTTCTACCGCGATGAACCACTCTTTGATAAAATACTATTTTTAACAACACTAGTGATATAAAGATGAACCAAAAGAAAACAAAAGGAGCACGAAGCGTAATGGAAGACAAACAAATGCCCTTTTTTTCGTGAGGACTTGGTTAACATTAAGTATTCAAGAAAATGAGCTCATAAATATGCAAAATTTTACATTTATTTTTACTTTTGATATTATATAAATTTCATATTTATCAAATAAATAAATAATAATTCTCCACTTGAAGTAGTAGGAAGATATCATGCCTATATGGGCTCTAGTCAAGTCTAACTCTTCAAAGAAAATAACAGGTATAAATGCATCTAGGATGTAGCATAAAATTAGTGGTATTTTATTTGTTCGGGGTATATATGTTGCTTTCAATGAAATTGATTTTCCCGGGTTGGATCCCTACTAAACACATTCTTCGGGAGGGGTGAAGAGCCTTAACTGTGACTAAACTCCAAATAAGATTACCCCTGATAATAGGGGATACTTATGGTTTACACAAAAAATGAAATTGAGTTTAATTTATATAGTCAGTATAAATTAATTTATATTTTTTATTTATTGATTTTTTTGTTAATCACATGTGTATCTATATTATAAGAGGCAATCCAATTTGGGGCTTAATTACAGTTAAAACTTTTCACCCCTCCCTAATAATGTGTTTAGTGGGAATCGAACCAGGAGTTTTTCCTACCATCTCAATCTGTGTTGTCATCAAAGTCACAACATTTGGTATTGTCATTTATTGATGATTATTATCATTTAATGAAAAATTACAGTTCATATAATATTAAATTTAATAAATAATAATGATGATAATATAAAACCTTTTATACATTATAGGTTCGTATAAATTTACTTATTAAATATATGGGTTAATATCAATAAAAAAAGGTCAAATTGTCAAGACTCACTTGATAACATTGAAAGTCATTATTCATACCAGTGGAAAGAAGAATAAAATACTAATATTGTGTAAATATGGTGGTTATAGGTAGTTATTATTTTGATTTGGGTGGAGAAACTTCTTTTTCTCTAAGAAATCCGGATTTGATAAAAGTGGGATTGGAGTAACTGTTTTTTCAAAATATCAATAACTGTTCCATGTTTTTGGATTTTTTTAAAAAGATCAACCGTGTAATTGGAAACCGAAAATGGACACTTAACCTCCTGTATCTTCTTTATATAGTATAGAAATTTTTTTAAGGTATATAATAGTATAGATATTTGAATAATAGAAAGGTATACATTTGAACGATTGTCATATTAACTTATAGCTTGTCTGGGTGGAGTGTTAAGAATACTCAAAATTATACTTGAAGATGTAAACGTGGTTTGGAATTCATATGAATGCATTTGGATAACGGGATAAATTGTAGTTGCGTTGAGTTAAAAAATTTATACTAATTTTTACTGTAAACTTGCTTTAAAAAAAAATTCAAATATAAATCACCCCACAACAGACTTAGGTTTAAGAAAAAAAAGGCTTAATTCTATACAATCAAGTCTATTCAAATTTAAGTTTGTAAACCTCACTCAAATACATACTTAATTAGTGTATGTTTAGAAAGACAAACATGTTATATAGCTATTTAACTAATTTATAAATTCATCTGATTTGACTAAATATTATTTTTTTTTCTAAGCAAAATGATTAAATAAATAGGAGTACAAGGGGTACTCCAACCCATAATACAAGAAAAGTACAACCCAAGTAAAAGACAAACACTACACCCGATCAATCACCCAAAAGAAGTGACAAAAATTAATAAAAACAATCCTTCCTGTAAACCAAAAACAACCAAATCCAAATCACATGAATGACAAAAACTAGGTGGGAACATGAGCACCATTCTTCACGCCAAAGCCAGTTTGAAAAAGTGACAGCCAGGAGATCTGAATTCCAAGCATAGATAAGGTTGCTCAGACCAACATAGAAAAGGATATGAGAAAGAATGATCTTTAGCTCTGAGCCACTTCCAAGATCTCAATTTTATCAAATCAACCACCTCAGATGGAGTTGACAAATTATTTGAGAAAATTACTTCATTCCTAGCCAGCCAAAGACTCCAAATGATAGACAACCAAACTAAAGCCCACTTGTATTGCATCTTTGTGTTACAGTTTGGGAGACTCAAAAACTGCTCAAAATGATCAAAGAAGGAGTGATGAAGTACTGATTGTAAGCCAAACCAATGCAAGCATGTCATCCATATCTGATAGGCGAAGGGGCACTCGAAAAAAATATGAGTTGATGTCTCTACACCTTGATGACACCACACACAATCTGCCTCGTTCTGCTACAGAATTCTCCTTTTAACTAGGTTAGCTCTTGAAGGGATTCTGTCTAACAACACCCTCCATGCAAAACATGACACCTTTGACGGAGCCAAAGAACACCAGATGAACTTGTGAAGAGGCATCGTGGCAAATATAGAGTCATTGACAATTACTTTGTAAGCTGATTTGACTGAGTAACATCTAGTTGAGTCAGCTGTCCACCTCCATGAATCGTCAAACTTCTCACTAACATGTATCAAACTCAATTCCCGAAGGAGAATTAACAATTGGGATAACTCCCACTCAAATAAAGGCCGCCTCCAACATCAATTCCACCTAATTTCTTCCCCCTCCCTAACAAACATTTCCTCAACAGACACCTCTTTGTTAGTAGCAATGGAAAATAACCTACTAAAGCCCTCACAAAAGGGGATTGGACTACACCAAGGATCTCTCCAAAAGGATGTATTCCTTCCATTTCCCACCACTCTAACACACGAATTATAAAACCAATCACAAGATATGTTTTCACCCTCATCTATACTCAATAAGTCAGTCCACCACCTAGACCCCGCACTCCTCGTCCCCATCCATCTCACATTAGACCCCCCATAGATAGAAGATAAAACTCTATGCCAGAAACTATCCCCCCTCAACTAGTAGCCGCCACCTCCATTTTCCTAGCAAAGCTAAATTGAACGCTCTCAAGTCCCTAAGGCCTAACCCTCCATGTTGTTTATCTTTACAAACATCATCCCAAGCAACCCAAGCTATTTTCCTATGATCATCATCCCCTCCCCATAGAAAATTTATAAATAAAGAATGAAATTTAGAGATGATACCTTTGGGAGCCTTGAAAAAAGAAAGGAATTAGATCGGGATTGAGTGTAACACGGATTTTAAGAGGACGAGCCTACCACCAAAGGAAAAATATTTGCACTTCCATTTTGACAATCTCTTCTCCACCTTTTGAATAACAGGCTGCCACGTTGACAACCGTTTGGGGTTGGCACCAAGAGGTAACCCCGGATAGTAACACGGAAAAGACCCGACTTTACAGTTGAGGAATTGTGCCATCAACTCTAACCACTCCAAATGAACATTATAAGTGCTTCTAATGGCACTTATTTAGTAGCTTGTCTGTGTGTTTGATAAGGCACTAAAATAAGTGCCATTAGAAGCACTTATAATATTTGGTAAGGCAACTACACCTACAAGAAATAGCTTGTGTGTGTGTTTGATAAGGCACCTATTAGTAGTTTTGATAGAATCTACCTTTCCCACTTATAATATTTGGTAAGGCACCCAACATAGCTCCTTCTTGTAGGTGTTTGGTGAATAAATTTATTTTAGTAGTTTATAGCGTTTTTTCATACGCTATCTCAAGCAGCGTTTGAACTTACAATTTATTATCTTTTTTTCTAATTTTATCGTTAATATTTCAATAAAATCTCATTTTATTCATCTTAGTTTTTTTTAAATCATTTAAACTCTTTTCAGATTAAATGTACTCTATAAAAAATTAAATAATAAAAATTAAAATAGCTTTAGGCTATAATAATCTGCAAAATAAAATAATTAAAACTAAAATAATAAAATAGCCTTTAGATACTCTCATGAATACAATGCATAAACCGGGGAAAACCCGAAAAAAGTATAAAAGCAAGATACCTACAGGTAAATAACCAATTTGATATTTTTTACTCCACCACTCTCTTATGCGTTCTCTCTTCACATCTTTGTTTCTCTTTTTTTTTTTCTATCCATATCACTTATATCATATATTTTATTTTCTCTCATTTTTCTCACTTATCTCTACACCTATTACACATATTTTTTAGGTGTCCAAAGTAATTATCCGTAGAGCATTCATTCTCTCTTGTTGTAGGCTTGCCAAAGTAAATTGTTTGTGTTATGTTAGTTGTGCCACTAACATATTGAGCACTACTATCCAATAGTAATGATTTATTGGCATGCCATCCACAATACTATAACTCTCCAATTATGGTTTGAGAAATCATATTTATATAACTATTTTTGTAATATATTTTGTAAAATAAAGAAAGATATAATAAAAAAGAGAAATGTGAAATATGGTGAATGATGTGATGAAAAAAAATATAATGTATGAGTTGTTGTACAAATTTATTATGATTAATCACTCTATTTTGATTTATAGTATTAGTGTATGAGAGACACTAGAGATGGAGAGAGAGGAAGAGGGAGGATGGACCTTGGTGAGATCAAGAAGAAGGAAAGAACTTCGATCAGGATTGACACAACAAGAGGATAAGTGGATATTAGAGGACAAGAGGACCAGAGGGAACGATTGGAATCGGCATGGGAGGCTATTCTTAAAAAATAGGGATGATTTGGTTTCGTATTTTTTCACTAATTTCCCTGATAATTTTGGTACTGAAGACATGTGGAAAATCTTCTCAAAGTGGGGGGGAATGGTGGCAGATGTGTATATTCCGGGTAAGAAAAGCAAGAATGGTCACCGATTTGGTTTTGTTCGTTTTATAGGAGATGAAGATTCAGGTTGGATGGAGAAGCGATTACAACAAATATGGATTGGTAGTTACAAGCTTCACGTCAATATCTCTCGTTTTGATAGAAAGAAAGTGGAAAAGGAACCAAATATAGAGACGGATGACGGTGGAATCCAACATGGAAAACAAGTTCATACTGCAGTGAAGAGGAAAACTTATGCGGATGTTGTTACAGAGAGAGTCAAAAGGGTCTGGCAACAAAAAACAAATCCCAAGATAAATGGTGAGGATCAATGGAGTGGTCCATACTTCAATGTCTCTGATGAAGAAATGGAATGGTTACAGAGGTGTTATGTTGGACAGGTGCGTCAAATTGATGAGGTGCTCTTGTTACAAGATAAGATTATTGCAGAAGGTATTCGTTCTATTAAGGTTTCTCCAATGGGTGATGATTTAGTTTTACTCCAAATTGAACCAGAGGAGAATTTTGAAGAGTTAGTGAGGGAGTTACAAGACATGTTTGATGTGTGGTTTGAAGCAATACGACCATGGAGTCAAGAAGACATTGCACGTGGAAGATATGTTTGGCTTAGATGCACTGGAGTATCGTTGCATATATGGTCAGAGTCATTTTTCAGGTCCATAAAAGTTCCCGTTGGGAGATTTGTTTCTATTGATGGTAGTACAAAGAATATGGAGAGGTTAGATGTTGCATAGGTGCTTATTCACACTACCTCATTGGACACAATTAACATGCTGCAGAAGATAAAAATAAATGAGTCTTTTTTTTCAATTCGAATGATTGAGGATCCTTTTTTGAGCCCGTGGAGAACTGTATAAAGGGGTCCTGTGCATAATTTTAATTCAGATGCATCAAGTTTCTGTTCTACTAATGATACAATTGGTGGTTGGGTGAATTGTTATCAACAAGCACAGGAGGGAGAAGATGTGTTTGAATTTCAAATGGGAGATGATATGCGAAAATTGTGCAACGATCTTCAATTAAATGTAGTGGATCATGAACCGGAACAACCGCGATTTGATAAGGTATTAATGGCACATAACTCTCCCACTGATTTGAATCATGATTTGGTACATGTGGGAAGCAAAGGATATGATGTTAATTGCTCCAAAAATATAGCCCATATGGAGAAAAGTTCGCGTGAAGCTGGGCCACATTACTCGTCCAATATTAACATGCTCCAATCAAGCAGCTCGGCCCATATGAATGAAGTGGAAGGTAATGGGCTGGTCGCAAACTCACATGCTGGCAGCGGGAACAAATATGAGTTGGAGTTATTAGGCCGCAAAACCTTGAAGAAATTGAAAGAGGTGGGAGGTAATTGGCTAGAGGAATCTTGTCATGTTGGGAGAGATGAGATATTGGCCCATTTAAATGAGGTGAATGTTGGGATGGATGTCAACGTGACGACTGGCTGCGCAAGGGGTCATGGATTTGTGACGTTGGGTTGTAACACCTTGAATGGATTGAATGAGGTGGAATGCAATGGGTTATTGGCAAATGGACAAGTTGGGCACGAGGAAAATAGCTCTCCGTCTCATTATGAAGGGCCAAGTGTCCTACAAGTCTCCAACATTGGTAAGCTTGGAGTTGTGGAGTGCGAGCAACCAACACATCTTTTGAGGGACCAATCACCCCGTGAAGTCCCACAGAATCAATGCGAGCAATCAGAATTCTTGATTCCAAATGGCGAGGATAATACAGTAGAGGAAGAGAATATGTGTGAAGTCCCAATTCTTTTGACTAATACTGCTGCAGAAATTTTATCATCATGTTCGCAGCGTCCAACTAGTGGCGGAGAGAAGAGGAGGAAGCGAGGACGGACGCGGAAAAAAGCAACCTCTCAAGTAAGTGTTCCTGCATGGGACTGTGATTTAGTTCATTCTGGTAATATTTTACAATTGGATACTGCTTCAGTAGCTGCACATGTTTGGAGGATAGGGAAGAAATTAGGTGTAAAGGGTGTATCAGCTGATGATATTATTGTTCAAAATTTAAATAATATGGAAACTCGCGATCGATTGGCAGCAGGTAGGGATTCTGGTTAGTTGTGCTTGGAATGGGTGTTGGTGTTCACTTAGTTGAATGATAGTGATATCTCTGAATATAAGGGGGTTGGAGGGAGGGTAAAGAAGATGGAGGTAAAGAAATTGATTCAATCTGAGAAGGTGGATTTTCATTTTTTGCAAGAGACAAAAAAGGAGGAAATTGATGAGCGGTTTTGTGACTCATTAACTGGTGGTACTGATTTTGGGTGGGCCTTTAAACCATTTGTTGGCATGTCAGGAGGTCTATTATCTATCTGGAGGAAGGATAGATTCATGTTGCATGATGTTTTTATGGGTGAACATTTTATGGGTGTATCTGGCCTGTGGAAGGAGAATAATGTAAGCTGTAATTTTGTCAATATTTATGCCCCATGTGAGTTACATAGGAAAAAGGATCTTTGGAGTACACTGTTACAAACTAAGACATGTCGTGGAGGAGATGTGTGGTGTTTTAGTGGGGACTTTAATGCAGTTAGATCGGAGGATGAAAGGAGGGGTGTGTCTAATTTTTGGAGAGCTGATGACATGAGATGTTTTGATGATTTCATTCAAGAGGGTGATCTGGTTGATTTGCCTCTGGTTGGGAGGAAGTATACTTGGTACAAGTCTGATGGGTCTTCTATGAGCAGACTAGACAGATTTCTTGTATCTCTGGCATGGTTGTCCCATTGGCCAAGTACCTCACAATGGGGATTAAGTAGAGGAGTATCAGACCATTGCCCTGTGCTATTAAAAAATAAAGATGTGAATTAGGGACCTAAGCTGTTCAGAGTTCTTGATTGTTGGAGAAAGGATGCTAGATATGCTGAATTTGTTAAGAATGAGTGGCGAGAGATTGTTATGGAGGGACGAGCTGCTTTTGTTCTGAAAGAAAAACTCAAACAACTAAAAATAGGTTGAGAAGGTGGAATAAGGAGATTTTTGGTGATCTGGATGGTAAAATTATTGAGGCCAAGGAAAACCTGAATCGGTTAGATCTTAAGAATGAAGAATCTACCCTGCAAGAGGATGAAGTCTCTCAATGGAAGGAATGGAGGGCACAACTTTGCTCATATTTGTCTTTGAAGGATAATCTTTTGCTACAAAAATCTCGGTTAACTTGGCTACATGCAGGGGATGCAAATTCTAAATTCTTTCACACTTGTATTAATATGAAAAGACTTAGAAATGAAATTCGGTGTTTGCAAGTTGAAAATGAGACTTATCTTGACCCTATACCTATGAAAGAGGCAGTAAATGGGTTTTTTGCAAAACACTTTGAGAGGAAGTCTTCAAACATCCTTCATCTCCATGATCCAGTTTTTAAAATGTTACAGACAGATGATGCTGAAACTTTAATTCTGCCATTTTCTGAGGAAGAAGTGAAAGATGTTGTTTGGGATTGTGACGAGTCTAAAAGCCCAGGGCCAGATGGATTTAACTTCAATTTTCTTAAGGATTTCTGGGGGGAAATTAAAACTGAGTTTATGGCTTTCATTCATGATTTTCATACTCATGGGAAGCTAGTCAAGGGATCCAATAGTTCCTCTATTGTTCTTGTACCTAAAATAGTTAACCCGCAAAAGGTAGAGGAGTATCTCCCAATCTCCCTTATTGGGTGTATGTACAAGGTGTTGGCCAAAGTCCTTGCAAACAGACTAAGAAAGGTGATCGGGAATGTAATCTCAGAGTGTCAATCTGCATTCATAAAAGGAAGAATGATCTTTGATGGTGTTGTTGTGGCTAATGAAGTGCTAGAGGAGGCGAGGGGGAAGAAAAAAATTGTCTATTATTCAAGGTAGACTTTGAGAAGGTCTATGATTCTATTAATTGGGATTTTCTCCAATTTGTGATGGAGAGTGTGGGATTTCCAGTGATGTGGAGGAGATGGATTGTTGAATGCTTATCTACCACTAGAGTTCCAGTTCTTGTAAATGGTAGTCCATCAAATGAATTCGGGGTTGGTAGAGGATTGAGACAGGGTGATCCACTAACACCTTTTCTATTTTTAATTGCTTCAGAAGGATTAAATTCTTTGATGGTTAAAGCGGTTCAAGAGCGAGTCTTTAGAGGCTATTGTGCTGGTCGGGATGATATTATGATTTCACACCTCCAGTGTGCGGATGACACTATCGTTTTGGGTGAAGCTTCTGTGAGTAATATTTGGGCTATCAAATCTATCTTGCAAGTGTTTGAGCTGGTGGCTGGTTTAAAAGTCAATTTTCATAAAAGTCATCTTCTGGCGGTAAATGTTGACATGGAGTGGTTACAGATTATGGCTCAATTTTTGAACTGTAAAGTTGGGTCTTTTCCTTGTCCATATTTGGGGTTGTTTATTGGGGCTAATCCTAAACGGTTAACTTTTTGGCAACCTGTAAATCAAAAGGTGCGCAACAAATTGGCCAAGTGGAAAGGAAGACTGTTGTCCTTTGGTGGCAGACTTGTCCTCTTGAAATCTGTGCTTCAGTCAATCTCGATCTACTTCCTTTCCTTTTTCAAGGCTCCCACAGGTATTATATCTCAACTTGAATCTCTATTAAAAAATTTCCTTTGGGGGGGGATGGTGTACATAGGAAAATAGCTTGGGTTGCTTGGGGTGATGTTTGAAAAGAAAAACAACATGGGGGGTTGGGGTTGAGAGATTTGCGATCTTTTAACCTTGCTTTATTAGGGAAGTGGAGATGGCGTTTTCTAACAGAGAGAAAAAGTTTGTGGAACAAGGTGTTGATATCTATTTATGGAGAGAATTCTATGGGGAGGGGTTGTAGGAGTGTGTCAGGTTCTAGGTGGTGGAGGGATATTTGGAGTATTGAAGAGGGATTAAATATTTCTTGTGGGTGGTTTTCTAATTATTGTGTTAGAGTAGTTTGGAATGGGCAGGGTACTTCTTTTTGGAGAGATTCTTGGTGTCATTCAACTCCTTTTTGTGAGCGTTTTAGTAGACTTTTTACTATTACAGAAAATAAGGAGGTATCTGTGGCGGATATGTTGGCGAGTAGAGAGGGTGGCTCTGGGTGGAATTGGAGGTGGAGGAGGCATTTATTTCAGTGGGATTTATCCCAACTTTCTCTTTTATTGTTGGATCTAAGCACAGTTCAGGTTCTTGAAGGTAACCGAGATTCTTGGCGATGGGCAAGCGGACCTAGGTGGCATTTATTCTGTTAAGTCAGCCTACAATTTAATTGTCAATAACTCTATCTTCGCAGATATACCTCTCCATAAATTTATTTGGTGTACTTTGGTTCCTTCCAAAGTTCATTGTTTTGCATGGAGGGTGATGGTAGACAGAGTTCCATCAAAGGATAATCCTGTCAAAAGGAGAATCTTACAACTTTCAAATGCTGCATGCGTATGGTGCCCAGAAAGTTTAGAGACTTCTTCACATTTATTTTTTGAGTGCCCATTTGCTTACCAAATCTGGATGTTGTGTCTGAATTGGTGTGGATTCTATTTTGTTCATCCGAATACTTTTATTGCTCATTTTGATCAGTTCCTAGGTCTTCCGATCTGCAATTCGAAGAATAGGTCCGGTGGGCTGCCATTTGGTTATCGATTTTATGGAGTATTTGACTGGTCAGAAATGAAGTTGTATTCTCTAACAAATTTGCCACGCCAGATGATGTGCTTGAGTTAGTAAAATACGCTCTTGGCGGTGGCTAAAAGCAAAGGATAGTGGTTTCTGTTTTGATTTTCTGTCATGGTCTTTGCAACAGGCTATATGTCTTAATTTTCACCACTTACTAGCTTAATAATTCCCACGGTTCACTTGGATGTGGTGGTACTTGTTGAGTAGGTGTCTTTTATATTTGTAAGTCATTTTTGACTTCCTATCTCTTTATGTATTGGGGATATATGTTTGTTCGAAATTCTGTGCGTATGACGTTGTTTTGTAATGTGTTGGAGTGCCCCTTGTACTCCGTTTTAATGCATTTCATTTTGCCTAACAAAAAAAAAGTTTTAGTGTATGATGACACTATTTAGAAGTTGAACCGATGAAATAATTTATCGGTAACCACAAAGCTAGAACTCTCTAATATAATTTAGAAATTATTTTAAAAGAGAGTTTTTTATTGTGTGTTTGTGTTCGTACTGCGCACATTAAAAGAGTTTTTTTTTTATTGTGTGTTTGTGTTACTGTGCTAAACATAAATTTGCGGTTTTCCGAGACCCATTTTTCTGAAACACAACACTTTGTTACTTTGAATTGAACATGAATTCAAGACAATCAAACCACAATTCAAACAAACTATTAGTAGTTTTGAGAGAATCTACCTTTCCCACTTACATACTCTTCTCCACTTTTACTTCAATTGCAAGAAAATTTTGTTATTCATTACAATCACAATTTATTTGCGATCTCTCGTAAAGTATTATTAATTTTGACTTTGTTTAATATACTTTTTTAAAAAAATTATATGAAATATGAATCAAACTAAAAATTATTATGCCAAATAAATTGAATTTGAAGTTAAAGAAATAAGTGTAACAGGCAACTCCATGATCCGCAGTTTCTCTTATCCCAGAACTGGAAGAAAGCCAGTAGATTCTATTGTAGTGTAGATAAACAATAAAGCTAAGAAAAAAACAAAGTATTCTTGAATTTTCTATAATCGGTCGCTTTCCTAGGTGAGAGGAAATGGACAGAGAAAAAAATAAAGTTTTTTTTTTTTAGTTAATAACATGGGTTTGGAGAAAGGAATTAGGAAGGACAACTAGATAAGTATAAATTCGAATCTTCTAAAGTTTAGAAGTTATTATAAAATAAAAAAAACTATAAAAAAACTATATCTGTTGAAAAAAATAAACAAATTTATAATTGATTATATATATATATATAATTATAATATCAATTTTGAGATTTTTAATGATATAATTATTATATTTTATTTTGAAAAGTAAATCTTTCACTTTAAAATAGTAAATTTCATAAATAAAAGACTTGATTTCATTTTTTTACCCTTTAATTTGGATGATCTGCAATATTAATTTCTCAAGTTTTTTTTAATAAATTAAGTCTGTCAACTTTTAAAGTTGTGCAAATTTAGTCCCTTTGTAATTATCTTCTATATAAAACACCTAAATTTTTCATTTTCAATCCAAGTATTTAAAGGTTTGTGATATATTTGAGATATAAATTAATTTTAAATGTTCAAGGGTAAAAATTTTAATCAAAATTTGATGAAATTTGAAGAATTTTATAGGTTATAGACTTAGAGTTCAAAGAGAACAAAAAAACTGAGAATTTTTAAAATGATTTAATCAACTCAATTTGTGAATATGTTGAATAGAAAGTGAGAATCTCAAGGTTTTAGGTAGAGGAAATTGAATAATTGATATAAGGATCACATTTACTTAATTTTGAAAGTAACGGGACATAATTTGATCAAAAAGAGTTAAGGGATCAAAATTCCACATAATTAAAATTAGAGGGACTAAAAATGTAATTAAATATAAATAAAAAGAATTTAATAATTATATACTGTCAATATAAAAAAAATTACACAAATATCTAATAATGTGTTGTCACATCATTTAATAAATTTAATAGTATATGAGGTCTCATATTCATTATATAATTGTGACAACACGTAATTTTTGTTTACACTAACTATAAATAATTATTAAACTCAAATAAAAAAAATGGAACAAGGTGACATACTTTATAGACTCCCTCTATGTTATAATATACTCTACTTCTTCTCCTCTGACTTTTTCCCCACCTGCTTTGCTCCCTTCACTATCATCTCCACTTCTACACGTCTAGTTGGGCCACCTTCATGGCCCGTGGATCCACCATATCACTTCGATTTCATTACAATATTATAATACTTAATAAATTAAGATTAAAAGATTATTTTAATTCTATATGTATACCTTTACTTTCAGTTTAGTATAGTATGATTCATCATAGACAAATGTTTATGATTCCTATATAATTTTTAATTCCCTTTTGCATGAGCCGAAGACTTTTGATACTTATTTCATTTTTTAAAGCGTGGATCTCTCTGGTTTTTTTTTTCTCAACAAATATGTAAATCTGTAAACAAGATAAACAAGATGAAGGAAAAGAAATCACATTGGGCTGGCGACATAACCATTAAGAAGGCCCAATGTTGAGTCATGATCCTTTTTAAGGTCCATATTTTGTCAGTTTTAAGGTTCGCAAAAGAAGAAGACTATGGCTTTAGTATGTCAACATCATCCACATTGGGTCATTGGCCCAACAAAAGTCCTTGACAACCCATAAAATTCCTTGGCTGCTGATCATGGCTTGTGAGTGGTTGGCTGCTGATCATGGCTTGTGAGTGGTTTTTGCTATTCCCACCCCTATATGTTTTTTTTTAATTTCTTTCCTACCTACCTTTACGCCTTTTCCTCCCCCTTCACCCCCACATGTGTCTGAAAGTCTTTTTCTTTTTCTTTTTAATTTGGCTTAAAGACACATATGTTCGGTAGCTAAACTAAACAATTGTCTTCCGGACACGTGTCTATAAGCCAAAATTTTGTAGAAAAATGAATTTTAGACACACTTCGGAAACCATATTTTTTTACGAAAAAGGGCTTCCAACCACACGTAAAGGTAGAAGAAGAGAGAGGGGGAGGTGGGTGGTGGTGGTGGTGGCCATAAGTGAGGGTGTGGGGTGGTGGTGAAGGGGAAAAGGAATGGATAAAGGTAGTTAGGAAAATGTTTTTGAAAAAATAGAAGAGGTCAAGAATTGCAAAGGGGGGTGGGAATAGCAAAGGAACTACAAGTTGTGACTTTATTCAAGATAGTAGTAGAGGTTCACAAAAAAAAAGTAATAAAGAAATTTGAACCCAAAAAAAGAAAGTAAAGTAAAAACAAATGAGAATAATAATGAAAAAAAATATTTAATAAGAAAGATAAAGGGCATCACATGAATTAGATAACAATTTTAATAGAAACAAAAACATGAAATACATTTTTTAATTCGTATGTATAAGCAAAATTGTGACAGCTAAATGAACAGTGAGGGTGTGTATATTGAACCCTCTCAATTAGAATCCTACCACAGTTGTCCTCCTCCTAATGGGTTTTTTTTTCCTACTTTCCTAATTGAGAGTTTTTCATCTTCTCAATAGCATTTTTTTTAGGATTTTTGTTTTCTTTTCTTTCTCTCACCATCATCCATAAAATTTTATTACCATAAGATCCTCTCTTTCCTTTTCAATCATCAACATTGAATGATGAAGGTAAAAATCGAATGGTTGTTGTGAAATTGGTGACAGTAGCAAGAGTTTGAATGAGATGGTAGTAGTCACCTATGGGATGGCTAGTAAGATTTATGATGAAAGGTTGGTTTGTGAAGATGATTAGATGAAGGAGTAGTGATTTTCAAACAAAGGGATAATAGCAGCAAAGCCATTAGTATTTCAACTAGCTTTATCAATCTTTGGCACCAATGCTTCCATAACATAAAAATAACAATTCTATTAAACGCAATTTTATGAGTTTGAGTATAGGGATGAAAAGGTTGATTGGATCTTGGGGCTATGTTTAAATTGATTGAAAAAAGTGTCATTGTTGAGTAAATGAAGGCAAACACACCTTATAATAGTGTTTTTTTAAGTACAATGTTGCATTGCTCCTTTGGGTCAAGATTCCCTTTATAAGTGTTGATTGACAACATTTAAACTTTTCAATCCAAATTTCTTTGACCAGAAAAAACAACTAGTAAGTATTATGGGTAATACTCTAATAAAAATATAAAAGATGAATTTAATTTTTTTAAATAATTTAATCAATAAAATATAATTTTAACGATAATAGAATGAAGAAAAATATACAAATAAAATATTTAAACTTTTTATTTTAAAAATTCTCAAAAATCATTTTAATTAATAAAAGTCTATTTTAATGATGATTATAAACATCCTATTATGTTTCATATTAATTGGAGAATTTTAAATATTGGTGAAATTCTCATCTATCAAATTTCTTAGAAAGACTTTTGTGCCATATAGCACAATTAATAAGAAAATAAAATCAAAACAATACAAAACATCAATTCTTCTTAATTACTCCCTTGCTTCCTTTACAATAATTAAAAACATAGAGTTATTGACTTTTAAAATGATAATGTGATTATACTAAATAATCATGTAACTATTAAATACTAAATAAAATATTCTCACTAGATAGTATCTCATTATAGAGAGAGATGTTGGCATAATTAAGACACGCCAACCAAGCCCCGTTGCTTTAATTACTTTTTGGCATTGCAAGCAATTTGTTTTGGTTGCTTCATGGGCAATCATGGCTTACTAAAGCAACCCAAAAAGCAACAAAAATATAATAAAAAACTGTTATTTGTATTGGAAGCACCCAAGGAGAACTGTTTTATTGTAGAGATAAAATGTTTGAAGGTGCTTGTATTAGGAAGAGTAAAAATGAATGATGTGTACAAATGAGTCTTATTAGAAGCACCCAAATAAAATTGCTCCATTGATACTCTAAAGGAGAGTATTTTTTTTTTTTTGGTAAAGAAAGGAGAGTACCTTTTGTTCTAGTGCTACAATCACAATGTCAATGACAAATTCTAGATGCACGTTCCATGATCCAATACATATTTCAATCACCTGGCCCTAAATACATATTTGTGGGGAGTTGCTTTTACCACCCCCTTTTTACTATTCGCGCCTCCCATCCATACCCCTTCCCAAACTACCCTACCCCCTACCCCACCGCCAGCCCCTCCCCCTTCCCCACTCCCCATTCTTGTCCCCCTCCCCTTCTATTTTTTTTCAAAGTTTTGTGTTTAGAGACGAAATTTTTCCGTCTTTAAACTCCCCTCCCCCTGCAGCCAGCACCCCACCCCCACCCCCACCGTCACCCCTCCCCACCCCTTCCAAACACCCCACTCCCCCACCCTCCCCAACGCCTCCCCTCCCCTACCCCCTCCCCAACGGCCCCCTCCCCGATCCCCCGCCCCTTTATTTTTTTTGAAGCTTTTGGTTTAAAGACGGAATCTCCGCCAAAATAATTTTCGGAACCTTCCGGAAATTAATTTCCAGAAAATTTCGGATATTAATTTTCGGAAGGTTCCGGAAAATTTTTAACACAGTTGATATCCGGAAAGAGGGTGGGCATTGGGGGGACGAGTGTAGAGACGGAAAAATTCCGTCTCTAAACCCAAAACGTTAAAAAAAATAAAGGGTAGGAGGAACACGGACATTCGAAGAGGAATGGGGAAAGGGGAGGGGAGGGGGGTGGCTGTCGGTGGGGGGTGGGATAGGGATAATATGGAAAAGGGGATATATGATGGGGGTGTAAATAGTAAAAAGGGGGTTATAAAAGCAACTCCCATATTTGTGACGCGGAGTACAAAGCTTACATAACAGTAGTGCTAGAGGAGACTATATGGGCTTGAGGAGCCAAGTCCATTACTATTTTTGTACAAGACAGAGTTCAACAGTTGAATGTAGTCACCAAAAGAAAAAAAACAATAGAGTATAGACCGTGGTCCGTGGTCGGTGTCATAATGAAAATGGAGAACAATAAAAAGCCTAATATATCGAAATTACCCAAAAAAAAAGGCAAAATTAAAAGAAAAGAAAACAGCTGAATAAACCGTTCAGTCAATGATGTTGTTTACCTATTTACCCAGGACTGTTTTATCAAAACGAATTAATTTCATAAATTTGATTATATAAATTAAACCAAATAAAGTTAAACATTGGGGGATCTTTACCAATGGCTTACATGTTTGATTCCCCTTAAGTAAAGTCTCAGATTCGAGTCTCGTGGATGAAAAAAACCCCGCTGGAAGAGCTAACTCCACCATGATGTGGATGTTCCCGACTCGAACATGATTGACTTCGGTGGAGGATACCTGTGGTAAAAAAAATTGATAGATCTTTATTATGATAGGGGAAGTTATAGTTCTCTCAAACTTTTTCAACTTTTTTATATGTAAATATTTATATCACTATAAAATCTATTTATATTCTCAACCGGTTGTAATAAAAATTTTCACAATATTCTCAAATATTTCAAAAATTTATTTTATAAGATTATCTATCTAAATATCATTTTTTATGATTATGTGTTAAGATTACACTTAAATTTTAGATATACAATGTAATATTACATATTTAAGTTATGCATTAAAATTTGTTAATTCACTCAAGCTTTTAGTTTAAGATTTGTCATTAAGGATAACTTGTTTATTTTACTTCAAATATGAATGGTACAACTCTCAATTTTTTTTTCAATCCAAAATTCCAAATGGATTTCTCGACCAACTTTTATTTTATAATATTTACAGTTTTGAATTCATGCATTTTATACTTTATTTTTTAGAACTCTCCTTTATTTTTATTTTCTTTTCATTCATTTTGTTTTCATTGTCTTTCATCATATTTATTATTCAATTCTATTTTCATATTTTGTTGAAGAGATTAAGGAAGTTTATGAAATTATAATTGTAAAAAAAAACTAAATATCAAGTAAAGGGGATATTAATGTTTGAAATTGATTTACTTATTATTTAAAACTATTGAAAAACAAGGAATCCTTTTAGTATTGACTAATATAAAAAAGATAAAAATGCGAGAATAAAAATTAAAAACTATATAATAATTTATTTTTTATTTTAATTTGATGTCTCGTATCAAACCAGCTCCTCGATTTGATCAAGTTGGTTTGATTCGAATGGCTAAAAAAATTAAGATAATCTACTCAAGCCAAATTTAATAAAAAATGATATATTTGGATTTTAATTTACCCTATATTCAAATCAAACTTACCAATTTATTGTCCTGTGTTTCTTATAGTAGTTTCGAATGTTGAATTGATGTCTCGTAGGAGCAATGCTAGTTACACAAGATATTGTGTATAGCGTTTCTCCTTGGTATAGTGGCATCTTATTAATGAAAGGCTTGGTTATACTTATAATTTCTCTAAAACAACTAAATAATGTGTGAATTTTATAAATATACGTATACTCATTTTTGGGTATATCCACGAGTATGAATATTTTTTGTTTTCATCACACATGTGTAAAACTTTGAACAACATAGCTCCTTCAATGGACCACAGTTCTACAAGATATGGACTCAAAACACTAAATTGGAATCACTACCCTGAACCGGAACCTAAAAGTATATCCCAACACATATGATCCTCCTACAAAATCAGCAAATATATTCCCAAACTTATTTCCTCTTATTGTCCCATCACTATAGATATTAATTAAAAAATTAAGATTATAATTATAATTATATACATGTACATTAAAAAAATTTATGTATGTCTTAACTCTTAATAATTAATTTTCCAATCAATAATCAAAACGTGCTTTATCCTCCACAAAGAATCAATCACTTCAAGGGAGATTGATCTGGTACATTTCTCTAGCTATCTCAAAATTCTTGCCACCATTTTCAACTCAACACATCATGTATATTGTACAATTAACCAGAAACATGCTGCTTTGTTTGGACGCGTGACTCACCTTTGCAAATTGTAACTCTGTAAAGGCAACGATTATCATAAGCCAATCAGAATTATATATTCGCCAGCAAATTGCAATATTCTTTCTAATGTGTTAGCTAATCATCACCTACACTTTTTCTTATTCCAAAACACATAACTGATAACAGAAATGGCAAGTTGTAGATAAATAAAGATACCA
This sequence comes from Sesbania bispinosa, assembly GCA_026901365.1. Taxonomy (NCBI): domain Eukaryota; kingdom Viridiplantae; phylum Streptophyta; class Magnoliopsida; order Fabales; family Fabaceae; genus Sesbania; species Sesbania bispinosa. The sequence continues at coordinate 68,496 of QLOH01000855.1, forward strand.
ACATGAATTCAACTATATCTAGATATAGTGAAGTGTCCAGAGTCTCAACTTCAAATGAATAACAGAAAGCAGTAGCCAAAACAGAATGTAGTATAGCACTATCACAATTAGTCACCACAACAAAGGAGATGTAATACACCCAAATGCAGATAAATTTCTTTCATACATAAATATTTCTCTCCCTTATTATTTGACATTTACCTTTGATCCGGACCCCAGCCGACACCTCTACATATGGGACGAGACGATCGCCATATCACGAGGCCGAGCGGAGGACTACATCGCAACCTTTCTCCGGTCTGAGGTGTCAAACCTCGAACCATCAACGACCATCAACCACGGACCCTACCATCCCTAGGTGCCAAGCATAGGCCACCTAACATGTCTCATAGCATTTAATGCGCCCCATGCCGTCCCCAATAAAGCTCGGAGGCCCTGACACACGCAACCGGGAATTACGGCCGGAACAGGCAATTACGGCGGAGGCACGCCTGCTCCACCTGCCATGCCCCCTCCTGCCACAACGCAAGATGGCTATATAAGGGGGTCACTCCCACACATACAAGGTAATCTTCAACCCCTATCTGCCTCCATATTATCCTCACCACTAACTTGAACGTCGGAGTGCCTTCGCAGGTACCCGCCGCGCGCCTCCGCACCGGAGCGACGAGAGACTCCCAGAGACCCTTATATACCTCGAACCACCCCTGTGATCTCGGCTACGATCAACCTTGTTCTTTAATCTTCCACCACAAAATCCCATGGTCAAAAGGCAAATGTTTGTGGACAATCTAATTTTTATTTAATTAATTAATGGGACTTGTTTATTCAAACTCACTATTACATAGTACCTATAAATGGAGATGGGTAAGTAGTGGCACGAGCTAGTTGGACCCATGACTATGGGGATTCTAACCACACAACTTGGAGATGGCATAGATTTTGAACAGCCATCCACATTAATCTGCCGACCTACATCCACATATTTTTATGATGAAGGTGATAGGCACAAAAAGGTGGCCCAGAAAAAGGGTACTCACATACTCTAACCAGCAGGGAATACCATATAAATAAATGGGTACTACTGCTCAAAATGACCCCAGAGAGGAAGGGAAGATCAAACCTTCAAGTCCCATTCAACTTGAAAGCTCTCTTAAGAAATTGAAAAATGCCAAAATTCACATGGCCTGACCCAATAGCTACAAATAATAATATATTAATAGTCACCATCAAATTTACTTGCCCAATTTCAAAACATAAATTAAGATTTTCAGGATTATTAAAACTGGTCCCCCTCCTTTTTTTTATTATTTGAATATAAGATTTTTAGAAGATACTGAAGTTGGCAAATCATTCATCTGTCTAAGATTAGCATAAATAAAGCCACAATGGAGATTACCAAAGAGTTATGACTTAGTTGAAATTGCAGACTGAGATTGTGGAAAGAGCTCCCGGATTCGATCCGCACAAAATACATTCTTAGGGAGGGGTGATGAGTCTTAAATGTGACTAAGCCTTGAACATGATTACCTCTGGTAACAGGGGATACATGTGATTAACACAAAAAAAACACAATGGACTAACCACTATATGGAGGAATTGGTGTTTCTTGGAGTCAGAGTGGCATGGCCTTGTGGGGCATGCTTGATAAAAGCTTCTCTCTAACTTTGCCTTCACGCTCACCATCATACAATTATGACCTTTTGTCAATAATATTTGCCACTTGCTCCTTAAAATTTGTCTCAGCTTGCAATGCCCTAATATCCATTCCTTGCTAAATATGATGCATGGTATGTTCATGCAATTACCTAACGCCACCCAACATGCATATCAATCATAGGTGAACACCTCAAGTTTTATTTTTTTTTTAATTGAATTGGATTGATTGCCATCATTAGCATTTCCATTAACTGAATCCTTATCTTATCAACAAACAGCAACTAATGAATAAACAGGAAACATATAGAACAAATGGGAACATTCACACAATATAGATAGATTTTCCTAATTTGCTACTTTTAATCAGAGGACATGCTTGCTGCTTTAACAAAGAGAAGCTTTCTTTCTCAGCAGATACTAGACCAAAAGAAAGAGGGAGGTAACAGTAGAAATTGTCAACATCAACATTAATGAAAGGTAAAAAGATTCAGGAGAATGAATGGTTGCTTTCATAGACTCTAGACCTTTCCTCCTCTATCAGAAATTCCATTTCCTCTTCTATAAATGCTATTCTGTTTATCACTTCAGATAGGATAGAAAGTGCTCTTGATCAAGTATTCTGCCACCAGCATTCCAATCACTCCTTCAACCATATTAAAGAATAAAATAATATATCTAGATGGTAAAATTTTACTTCATAATTTCCACCTGTTTAATTGTTTATTCCATATCTTGGTTTCTAGTATATATATATACTACTACTTTCATTAGTAGGTTTTAATGCCACTGAGAAAATTGTTCTAGGAAGAAGGCCAGGTGCAAGTATGGGAAGGCTATGTAGATTGGAAGAACAGACCAGCCATAAAAGGAAAACATGGTGGCATGCTTGCTGCCTCCTTTGTTTTGGGTTAGTGCATTCTGAAACTGACAACATTTCTTTTGTTATGTTTCTCTGATTTTTTTGGTAGGTAAATTACTAGATATTTTAAGTATTGATACATGATATAATTTTAATTTTGCCACATTGCAAACTACAGCTGTGGAGGTATTGGAGAATCTAGCATATCTTGCCAATGCAAGCAACCTTGTTTTATACCTGTCCAAGTTTATGCACTTTTCACCTTCAAGTGCTGCCAACATTGTCACCAACTTCATGGGAACATCCTTCCTCCTTGCAATTCTTGGTGGATTTCTTGCAGATGCCTTTTTCACCACTTATTCCATCTTTCTGATAAGTGCTGCAATAGAATTCATGGTAAGTTCTTATCATGATTAAACTTCTATAGTTTTTCCCTTGGAGTGTTTAAGTAGCTATATTAGCTTTGCAGGAAAATGCTTCAAGTCTTTCAAATTAATAGGAATATGTGTTTGAATATCACACCCATGTCAATAAAAAAGTGAAAAAACAGGAGCTTTTAAGGATTACTACCATAATTCTCAATCACTGGTATCATATGCAAACCAATGATTTCCTCACACTCCTTTTATCTCTTAGTCTTATCACTTTTACATTTACTCTCCCTTTCTATCTCTTTCCATTTATTATCACATTTTTCACATTTTCTAGCCTCTCTTTCTATTTTCCTCTTCCCTACACTGTTCCTATACCCCATGGCATTTGACAGAAGACCTTTTACATAATGTTTAATTACCCCTATAGACTGTGCTTCTAGGTAGGTTTACCCTAGGAGGGAGGAATCAACACTGGAATATCTTGAGGGGTAAATTCTAGAAGAATCAAGCAATGAAGAATTAAAGATGGCAACAGGCATGTGATAAATTAAATCACATGGTCAAGATTTTGATAGACTTCTACAAAGCACTGTACTAGCCCCACTTGATGGGGCCTTTTCAATTCTCAACCCAACTCAAAAAGAAAAGGACAGAAGAAACACAAAAGAAGCATGGTTACTTGACCAAAAAAATAATAATAAAAAAAGAAGCATGTTTATTGTGATTAGATTCCAATACACAAATCCAGTCAGTGCTCATATTCTGGCTGGAAGCAGGATCCAATCATGCTAAACCTTGACATAACCTGGTTCTCTGAATGAGCCAATTTTCAAATTAGATATCTGTCATCATATCACATATATGATGATTTATCAAACAAACATCTAATTGAATGACTTAACTAAAGTCCAAAGAAGCATGGATTTATTATGTTGAGTTCAATGAAGTTCTGAAATAATTGAAGCACCTTCTGCAATAACTGGACAATAGAAAATTTTCCTTGTTGTTATCAAGATTATAAGTTCCATACCTCCGTGTGATATCACATGTTTTGAACATCAAACTACCTAATGGAAACAGGGTCTATTAATGCTCACACTACAAGCTCACATGCCATCACTCCAACCACCAAATTGTGTTATGGGAATTACCAAGAGTCTATGCCAGGAACTTCATGGGGGAGAAACAGTTATGCTGTTTGCAGGCCTATATCTGGTGGCACTTGGTGTAGGGGGAATAAAAGGTTCACTTCCTCCTCATGGGGCTGAGCAGTTTGATGAGAGCACCCCAGAGGGAAGGAAGAAAAGATCTGAATTTTTCAATTACTTTGTCTTCAGCCTGTCATGTGGGGCATTGATTGCAGTTACTTTTGTGGTATGGATTGAAGACAACAAGGGATGGCAGTGGGGTTTAGGAGTCTCAACTGCATCCATACTTGTCTCCATTCCAGTTTTCCTTCTTGGTTCAAAGACATATAGGACCAAGATTCCAGATGGAAGCCCCATCACATCCATTTTCAAGGTAATTAGTACCACCTACCTACTCAAAAAGTATGGCAAGTTGACTACTCAATAAAGCTAAACAAACTCCTTTGAATTTGCTTATGACAGGTTCTTATTGCTGCAATTTGCAACAACAGCAAAGCTGGGAATTCAACCAATGCTATCAGAAGCATGGCCACAAGTCCATCATCCCACTCAACTGAAATGGATAATGGAGAAGAAAGTAACACTACAAAAGAAGTTCCAACTCCAACAGAAAGCCTTAAATTCCTTAACAAAGCAGTGATGGAACCAGTTCACCCAATGTTGGAATGCACAGTAAAGGAAGTAGAAGAGGTCAAGATTGTACTAAGGATTCTTCCCATATTTATGTCAACCATAATGCTTAACTGTTGCCTTGCTCAGCTATCTACCTTTTCAGTCCAACAATCATCCACTATGAATACCATGCTTGGTTCCTTCAAGGTCCCACCAGCTTCTCTACCTGTATTCCCTGTCCTCTTCATCATGATCCTTGCCCCAGTCTATAACCATATCATTGTCCCATTTGCTAGAAAAGTAACCAAAACTGAAATGGGTATAACACATCTACAAAGAATAGGAACAGGGCTATTTCTCTCTATTGTGGCAATGGCTGTGGCAGCATTGGTAGAAACCAAGAGAAAGAAAACAGCTACTGAATTTGGTTTATTAGACTCTGCAAAACCTCTTCCCATAACATTCTTATGGGTGGCCTTACAATACTTATTCCTTGGCTCAGCTGATTTATTCACTTTGGCTGGGATGATGGAGTTCTTCTTCACAGAGGCACCATGGAGCATGAGGTCTTTAGCCACAGCACTTTCTTGGGCTTCACTTTCCATGGGATATTTCCTCAGCACAGTTCTTGTGTCCATAATCAATAAGGTGACAGGAGCTTTTGGACACACACCATGGCTATTGGGAAGCAACTTGAATCACTATCACCTTGAGAGGTTTTATTGGTTGATGTGTGTGCTTAGTGGACTCAACTTTATTCATTATCTCTTCTGGGCCAATTCCTACAAATACAGATATACATAACCATTTATTGTGTAAGTGTACCCTAGTGAGAGAGATAGAGAGTGACCCCTATTCTTCTACTCCATCCTTGTTTACTTATATAGCAATAGCATGCATGGACCAATATTGATGCTGTTAGTACCTTAAATCCACTCTACTATTACATATCACTTGGTCGCTTATTATTAACTAATTTATATCAGTGTACCACATTTTAATTTTGTAATAATACATTGCCAATTATGAGTTATACATTAATATAATGATATTGTCAAAATCAAATTGCTAGTGATCCAGAAATCCTAATTCTTAATTCTCCATTCGGATTCTAGTGGAAGTGGATAGAACATACTGCTAGGGTTGAATCAAACTCCAAGTCTCCGATTCGCCTCTTCTTTCCTTTGGTTGCTTTACTTCTGATGAGTTTTTGAAAAAAAATTAATGCAAATCAAAACGGGCCTAATAATTACTCCCTTGCTTCCTTTTTAATTGACATAAAATAATATTAAATATTACTTTGTTAACTGTACCTTTTCTTTTACCTAATTAATTAATAAAAGAAATCATTACAAAAAGTACTAACTGAAAAATAAAGGATATTTTAAAGGTAAATTCTATGTTCGCGTCAAAAAATTATGGGCACGGATCCAGTCATGACGTGTTAATAAACTATTGAGACACGTGTGAGAGAGAAGGAATAGAAAAAGAAGTCATCGTTCACCATGCGTCCTCCATATCCGATCCATCGTGCGCCGGAAAATGATTAATGAACAAGAAAAAAAAAAGAGGTAACCATCCAAGCCATTGTGTCTTCTTCGTCATCGTTCTGAAGTGTCTTCTCCATTATCTTCTCTGCTACTGTGCATCAACCTATCACCCCTTCTCCTCTTGCTCCATGGTATCAATCTGGGAGTGGAGAAAGGTTTGCAGAATGTGTTGTAGAATCTGGTTCTAGAGTAGCTATTCAATTCCCCCAAGTGGTTGCAAGAATTATCATCCTTGTGCTGCTATTGTGACGATTCATGATTAAGGAGGGCTAGGAGCTGTTGTAATTTGTTTTGGAATCATGTATGTTGCCAAGGAAATATACTCGCTAATATCTTTAAAAAACATGGTTAATTTGGAATCTTCCCAGGACATGGTTTTTTTAAGTTGTTCTTCACTTTGCTTCCTTGGCCTTCTTGACTGATCAATGCTGGAGGTGTAGCTTCAACATTTGTAGTTTTTTTTTTAGCTTTGGCTTTGGCTTTTAACGTATAAATTCACCACAAATAAAATAACGACAATTCATGGTGAGTTAATTACACATGGCATAATGAGGGTGTGACAACTCATGACTACACCTGAACCCAAATTAGTTGAGGGGCATAATATGACATTAACGGTGCATAGAATGACGGAGGATTGGGCTGCATATATTTTGGTGTGACGTGGATATTTTAATCCATATGTTATATCTTAAGTGGTGAACAAGTATGAACATAATCTATGTAAGTCCCTAAGTTTTGTCTCTCTCTCTCTCTCTATATATATATATTATTTTACAGAACAATATAAATATTTAATTTTTTCTACAATCCAACACAAAATTATTAATAAAAATAAATATTTTGCCAAATTTTAATCATGTACACCTCAATGTTTAGTTAAGACATTTATTTATTATTATTGCATAGCATATTTTTGTTGAGAATTATTTTTTATTGAAGCAAAATGTCACTTTCAACCATTTTAAAACTATTTTTTGTTAAAGCACATTTTTTATATTTGTAGTTAAATTTTATGACAATGTTACTTTTATTATTATTTTTATTTATTCTAATATTCAATCTCTTGTATATAAATTATATGAATACTGCTTTATTTTATATCCTAATAGGGTCTATAATAAGCGGTGACAATGGGGCAGAAAACTTGATGTGTATTTTGGCAAGTGTACCAAATCATCGCAAGTATTCAACAATGAGTTAGAGTATCGTATCCACAGAGATTGATGAATCAAGTACCAAAACAACAGAGAATTTATCTAGTTGAAATGAGAGAATTCAATTGTGTTAAGTGACCTAAGATTAATGCAGAGAAAACTAAACCAGAAAATTGAATTATGTGTTTGAACAATTAACAAGAATTCAGCAAGTTTGGAAAACGAATTTAACAAAATGGTTAGGGTTGATTTCAGTTAATCCTCACTTAATGCAAGTGTTCATAACATTCAATTAAATTATGGTAAATGATTTTAATGATCTAATTCATTGACTTAGCCAAAATCCCAATTCCTTGGTAAATTGACCATATGCCATCACTAAGTAGGGGTGGCAAAGTGGGCCAGCCCGCCCCGCCATTGGCCCGCCAAAAAATGGGGCGGGGCGGGGCGGGTTGGCCCGCCAGAAAAAACGGGCCAACATATACAACCCACCCCGTTTTAAGGCAGGATGGTGGGTTGGCGGGCCGACCCGCCTGGCCCGCCCAAAAAATAAAATAAATTTAAAATAAATATAACATAATAAATTTGAATTTTAATAAAATTTTAAAAAATTATTTATACTTTTTTGTCTTTACATAACATTTTTCCTCAATATTTATAAAATTATTATAATTAAATACTAAATATAAATAAAAAAAGTTAAAAATTTGTTAAATTTGGCGGGCTAGCCCTACGGGCCGGCTCGCCCCGACCCACTTATTGGCCTGGCGGGTTAGGCGGGCCGGACTGAGTGGGTTGGCGGGCTCGAGGGACCTAATCCACCCCGCCATTTTTGGCGGGTTGGCCCGCTGGGCCCAACCCACTTTGTCATCCCTATCACTAAGAACCCTAATTCGTTAGGTGAACCTAATAGTGACATGCATTAACTTCAAGAATTGCTAAAGATCACATAAAATGATTCCTATTCCTAGGCAATCAATCTTTTATGTTGCTTGCTTGTGAGAGAAGCTTTTGATTCATGCAATTGAGTGACCAATTCAATTGAAGCTTTAAGAGTAAAAGGAAGCAATTGAATTGAAAACGAAAATTGAATTGAATGAACAAATCACTTACACAAAGTTCAGATCAAGATCCATCAACACCTAACCTAAGAAATTTAGAAATCCATTACAAAAGAGAAGATAAGAGAAGAGAAAGATGCAAAGTCAAGGACGAATTCCATGGAGATGAACCCTAGGCTCCACCTTTGAGTTGAATCTTGAGAGAGAGAGAAGAGAAACATGGACAAAATTCGAGTGGAAGAAGAGGGAAACTGAAAATATGAATAACTGTCTAACTAAAAATCTGAAAAACTGTATTTATATGGTTGTTGTCAGGTGCGTGTGGGAACGCAATAACTCTGCGTCCTCACACGTATCATACAGAAATGACAATTAGCTTCTGCCTCCATCGTATCCTCACACGCGTGTGACATGTTCCCACACGATCGTTGCAGAGAGTAACGTAGGCTTTCTGGAATACTGGTGTCCTCACACACTCTGTCTTGTTCCCACATGATCTTCAATTTGCTTCTTTGTACATAAAACTCCCAAAACACAAAAATTAAATGAGCAATTAGAACAATTGTTTACCAATATTTACAACAATCACCTAAGACAACAAACAAACACAATTCTAAACAATTTTAACTAAAATCTCACAATATTTACAACCTAAACAACTAAAAACTACCTAAAATTAATCTATAAATCTACTACTAAAGTGGATTTATCACAACCCTAAACTTAGAATTTTGCTTGTCCCCAAGCAAACAGTTAAAGCTCAATCAAGAATATTTCTAGACAAAACAAGGGGTGAAATCCACAAGTGAACATCCCAATTCTTCACAATTTTTTCACAACTAATCACTCAATTCTAATCCATTCCTCAAACAATTAGTGTAACATCCCGCTAATTAATACCTTAATTCATAGGAATATCATAACTTAAAGTAGAATCAAGAAAAATAGGTTGTGCTTGATGTTGGTTCTAAGCCTAATGGCCTTGATGCACTAAATTGGAAATATCTAGAGTTGTAGATGTCCGATGGAGAGGATTCCACTCTCATTAGAAAGCTTATTTTCGGGGCTTCAGTTTGATAGGTTACACGATAGGGTTTGGATGAAAACTGCACCTTAACAAGAAGGGAAAATCTCACTCTGGTTTCCTCGCTCGAGCTGAGCTCAAGCGCAGCCTGAGCGAGGATACCAGTAAAAAGGGAAAATTGCAATCTGGTTTTCTCGCTCAAGCTGAGCTCGAGCGCAGCCTGAGCGCAGAAAAACAGAGAGCAATTCGAGGAAATTCAGCTTGAGCTAAGCTCAAGCGCAGCCTGAGCGAGAACTCGCGCTCGAGCTGCGCTCAAGCGAGGCTTGAGCGCAGGTCCGATTTCTGCATTTTAAAACACGTTTGTGGACGGTTTCTGTCAGTTCCTTCTTCCAATTTTTCGTATTTTCAGAGAGAGAGAGAGGTTCTAGTGAGAGAAAGTCCCAGCAAAGGCCAAGAACGAATTCTACTCACCAAGAACGAGTCTTGCCTCAATCTTTCTCCCTTCAAGACCCTCCGTTCTCCGTTCTTTCTCCGTTTTCTCAACTCACAAGTGGGTGGACTTTCACTTATTTGTTCTGAAAGATTGCCATTGCATGCTCCCTATTCTTTTTCCCCTTTCCTTCTAGGAATTAGTGATATATGTATAGTAGGAACATAAGAATTGTGAATATACTGATTATTGTATGTGTTGGATTGCCAAAACCTTAGGGTAGATGATTGGATGATTCTGTATGATGATTCTTGATTATGTTTGGTGATTCTTGATTGTGTTATTCTGGAATTCATGGGCCTTTGGCCATCACAGTCATGAAAATTATGAATTTGAGAAATCATAGAGCTTTCGGGCTATCACAGGGTCTTTGACCATCACAGGCCTTCGGGCAAATTAATTAAGAACAACGGGGTAACCACATCGAACTCATGGCCAAGAGGGAGATGGGGTCCCCAATCACAGAATTATATTTAAATGTTATTTAAAATTTAATCATAGGTAACCTTGGACGACGGTCCTTGGTTACATGGCCGAGCGCTCATCACAGTCACGTTACAGAGAAAAGACCCCGGGTGTCGGGAATAACACCTCACAGTCATGCATTGCATCTTGATGATTGATTTCCTTTGTATTGAATTATGTATCATTATCTCTTTTATGTCTCTTAAAATTGTATGTATGCCATGATGGTTCTTGGTTGCTTTCCCCCACACTGCACACACGGTTACACTCACTGGGACGTTGGTCTCACCCCATTCTATGGGAACAATATTTTCAGTGGTGCAGGATACTGATCAAAGCTATGACGAGTAGTAGATGGCATGTGAATACCATTAGTCTTATTGTTTATTTTACTCGATGTTTCCATGTTGTTTCGAACCACTAGTGTTATTTGTTAAAGCTACTTTAGGAATCATTATGTTAGTTTAATATTTTTGTGTATTGGAGCCTTGATGGAAACAATATGTTATTATTTCATTGAATTATATATGTATTGTTGGAGCTTTAGTAATTGTTGGGTTACTCAAGCGATGGTATTGTATGTCGATACGCGAAATGAATGAAATAATTTCACGAATTTGGAAATAGTGCTTCCAACAGGCATTGTTTCCGAATTTAGAAATTAGGACGTTACATTTTGGTATCAGAGCAGTTCACTCCAGTTGGACTGTGGTTATGTGTTACTCCTTAAGTTAGTCATAATTTTTATATGCATTATTAGGGAATTGATAGACTGATCACCTGAATATTTCTTAATGATGTGTATAGGGTCATGGCTAACGGTAGGAGAGGACGTCTTCGTGCCAATTCACCTTCACCCTCACCGGATCAACCTCAGGATCCCGTGGCGGTGGCCCTTCAAATGCTCACCCAAATCATGGGGGAGCAAGCCGCCTCTAATGCCGCAGTACTTCAGGCCTTGCACAGGCAGTCCACCGGTACTCCTCCATCGGGGACAGTAGTAGATCCTTTTCTTCAGGGATTAACAGAATTCAGGAAACACCACCCTCCAGCCTTTAATGGGGCTTATGACCCAGCAGCAGCAGACTCCTGGCTTAATGCCATGAACAAGATCTTTGAGGTGATGGCTTGTGCGGACGACCTGAAGGTGAGATTTGCTACCTACATGTTACAAGGAGAAGCAGAGAATTGGTGGAAGAATGCGAAGATCAGTTTGAACGCTCCGGAAACTCTACTCTCTTGGGATGCATTCCAGAATGTATTCCTGGAGAAGTATTTCCCTGAACCAGTCAGGAAACAGAAAGAGCTAGAATTTCTCAATCTGAAGCAAGGCAACATGACCGTGGGCCAGTTTGTGGCCAAGTTTGAAGAACTCTCCAAGTATCACTCCCTGCTGCAAGCCAATCCTAATGAGGGTTGGAAATGTTCTCACTTGGAAGCGGGCCTCAAGCCCGAGATCAGGAAAATTGTGTCAGCCTTCCAGCTCAAGGATTTCCCAGCCTTGGTGACCAAGTGTCTGGTCGTTGAACAAAGTTTGGTGGATGAGGCGCCCAAGCCGACAGCTAGGACTTGGGTTGAGAGTAAGAGGAAGAGAGATGATGCACCTGTCAGTAAGAATTTCCGACCTCAGTTCCAGGGAGGAAAGGGCAAGCAGGTCGCCCTTCCCTCCACTACAACTTCTCCTACTTGTCCCAAGTGTGGCAAACACCATCGGGGCGAGTGCCTGGCAGGACAACGAGTCTGTTTCTACTGTCGGGATCCAACTCACATGATTGGGGACTGCCCAAAGAGGAATAAGGACCAGCCCAAACCCCAAGCTACCGGAAGGGTCTTTACCCTCAACGGTGAGATGGCAACTCAGGCTGATGATCTGATGCAAGGTACATGTAATTTAAATGATACTCCTTTGATTGTACTGTATGATTCTGGAGCAACTCACTCCTTCATTTCTTATGATTGTGTGGAAAGGATGAAACTACAAGTTACTCCCTTACCTTTTCATTTGAATGTCCACACCCCTGCTAAGGAAGCCATTTCCACTTCCTTGGTATGTCTTGCATGTCCCTTAGAAATCCAAGGTAGAATCTTTAAGGTTGATTTGATTTGTTTGTCATTGAAAAAGCTTGATGTTATTTTGGGTATGAACTGGCTATCCCGTAACCAGGTCATGCTTGACTGTTGCAATAAAGAAATTGTTTTCCCTACTCTTCTTCCTTCCCCGAAGGAGAGACCATCATATTTGTTATCTTGTTCCACTCAAATTTCTGAATGCCTGACTGATGGTAGTTATTGTTTTATATTACTGCTTTCCTCAACTGTAGAGTCGAAACCCGACCTAGGCAGCATAGCCATTGTTAGGGAGTTCCAGGATGTTTTCCCCAGTGAGGTGACCACCTTACCTCCGGACCAAGAGACTGAGTTTTCCATAGACCTTGTGCCGGGCACAAGGCCTATTTCTAAGGCTCCCTATAGGATGTCACCCTTGGAGATGGGTGAACTTAAGAAGCAACTAGAGGAATTAATAGAGAAGCAGTTCATTAGGCCTAGTGTATCCCCTTGGGGAGCTCCAGTGCTCCTTGTTAAGAAGAAGAATGGTAGCATGAGGTTGTGTGTTGACTTTAGGCAGTTGAACAAGGTAACCGTTAAGAATAAATATCCCTTGCCTAGGATAGATGACCTGTTAGATCAACTTAGAGGGGCAGCAGTATTTTCTAAGATAGACTTGAGATCAGGTTACCATCAGATAAAGATTAGAAGTGAGGATATTCCCAAAACTGCTTTTAGGACTAGGTATGGGCATTATGAGTATTTGGTGATGCCATTTGGCTTGACCAATGCTCCAGCTGTATTCATGGACTACATGAACCGTATCTTTAGGCCCTATTTAGATAGGTTTGTGGTTGTATTCATCGATGACATCCTTATCTATTCTAAAACCTTAGAAGAACATGAGCAACATCTTAGAGTGGTTTTGGAAGTGTTGAGAGAGAAGAAACTGTTTGCTAACCCTGATAAATGTGAGTTTTGGTTGGATAAAGTTCACTTCCTAGGACATGTGATATCTAGTGAAGGTGTGTCAGTGGACCCCAGTAAGATAGAGGCAATGATTGATTGGGAGAGGCCCAAATCAGTCACTGAGGTTAGGAGTTTCTTAGGATTAGCTGGGTATTATCGCAGGTTTATTAGAGGTTTTTCCCAGTTGGCCTTACCTCTCACCCGGCTGACTCGTAAGGGTCATGCTTTTGTTTGGGATGAGAAATGTGAGAAGAGTTTCAAGGAACTCAAGGAGAGGTTAACCACCACCCCGGTGTTGGTATTGCCGGACTTGTCCAAATCCTTTGAAGTGTATAGTGACGCTTCAGGAAAGGGATTAGGTTGTGTTTTGATGCAGGATAAGAGGGTAGTGGCTTATGGTTCTAGACAGCTTAGACCCCATGAGGAAAATTACCCAACCCATGACTTAGAGTTGGCTGCAGTAGTGTTTGCTCTCAAGGTGTGGAGGCATTACCTATATGGTGTGCAGTTTGAGGTTTTTAGTGATCACAAGAGCTTAAAGTACCTGTTTGATCAGAAGGAACTTAACATGAGACAGAGGAGGTGGATGGAATTTCTAAAGGACTATGACTTTGAGCTTAAGTACCACCCAGGTAAGGCCAATGTAGTGGCCGACGCCCTAAGTAGGAAATCCCTGCATGCGTCATCCATGATGGTGCATGAGCTAGTATTGTTAGAGAAGTTTAGGGATTTAAAACTTGATGGGAACTATGAGGGAGATAGTATGAGACTCCATAGGCTAGAAGTAGTTAATGAGTTAAGGACAAAGATTAGAGAGGCTCAGATCTTAGACTTAGAACTCCAGTCCCGAAAGGGACACACAGGATTTTCTGTATCAGGAGATGGGATGATTCTCTTCCAAGGGAGAGTCTGTATCCCTAAAGGGGGTAGTCTTAGAGAAGAGATTTTAGAGGAAGCCCATAAGAGCAAGTTCACGGTACATCCGGGTATTACCAAGATGTACCAAGACTTGAGGACCATGTTTTGGTGGGATGGAATGAAGAAAGAGATAGCTGAGTTTGTTTCTAGGTGTCTTATATGCCAACAGGTTAAGATAGAACACCAAAAGCCCTCGGGTATGCTAAAACCATTAGAAATTCCCGAGTGGAAATGGGAAGCCGTATCCATGGACTTTGTGATGGGACTTCCTAGAGTTCCAGCAGGCTTTGATACCATTTGGGTGATTGTGGATCGGCTGACCAAGTCAGCTCATTTCTTACCAATCAAGGCAACCTACCCTTTGACCAAATTAGCAGAATTGTATATCAAGGAGATTGTGAAGCTTCATGGTGTACCTTCCAACATAGTGTCAGATAGAGATCCCAGATTTACCTCTAGGTTTTGGAATGCCCTACACCAAGCCTTCAGTACTAAACTGAAGTTTAGCACCGCTTATCACCCTCAGACTGATGGGCAGTCTGAGAGAACAATCCAGACCTTAGAGGACATGCTTAGATCCTGTGTGTTGGAAGAGAAGGGTATTTGGGATAAGTACCTACCTCTTATAGAGTTTGCCTATAACAACAGTTTCCACAGTAGTATAGGTATGGCACCCTATGAGGCGCTGTATGGTAGGAAGTGTAACTCACCCTTATGTTGGTGTGAGGTGGGAGAGAAAAGCTTTTTAGGACCAGAGCTGGTACAAATCACTACAGAAAAGATTAAGAGAATTAGGGAAAAGTTGGTAACTGCCCAGAGCCGCCAGAAGTGCTATGCTGATAAGAGGCGGAAGGACCTAGAGTTTGAGGAAGGTGACCATGTGTTTTTGAAAGTTACTCCCATCAATGGCATTGGAAGGTCTATTAAAGCCAAAAAGCTGAATCCCCGTTTTATCGGTCCTTTTCAAATATTGCAAAGGATTGGTCCCCTTGCATACAGAATAGCCCTTCCACCCCATTTAGCCAACATCCATGATGTATTCCATGTCTCTCAGCTCAGAAAATACCTTCATGATCCTTCTCACGTCATAAGTTCAGAATCGGTACAATTAAGGGAGGATTTAACTATTCCCTCGAGGCCTGCACAGATCATTGACCGCAGTGTCAAAACCTTGAGAAATAAGACGATTCCGTTAGTGAAGGTGTTTTGGGAGGGTCAGTCACCCGAGGAAGCAACTTGGGAAAAAGAGGAAGATCTCCGCTCTCAGTTTCCAGAGTTATTCGTTTAAGGTAAGAAATCCATTTTCTCCATCTTCTTCCTTACTCAACTTTCTTTAGCCAATTTTGAGGACAAAATTGTTTTAAGGGGGGTAGAATTGTAACATCCTGCTAATTAATACCTTAATTCATAGGAATATCATAACTTAAAGTAGAATCAAGAAAAATAGGTTGTGCTTGATGTTGGTTCTAAGCCTAATGGCCTTGATGCACTAAATTGGAAATATCTAGAGTTGTAGATGTCCGATCGAGAGGATTCCACTCTCATTAGAAAGCTTATTTTCGGGGCTTCAGTTTGATAGGTTACACGATAGGGTTTGGATGAAAACTGAACCTTAACAAGAAGGGAAAATCTCACTCTGGTTTCCTCGCTCGAGCTGAGCTCAAGCGCAGCCTGAGCGAGGATACCAGTAAAAAGGGAAAATTGCAATCTGGTTTTCTCGCTCAAGCTGAGCTCGAGCGCAGCCTGAGCGCAGAAAAACAGAGAGCAATTCAAGGAAATTCAGCTTGAGCTAAGCTCAAGCGCAGCCTGAGCGAGAACTCGCGCTCGAGCTGCGCTCAAGCGAGGCTTGAGCGCAGGTCCGATTTCTGCATTTTAAAACACGTTTGTGGACGGTTTCTGTCAGTTCCTTCTTCCAATTTTTCGTATTTTCAGAGAGAGAGAGAGAGGTTCTAGTGAGAGAAAGTCCCAGCAAAGGCCAAGAACGAATTCTACTCACCAAGAACGAGTCTTGCCTCAATCTTTCTCCCTTCAAGACCCTCCGTTCTCCGTTCTTTCTCCGTTTTCTCAACTCACAGGTGGGTGGACTTTCACTTATTTGTTCTGAAAGATTGCCATTGCATGCTCCCTATTCTTTTTCCCCTTTCCTTCTAGGAATTAGTGATATATGTATAGTAGGAACATAAGAATTGTGAATATACTGATTATTGTATGTGTTGGATTGCCAAAACCTTAGGGTAGATGATTGGATGATTCTGTATGATGATTCTTGATTATGTTTGGTGATTCTTGATTGTGTTATTCTGGAATTCATGGGCCTTTGGCCATCACAGTCATGAAAATTATGAATTTGAGAAATCATAGAGCTTTCGGGCTATCACAGGGTCTTTGACCATCACAGGCCTTCGGGCAAATTAATTAAGAACAACGGGGTAACCACATCGAACTCATGGCCAAGAGGGAGATGGGGTCCCCAATCACAGAATTATATTTAAATGTTATTTAAAATTTAATCATAGGTAATCTTGGACGACGATCCTTGGTTACATGGCCGAGCGCTCATCACAGTCACATTACAGAGAAAAGACCCCGGGTGTCGGGAATAACACCTCACAGTCATGCATTGCATCTTGATGATTGATTTCCTTTGTATTGAATTATGTATCATTATCTCTTTTATGTCTCTTAAAATTGTATGTATGCCATGATGGTTCTTGGTTGCTTTCCCCCACACTGCACACACGGTTACACTCACTGGGACGTTGGTCTCACCCCATTCTATGGGAACAATATTTTCAGTGGTGCAGGATACTGATCAAAGCTATGACGAGTAGTAGATGGCATGTGAATACCATTAGTCTTATTGTTTATTTTACTCGATGTTTCCATGTTGTTTCGAACCACTAGTGTTATTTGTTAAAGCTACTTTAGGAATCATTATGTTAGTTTAATATTTTTGTGTATTGGAGCCTTGATGGCAACAGTATGTTATTATTTCATTGAATTATATATGTATTGTTGGAGCTTTAGTAATTGTTGGGTTACTCAAGCGATGGTATTGTATGTCGATACGCGAAATGAATGAAATAATTTCACGAATTTGGAAATAGTGCTTCCAACAGGCATTGTTTCCGAATTTAGAAATTAGGAAGTTACAATTAGCACAAGTGCTATCACAAATCAAATAATTGCAGTACCTAGCATCATGATATCTCGGTCCAACTTGAAACAATGCAAGATAAAATAGGCAAAAGTTTCAGAAAGAAAAGAATGAATTGTATTCACAACCCTCACAGGGTAGTATTTCTCTCATCACTCTTAGTGTTTGAGAGCACTGTTTTCTCTCATAATTGCTACCCGCTCAAGATTCATTACCATAAGCTTGACAATGTTCTAAAACTTCTACTGCAAACACAAGTGCAACCACAAATCATGAGGACTTTTATTTGGGTTGTAATGGGGCTTGCGACAAGGTAGGAAAATTTAGGATCTAGTTAACCCCAAAAGAATTAAAGGATATATGTGATGAGCTCAAAAATTATGTATGAAGTTAAATGTCTAGCTCAAACTTTATCTCTTAGTCATCCTTCTTTTGATTACATTCCCTTGCCTTTTTCTGAACTTTTCTTCTTGTTTTTTTTCCACCAATTTTTTTGAAACAATTGATTTTTCTTCACTGTAACTTTTTTTGTATACTTGTTTTCTTTCTTTGCTTTGTTTTTTTTTCCTTTTTTCTTTTTTACAGAAACAAAAGCAAGTATTGCTTTCCCACCCCAAACTTAAAGCATTTGCTTGCCCTCAAGCAAACATATAAAGCAACCCCAAACTTAATTCAAAAACTCATCCTTTAATGTACCATATATCCCTTAATCCTAAATAGGAAGGACATCAATGATTTTTCACTTAAGGCTTGTAATGAGCTTAGAAAGAAGAAATGGGAAAAAGCTCAAAGGGGCTAAGCAAAGGGAAATATTTTTCAGGGTGGTTTATTTGTCCCAATATTTATCAAAAGAATGCCTCAATCATGCATGTGGAAGAAATGAGCAGCAATTTCAATTAAGAACAAGGTCAAATTCTAGAATGAAAACTCAATGAGTAGCCAATCACACAACAAAGAATCAATTAGAGTGTATGGCTCAAAATCCTCACAAGGTAATGTTGTGACTACAATCAAACTAATTCAATGATCTACTCCCACATAATAATTATCAAGAAAATATCAAGAATTTCCAATCAATCAAGATGTTCAAAATTAGCAATTGAATATTGAGGAACACTTATGGAAATTGCTCAGGAAGAATATTATCATCAAATAGATTAGAATGGAAAAAAAATTTAGGGATTTGGTAAAAACTAGCTCCTAAACAGAATGAACAAAATACTAAACTAAACACAACAACTACAATTTAGAATATGTACACAACAACTCTATGAAGCTATATGAAGATCAAGTGAAAAATAGTGAATCATAGTGTGTGAGCCTCAAAATGTGGTGCAAAATTTATCTGCCAGCCTTAAAATCCTTGAATTAATTCTCTCATGTTAATCAAACAGTGGGCAAAACATATTTTTAACAATGTTAAATGCGAGGAAGCACAAAATTCTCACAAGCATTTTATCAAACATTTTTCAAGCATTTAAAGCATAACAGCGGCTCAATTTTATTTTAAGAATAATACCTCACAGTGAAGACACGGGCAATAACTTGCACAACTCCAATAATTTCACAATGAAAATCAATAAACCAGTCACCCAATCAATCTCTCAATTACCAAAATGAAAAGGGGATAAAAATGTATATACATGTGAAGCCCTAATACTGTTTAATGAAACCCTTAAATCACTCCCTACAGCAAACAGCAACCGTGAACAACCCCCTATCAAACACTAAAACGCGAGCAAGGACTAGGAGGGATTTCGAAAAGGAACGATGGGGCCGAAATGGAAAGGAACGCATCGCGCTTAGGAATGGAAAGAAAAATAAACAACGCACAGGGGCAATGGTGTGAAGATGGGAAAGAGGAAAGGGGCAGTGAGATTTTGAAATGAGAAAGGGAAAATGAAAGAGTTAAGGAATGGTAAATCAGGGAAAGGGGGTAGCGTATAGAAGAAGGAAGAGAAAAAGTAACAGGGAAAATTTTAAGATTTTTTTTAAGAACAAAACAACGAAGTAAAGAAAACTGAACAAACAGAAACGAATTTTTTTTTGAGAGGTGATGGCTGTTGAAATTGAATGAAAATGTCGTGTCCACACGAAGGTAAGGAGTGTCCTCACCAAAATCAGGCAGAGAGTACCTACTGTCACAATTCCCTTCAAAAATTGCTTTTTAATTTTCGTGTCCCCACATGAGCAATGTTTGTGAAGACACGATTCTGGCATAGGCTAATAAGAGCATCAGACTTGTTCAAACTTTGCTTTTTAATTGTCGTGCCCCCACATGGCTCACAGATTGTGAAGACACGATTTTGGCAGAAACAATTCAAGGCATCCAACATTTTTTTCTCAATTTCCTGCAACAAAATGTCACTTGTTAGTCATGCAAATACACTCAAACAAGTAGCAAAATATCACAGTACTCTTAATTTTCTAAAATTCATTATGCCTACTAAAAAAAATTAAAGTTATGATTAAAAATTGAACAATCATGCCGAAAATAACAAATAAAAAACTTATGAATTATGGGTTGTCTCCCATATAGCGCTTCTTTAATGTCATTAGCTTGACACAAAATTCTCCTTCAAGGTGGCTGAAAGCATGATGGGAATTTTACTCCCTTTTCCTTTACTGCATTGTATCTTAATCCACCATCAAAGATCTTCAAATGTTTCCTTTGGTGCCTTCTTCCAATTAACCAAGACAGTATAAGATGCATAACTTGTAGGATAGTCAATGTTGGATTGTCATCTAATTCAATTTTAACCTGTAAACCAGAGATTATCCATCCAATTGTTGTCTTATATTCTCCAATCACTGTCAATAATTTCTCTTTTTCTATTTTTGTCAAACCATTACTGATGTTCTTTTTATTTACATCTCCATCTCCAACAACATCATATTTCATATCAGAGGGTGAAAGCTCATGTTCAATTTTTATCTTCTTTTGCTCTTCCTCCTCTTTTTACAGCTCTTCTATTATCAAATTCACATATGAGTCAATTTGTGTTTTTAAATTTGGCAAACACTCCTCAACTTTCAAGTCTTCCTCAACATAATTATCATTGTCATATGAATATTGCATAATAACTCCAAATGCCTCTTGAGGAATTTCAGATAGTTGCTTGGATAGATATCCAATCTGATTCTCAAGATTCTTTAATGAAGTCTCTTGAGCTTTGAAATTATCTCTTGTTTCTTTCATAAAGGAAGACGTATCCTACATTAAAGAACAAGTTTGTTGTGTTAATTGAATGAGAGAATTTTCTAAAATGGAAATTTTTTCAGTCTCTTTTTCATCATATTGCATAGATGCTTCTTCTTCCTGGTATTGCATGTCAATAGGTTGAAGAGGTTGTTGCCACATTACACTCTGATTGTATTCATAATCTTCCTGTTGGTAAATTGAATAAGGATCCAATTTTTGCTGACTTTATGCATTCTCAAGGAAATCTATGAGCTCATCTATGTCACAATCCCCATTAAGGTAGTTTCCTTGACAAAAATCACAAACCAATATAGTTGTCCTACTACCTCTTAATTGAAGATTTTCCAATCGTTGATGTAGTGCATCTAGTTGCTGTAAATGGAGTTCATTCTGAGCAAATGTGCCTCAAATTTGTACCGATTCATGATCAAGCAGTAATTAATACAACTTTCTTTGCAAACTTTTCCTTGGACACAAAGAGAAAAACATTTTCATAATTAAGTCAGTAGCAAACAAATGGAAAAAGAAGAAATGAATCAAAACAGAAAGTGTATCCAATCTAGAAAATCCATTGCACTGTTGATATTGAATCTATCAATCCCCGACAACGGCGCCAGAAAACTTGATGTGTATTTTGGCAAGTGTACCAAATCGTCGCAAGTATTCAACAATGAGTTAGAGTATCCTATCCACAGAGATTGATGAATCAAGTACCAAAACAATAGAGGATTTATCTAGTTGAAGTGAGAGAATTCAATTGTATTAAGTGACCTAAGATTAGTGCAGAAAACTAAACCAGAAAATTGAATTATGTGTTTGAACAATTAACAAGAATTCAGCAAGTTTGGAAAACGAATTTAACAAAATGGTTAGGGTTGATTTCACTCAATCCTCATTTCATGCAAGTGTTCATAACATTCAATTCAATTATGGTAAATGATTTCAATGATCCAATTCATTGATTTAGCCAAAATCCAATTCCTTGGTAAATTGACCCTATGTCATCACTAAGAACCCTAATTCGTTAGGTGAACCTAATAGTGACATGCATTAACTTCAAGAATTGCTAAAGATCACATAAAAACGATTCCTATTCGCAATCAATCTTTTATGTTGTTTGCTTCAGATCCAAGTTTTTTTCCCAATTTTCCAATTGTGAGAGAAACTTTTGATTCATGCAATTGAGTGGCCAATTCAATTGAAGCTTTAAGAGTAGAAGGAAGCAATTAAATTGAAAACAAAAATTGAATTGAATGAACAAATCACTTACACAAAGTTCATATCAAGATCCATCAACACCTAACCTAAGAAATTTAGAAATCCATTACAAAAGAGAAGAGAAGAGAAGAGAAGCAAAGTCAAGGACGAATTGCATGGAGATGAACCCTAGGCTCCACCATTGAGTTGAATCTTGAGAGAGAGAGAGAGAGAAGAGAAACATGGACAAAATTCGAGCGAAAGAGGAGGGAAACTGAAAATATGAATAACTGTCTAACTAAAAATCTGAAAAATTGTATTTATATGGTTGTTGTCAGGTGCGTGTGGGAACACAATAACTCTACATCCTCACACGCATCATACAGAAATGACAATTAGCTTCTGCCTCCATCGTGTCCTCACACGTGTGTGACATGTTCCCACACGATCGTTGCAGAGAGTAACGTAGGCTTTCTGGAATACCGGTGTCTCACACACTCTATCTTGTTCCCACATGATCTTCAATTTGCTTCTTTGTACATAAAACTCCTGAAACACAACAATTAAATGAGCAATTAGAACAATTTTTACCAATATTTACAACAATCACCTAAGACAACAAACAAACACAATTCTAAACAATTTTAACTAAAATCTCACAATATTTACAACCTAAACAACTAAAAACTCCCTAAAATTAATCTATAAATCTACTACTAAAGTGGATTTATCAGGGGGAGTACATTCTCGCTCCCCACCCGCATCTCTACATTTTCATCCCCATCCTCATTTTCCACTTAAGAGTAATATCATATCCCCACAGATCCTCACGGGGACCCTACTATTATAAAAAAGTATGATAGAAAATTGAAATTAGTATGATGTAATTAAAATTTAAATTTTTAAATAAAGATTGGATAAATACTAAATAGAAATTAATGATAAAATTAAAATTATCTTAGGTTTTCGGTGCTTAAATTTAATATATTTAATTATTAATTATGAAAAATATTTAAAATTATTTATATATGTGTGTGTATATATGTGAGGAGTCAGATCCGTTGATACTAGGTGTCAAATTTGCAGAGTTACATCACTTAATATCTTTTTGTAAAATTAGAATTTGACCAAATCAACCGTTAACTTGAAAGTTCTAATAAAGTAGATCAAACTTATAAAATTTCATAAAAATCAAAAACTAATTGATACTTCATTAAACTAATTTATTTGGACATATAATATGTTTTTAAGATATAAGTAAAAGTCCACTTTTAGATAACATATCTACGAATGTCCAAATTATCTGAAATTTGATATACATGATCATGAATATAATAAAATATAATTCAACAGTTGGATTGGCCAAATTTTTATTTTACAAAAAGATATTAAGTGGTGTAAAAGTTTGACACCTGATGTCAACGGATTCTAACTCATATATGAGTATAATTAAATATATGGTTAAATTATGTTTTTGGTCCCTCAAAATATCGCAGTTTTCCCATTTGGTCGCCCATTTTTATTTTTTTTCTAAAACGGTCCTCCAAAAAAGATTTTTTTTCCCCAAATGGTCCCTCTGTTTTTAACCATAAAGAGCTGATGTGACACAAAAAACAGAGGGACCATTTGGGAAAATCGCAATATTTTGGGGGACTAATTTGGAAATCACGATATTCTATAGGGACTAATTTGGAAATCGTGATATTTTTTTAGGGACCATTTGGGAAAAAAATAATTGTAAAAAAAACGGAAGGACCATTTGGGAAAAAAAATCATTTTTGGGGGACTACTTGGGAAAAAAATAAAAATGGGGGACCAAATAGGAAAATTGCGATATTTTGGGGGACCAAAAACATAATTAAACCTAAATATAGTTATATATGCATGATTCTCATCCCTATTCCCAAACTTGGGAAGATATTTTGTCCCCATCCCCATCCCCGCGGGGAAAAATCATCAAATTCAGGCTCCAAATGAGCCAGTCCCCACGAAAACCCCAGATAGATGGGGGAAATTGTCATCCCTACCTACAATGCGATTCCACCCTAGGGGTGTTCATATCCAATCCATGCAATCTGCAAAAACTTAATCGAAAAACGGAAACCAAATTATATTGAAATCCCACAAAAAAAACAAAATTATTTTATTGGATTTTGGATCCTATATTGAAAACTGATACAATCCAAACCGAACTTATATGCATATATATTATTTTATTAATAGAGTAATCATATATTTATACTTTTATATGTATATATTTTTTAAATTAATTACTCATACTAATATACTTTTTATAATGTTATTATCTAATTTACATAATATTATTTTAATATCTCAATAAGTATATTAATTTTGAATTAGTTTCTATGTCTTATGTTGTTTTTTTTATAAAGTTTTATATTTATATTAATAAATAAAGTAATCATACAAAAATAAAAAATCAATTCAATTTAAACCACTTTAAATTTCATATTGGATTGGATCAGATTTAAATTTAAAATCAAACCATTTGGATGATTAAATAGAAAATCGATATGATTTGAATCAGATAATTTTTCCCTTCATAATTATTCCAATCCAATCCGCGAACGTCACTGGTGGCAACATATCTTTGCCCTCGGCCTGGATCCTCTGCAGTACTGCAGAGTCCGCAGTCCAGATCCGAGGGCCACAAATTAAAGTGTTAATTTTTAAATTTTTTTTATTTGATGTATTTTTAAAATGAACGGCTGAGATGCAGTCCAGTTTTTTACTGGACTGTAGAGGATCCGAGTCCACTTGCCCTCAGATCCAAGGTATAGCTCTACATATTTTTTATTAATATAAATTATAAAACACAAATTTTCGATAAATACAGTTGAAAACAAACATGATATTTCAAACAAGAAATGCAAAATGTTACGCGTCGATGTAATCAGCTTATCCTTTCAGTTTAAAAATAATATTTCGAATAAGAGAGAGAATATTGCTATATAAAAGAGATATATTGGTAACATGTCATTTTTCAAATAGAGGAATAAAGAAAGGAACATGGTTTGCTTTCAATTCAACCACAAATATCAAACTTTAAATATTTTTTAAGTATGATAAGTTAATTTATTTTGGGTCAAATATGTTTTTAGTCCCTGAAATATAGTTAAAATTTGATTTTAATATCTGCAATTTAAAACCGGTGATTTTGGTCTCTGAAAATTTAAAAATATACTAATTTAATCCTTATCAATAAAAATCTGCAGCTATAAATAAATTGGTGATGAATTAAAAATAAAAATATACCACTTCAAGAGCATAGTTATCCTCAACGAAATGTAATCATGCTTTTATATTATATATCTAATCAGATTCAAACTCGAGATCACTGATCAAGTTAAGCATAAATATTTTTTTTGTAAGTTAATTGTCTGATTTACATGCTCTGAGTGCCACGAGTCAATTTTATAAATATATAAATAAAATAACAACATTATTACTATCATATTAATTTTTTTAATATCTTAAAATGATATATTTCCTAATTAACCTATTCAGATATTTATATCCATTGACCTATGTAGATCTATACCTAAGTTTGTAAACCTGATTAAATTAGGCATATGGAAAAAAAGTTTTATTATAAATATCTTTAAATAGGTTTTGATTGAGACTTTTCGAAAGTCAAATTTGTTTAAGGTAGGATTCTACTCACTACAATAACACTTCTCTTCATGTTTAGCAGTTTCCGTTGGTATTGGTAACGATTCCGTGAAGAGAAATGATACTTTTACAACATTCTGTATAATACTCCCTCCATTCCATTTTGACAGTCGTTTAAGGTTTTTACACATAAATTAAGAACAATAATAAATGACTTGAAAGACATGATAATCTTACTAAATTACCCTTCTTAATTTACTACATATTTTTTCTCATTTTACCTAAATACATTAATGAGTAGTGTGGTGCACAATTTTTTAAATTTCTTTTCCCATAAAAGTGGGAGGGTAAAAATGAAAAACTATCATTAATACTCACATAGAAACTAGAGAACGACTCATATTATGAAAAAAAATTATTTTCATAAAACGACTATCAAATTGAAATGGAGGGAGTAATTTTATACACTATAGAATGAGATAGAAATAGAATAGTGAATAAAGAGTGATTGATTATAAGTGAAAGTGGAAGATGATCTCGTGTGGATTTTAACTACAAAATAAGGGGTCATCACTCTTAGGAAGGGTTTTATCCCTGCCCAAGAGTTTAATCCACATTTATGTCTATTAATTCTGGTCAAAGACAAAAAAAAAACAAAAGTGAGAAGTGTGGAATGTTATGTTTGATATATGACAAAGAAAAATAAAAATATGTATGAGAAAAAGGATTGTGCACTGACAGTGTAAAAAATTTTACACTGACGGTTAATCACAACCCTTGATTTATGGTGAATTTGTTGACTTTACTAATTAATATTTTAAAAGTCATATAAATGAAGAATCATGATTAAATGTCTGTGTAAAACTCTTTTACACTGTCAGTGCATACTAATTAAACTCAATGGATCCATTTGATTCATGTTTAAGGGAAAATTAAATCAAAATCATTCATGTTTAATTGATTTAGTTTGATTTAAGTTTTTAAAATTTTTTGACAAATCCAAACTAAATCAATTTGAATAAAATCGGGTTGGTTTGGTTCGGAAATCAGATTGATTTAATATGGGTAATTGAATTGAGCTAAAATAAATTATTATACATTTTCCAACTTTTATTCCTTGTTATTTTTATATAAACTTTTGGAATAAAAAACGAGAAATAAATTATTATGCCTCTTTTCTTTCTCACATCATATTACATCTATCTTATCATATATATTTATTTCTCTTTCCTTTCTTTCTTATTAGGTGTAGACACCTAAGGAGTGTCAATAAACCATTAGATTTTTCATTTATTAGGTGACATGTCGTGTAATTTTATCCTAAGTTTTAGCATTTTCTATATCTTAATGTAATTTGATCATATGCTTTTAATTATTAATTTTTTAATCAATAATTAAAAAATCTACTTTAAGTTTTTTTTTGCTAAGCAAATTGGAATTAAATAAAAGAGTACAAGGGGTACTCTAACCCATCAAATACAAAGTTAAAGGAAAAAAATTCAGCCACATGAATAGTGCCATAGCACCATAACCCAAAGCACCTACCAAGCTAATCACAATGAGCAATTACAGCCAAAAAGCAACTCCTGTAGACTTACACCCACAACCAGCCATTATACATAACCCGAATGAAAGTTCAAGCACGCACCAATATTAGAAGACCATAGCAGGAAAGGATAAGAGAAGGAATGGTCCTTTGCTTTTAAACACTTCCAAGTTTGAGGCTTAATTAGATCAACAACAGCTGCTGGATCCATAGCCTTATTGGAGAATACAACATCATTCCGGGCAAGCCATAAGGACCAAACTGTCACCAACCAGACCAGTGACCAACACAACCGACTATGACCATTACATTCAAGTAGACCGACAAAATGATCAAAATTCTCCAAACACCCAGAATGCATTACGTAATAAAAACCGCCCCACAACACACAAGACATCCATACTTCATGAGCAAAGGGGCATTCAAAGAACAGGTGAGAAGTAATTTCTAAAGCTTGACCACACCATACACAATCACCATTTAAACCAATAGCCACATTCCTTTTAAGGAGATTTTGTTTGGTAGGAATCCTATTTAAAATAGTTCTCCATACAAAACAAGAAATCTTTGCAGGAACAAATGTAGACCACAAGAACTGATGCATAGGGAATTCAGCAAAGAGACCATCATTAACGATTACGTGATAAGCAAATCTAACAGAATAAGTACCTTCGGCATCTACACTCTAACTCCAGCAATCTGCACGTTCCTCAACCAATTGCACTGACTGTAGCTCCAAAGAAAGCTGTTGTAATTGAATTTGCTCCCATTGAAATAGGACCCTGCGCCAGCTCCAATTCCAGGAAAAACCATTTGCATTCCTAACTAACATATCAGCAATGCTCACATCCTTATTGTTAGAAACAGAGAATAATCTATGATACTTATCACACAAAGCCACTCTGTCATACCAAACGTCCTTCCAGAAAAGTGTATCATTCCCCTTCCCCACTTTTTTGACACAACATCTAGAAAACCAATCCATAGTTGTGTCAAGATTGATATCAATAGACCATAGATCTCTCCACCAACTGGACCCCTTCTTTCTACCCCCCTCCCCTTACTGTTACACAATCCGCCCCATAAATAGAAGAAAGAACCCTATGCCAAAACCCTTCATTCTCCACTAACAATCTGCACCTCCACTTTCCTAACAATGCTAGGTTGAAAGCTCTCAAGTCTCGAATACCCAAACCCCCATGTTTTTTCTCTCTACACACATCCTCCCAAGCAACCCAAGAGATTTTATGTGTATCCAAGGACCCACCCCACAAAAAGGAAGTAAAGAGAGAATTAAGTTTAGAAACAATACCTTTGGGAGCCTTGAAGAAAGAAAGGAAATAGATCGGAATAGAGTTGAGTACCGACTTCAAGAGGACAAGCCGACCACCAAAGGACAACACTTTACGCTTCCACCCAGATAACCGCTTCTCAATTTTTTGGATCACAGGACTCCAAGTTTTCTTTCTTCTCAGATTTGCACCAATAGGTAACCCCAAGTAATAGAACGGGAGTGACTCTACTTTACAATTCAGAAATTTTGAAGCCACATTCACCCAACCCCCATCAGCATTAACACCGATTAACTTACTTTTATGAAAGTTAACTTTAAGCCCTGCCACTAGTTCAAAAATTTGGAGAATGACTTTAATGGTCCATGAGTTTTGAGAAGATGTCTCACCCACAAGAATTGTGTCATCCGCATACTGTAGATGAGATACCACCACCTTATCACTACCAGCCAAATACCCAGAAAAAAGATTAGAGTTAACTGCCTTAAACATCAAGGCATTCAACCCCTCAGCAACAATAAGGAATAAAAATGGAGCTAATGTATCACCTTGACGAACACCACGAGTAATCCCAAATTCACCCGTTGGGCTACCATTAATTAACACTGAAATTCTGGAAGTACGAAGGCATTCAGCAACCCATCTCTTCCATTTTCAGGGAAGCCCATTCTACCCATCACATACTGTAAAAAGTCCCAACTGACTGAATCATATGCTTTTTCAAAGTCTACCTTAAAAAGTAGACAACTCCTCCCCTTCCTCTTCATTTCTTCAATGACCTCACTCACAATAATCACATTATCAACAATGGACCCGCCCTTAACAAAAGCTGATTGACAATCTGAGATAACACACCCAATCACCCTCCTCAACCTGTTGGCAAGAATCTTAGTCACCACCTTATACATCACCCCAATTAAGGAAATAGGGCGGAATTCCTCTATCTTCTGTGGATTTTCAATTTTTGGCACCAGAACAATAAATGAGCTATTGGAACCACCAACAAGTTTTTCATTAGAATGAAACTCATTGATAAAAGAAATGAAGTCCTCCTTTATAGTCAACCAAAAGTCCTTAATGAAGTTGAAATTGAAACCATCAGGACCCGGACTTTTAAATCCTCCACATTCCCATGCAGCTTCTTTAATCTCCATTTCAGAAAAATGGATTATCAGACTATTCGCATCCTCATTAGACAACATCAATGATTATAAGTAAATATATACAAGCGTTAATTTAAACATCTCATAGATGTATTAAATAATTTTAGATTAATTTAAAATTTTATAAATATAATTTATATAATAATAACTTTCAATTTGTAATTAATTTTTTATTTAGTGTATATACATTGTTATTGTAAAAAAATTTACACAAACAAACAATGATGCGTTGTCACATCATTTAATGAATATGACATTTCATGTGTTATTAAAATCAATAAATGATATGACAACACATTATTAGATGACTGTATAATTTTTTTACACTGAGAGTGTATATCAAGTAAACTCATTTTGATATATAATTATTTGTTAAAAGATTATTTAATGGTGTGTTCATTAATATAACTTACCTTATTATAATTTAATCCATTCTAGCTCTAACTAAAATTGTGATTATAACCGTAAAAAAAATTGTGATTATATATATAACAAAGAAAAAAATTATTTAAATTTTATCTATTAATTTTTAATTAATAATTAAAATTACTTTTAAAGTGATTTTTCTCATTTTAAAAGAGTTTAATTCACAGTAGTGTCTCCTTTAAAATGGGTTCTTATATTTAAGAGAAAATTAAGATATCTTAATTATTAATAAAAAAGTAATGATTAATATTACTCGCATGCATAACACATCATAATTTTGTCATGATATAATCCTTTAGGGTTTGCTCCCCTCCCCTCCCCTCCCCTCCAAATCCCTCAAACCAAACAGTATGTTAATAATTTCATCATCAATAATTGATGATTGATATATTTTACCTTTTTTCCCATGAAGCAGTTAAAATTGGTGTGATAGAACTGAAACAATAGTCATATTTATAATAAAAAAATTACGATAGTTTTCAACTCTGGTTTGAAGTGGGTTTCAAATTTCAATATGGACAAGACCTGGTCTATCTTCAATTCAACAGCTTGGATTAGTTTGGATAGCACTCAGAAACAGAAATATATTTCAAAATCAAATAAAATCTGTTACAGGTGAGAGATGATTTTTTTATAACAAAATAGTTAGATAAGATGACCAATTAAAAAAAAAGTCTATCTATTTTTCAAAATTAAATAAAAACTGTTTATTAATTGGTTACAATATGCATCCCGTCAATTTCTATAGTCAGTAAAGTATAACAGTACGTGGCAACAAGAACCCAAGAGAATTACGGTTTAATGAATCCTTCTTTGCAATTTCAATTTTTTATGATTACTATTAAAAAACTCAAATTTTTAGGCATTCGGTTGAGTCACAAAGTGTCGTTTTGGTGAGGTATGGTACATGCCCTACAAGGTCCGTAGAAGCTACCAAAAAATTAATTTCTTAACTATAATTTCAAGGTTAATAAAAATAAAAGTGATACAATATATTATTTATAATAATAATAATAATATTAATATGACCCATACGTATTTTTTATTGATTTATCTCTATTTTTATTTAATTAATTTATCAAAATTATGTTTTAAAAAACTTGATTTTTATGGGCTAGGCAGATCCCTACCACTTTGTTAGTTTGCTTACTCAATTTATAATCAATTAAAATATTATAAAATAAATTAATCATTCAATATTTTAGTTAATTATTTTACTTCATAACCCTAATAGTAAAGTGAATAAAAATAAGGAGTCATGATAACAAAATAACATCCATTAAAACGTAATTAAAAGTATTTTTATGGTTTTCCTTGATTAAAATTACATTTAATCTATTCAAATATTTTTATAATAAATATTGTATGCTTCAATGAATTACTTCAGTTTATAACTTAAAGTTAATAAAACATTCAAAGTATAATTAAAACATTCATCAAAATATAATTAAATCATGATAATATTAAAACATTCATCAAAATATAATTAAAAATGAATTTAATGTATATACACTGACAGTAAAAATATTTTACACTGTCATCTAATGGTGTGTTGCCATACCATTAATTGAGCCTAATAACATATGAGGTGTCAATCTCATTAATTGATGTGGCAACACATCATTGAATGTCTATATTTTAATTAAACTCATAACTGGTAGTTTATAAAATACGAACGCTAAAGCTATTGGTCACACTCTTCGGGAGGGGTGAAGAGCTTTAACTGTGACTAAGCCCCGAATAAGATTGTCCCTGGTAATAGGGGATACCTATGGTTTATACAAAAAAAATTACAGTTTCAAAATCCCCATTTTTTTATGGAAAAACCCTCAATTTTGGTCAGTGCCGTAGCGTCTCCCCTTTTTAAATTCCAAGATATTAATAATAAGGATAAATTTTATTTAGAGGATATAAGGAGATATTATAAATTAAAGATGATTTGGTGAAGGTGAAGAAACTTCCACCTATTGTCCATTGCCCCCACACCAACCAGCATATTTTCACTAAACTCATATTTCACTCATGATTGTGACTATTAGTATAAATGTGAAGAATAAAAAAAATCAATAGTAGGAAGCACATTTTTTTCATGAGTTTGATAAATAAATGTATATTCACGTGAATGGAAGTTATTTAATATTCACATTCGATGTTTACATTCTTAGATTTTATTCTTAGGTTTATGATTTAAAAAATTATGTATTAGGTTTTATTCTTAGGTTTTAAGATTCAAGAATTATCATAAATTTTATGATTTAAAGAATTATGTATTTATTTTTCTTAAATTATATTTTTTTATTAGGTAGTTATAATATATTTTTTATTTAATTTATTGATTTATTTGTTTTACATGTCTTTATTCTATAAATATTTATAAAATCTATTTAAATAAAGTGAGATTTACAATTAACTATGAATTTAACATAACTAATAAACAATAAATTAATTTTGATTTGTGTAATAATTATAAATTAATTTTGAGACAATTATTAGTAAATAATTTTAAATATTAAATTTTATCTAATAAAAAATTGTTTTAGTAATAAATTAACCCCATATATTTGTTTAACATTGGTTTCAATTTTATAAATAAGTTAACCCCATATCATATGAAACACCAACAGCATTGGTTGCTAACAAGCTAAACAATACTATACATGGGAGGATAAGGGCATGTTTGGTTTACGGAAACATTTTCTGTTCCCATTTCCTGTTTTCACTCTGTTTCCTGTTTTTTGAAATTTTATAAAGGAAAAACTGGAAATGCTGGAAACAGGAAGTTTTTGTTTTCAGCATTTCCAGTTTTTCCTTTATAAAATTTCAGAAAATAGAAAACAAAAAATGAAAACAGGAAATAAAAATGCAAACCAAACAGACCCAAAATCCTCTAGTTGTAGCCATTGCTTCTATCATCGATAAAACTAATTAAAATTGCAGTGATGGAACTGAAACAATAGTCATGTTTATAATAAAAAAATTATGGATAATTTTCAACTCTGGTTTGAAATGAGTTTCCAATTTCAATTTGGATAAGAGCTATAATCTTCCATTCAACAACCCGTGTTAGTTTTGGATAGCATTCAGAAACAGATATATTTTTCAAAATCAAATAAAAACTGTTTTGATATCAAAGTAGTTAGAGAGGATAACTAACCAATTGAAATGGAAAAAAAAAACTCTATTTATACTTTTTTTTTAAAAAAATCAAATCAAATCTCCCGAAAATGTTTCTGGTGACTCTATCTCTATCTTTTTCTTCGATCTTTTTCAAAAAAAAGTACTCCACTATAATTTTATCCTAGATTACAGACAATCCCATCAAACTAAGCATTGCTAAAGACTCTCTCAAGCTCTTCTTATTATCTACCACCAAACTTCTAATATTCAATTATATTTTATATTTTAATTTTATTAGGTATTTATGTAACACTTGGACTCTGATGCTAATATATATAATATGACTTATATACTTAAAGTTTTCTTAGTATAATGCAAATATTACGACATTTCATTCTTTTAAAACAATACATATACCATAATAAAATTATTTTTAAAATAAATAAATAAGAATCACCATGCTTAATAATAAATTATTTATAAAATTATATAAGATCAAGGGAAAGAAAACAAACAATCATGACGTGTTTTTTTTATAAGAAGGATGTGTTGATTAGTGGACACGGGTAAATGATAATACAAATCAATTCAAGTTAAAAAAAAATAAAAAATGATTTAAAAATTAATAATTAATAAATAGAAAATTAAAATATAAAAAAATTCAAAAATTTTATTAAATAGCAATTTTTATGAAACTATTTTCTTAATAAAATTTCAACTTTTCACTAATAGAATTATTTGAGTAATAAATAATTTATTGTCAAAGATTATGTATTTATTTTTGGTAACATATTCGCATAGTTAGTTGAAAACTTTATTTTATTTGAATGTGTGATAAAATCAAATTTGATTCATCATTTTCTAAAGTATTTTTTTAACGATTAGAATAAATTAAAAAAGAAAAACATGAATTAGTTATAACATAAAAAGAGAAAAGTTTATGAATTATTAAAAATAACTAATATTATATAAAAAATAATTTAATTTGTGAAAAATATTTTAAGGGTACTAAAAATGAATTACAATATAAAAGATGCAAGTAGTTAAGAATTTTACTTTAAAAATTCATTTCATTGATAAAAAAATATTTTATTGATAATTGTCATACATTATTTTCTATATAAATCTTTATTTAAATTTGAAAATTTAGTTAAAAAAGAGTTTAATTCGTATACACTGACAGTGTAAAATAATTTTACACAATCATCAAATAATGCGGTGCCACATTATTTAATAAGTGTGACATATCATGTGTTATTAAATTCATTAAATGATGTGGCAACACATTATTGAGTGTCTGTGTGAAACTTTGTTACACTCACAGTGTATATTCATTAAATCCAAAAACTAAAAGGAAAATATAATTTTTATTTTTAAAAATTGGTCACAAATCAATTATAAATATCACAAAATGAATATTATAATTTTAAGTGTCATGGAACATATATATATTTTTTATAACTTTACTGACTAGTTAGTTAGCCTTAGGCTATCGGAATTGACGGCACATTGTAACCTATTAATAAACCGAATTTATTTAATTTTAATTTTAAAAAATAGATAGATTTATTTTTACTTGGTCATCCTATCTAACTATTCTGTTATAAAAAAATCATCTCTCACCTGAGACAGTTTATATTTGATTTTGAAAAATATTTCTGTTTCTGAATGCTATCCAAAACTAATCCAAGTTGTTGAATTGAAGATTGACTAACTCTTATCCAAATTGAAATTTGAAACCCACTTCAAACCAGAGTTGAAAACTATCGTAATTTTTTTATTATAAATATGACTATTGTTTCAGTTCTATGATACCAATTTTAACTAGCTTCATTGATGATAGAAGCAATGGG
This sequence comes from Sesbania bispinosa, assembly GCA_026901365.1. Lineage (NCBI taxonomy): Eukaryota > Viridiplantae > Streptophyta > Magnoliopsida > Fabales > Fabaceae > Sesbania > Sesbania bispinosa. Next base: position 103,414 of record QLOH01000855.1, read on the forward strand.
TACTACGAGAGCACTTATCCTCTTATGTGTAACATTGTGTAGCTTGTTAGCCATCAATGCGGTTGATGTTTCATATGATGGAAGGGCCATTAAGATTGATGGCAAAAGAAAAATTCTACTTTCTGGTTCCATCCATTATCCTCGTAGCACTCCTGAAGTGGGTGATTGTTATATCATTTCATTTTTAAATTATATATGATTTATACAAATCTATTTAATTGATATTTTTACTTCTATTATTTATGATAGATGTGGCCATCTTTGATTAAGAAAGCAAAAGAAGGTGGACTTGATGCAATTGAAACTTATGTTTTTTGGAATGCTCATGAGCCTCAACATCGACGGGTTTCTTTTATTTTTTTGTTTTAACATTCTCTTTCACTTCATTATATATCTTTAATTTTTGGTATTGATTTTTTTTTGTGTATTTTCAGTATGATTTTTCTGGAAATCTAGATCTCGTCAGATTTATTAAAACCATTCAAAATGAAGGGCTTTATGCTGTGCTTAGAATTGGTCCATACGTATGTGCAGAATGGAATTATGGGTAAGAGAAATTAAAATACATATTTATATCTTTTTAAAAAAATTAAAATAATTTTGTGCCATGATTAATTAAAATTTATTTATTTATTTTTTCCTTGTTAACAGAGGATTTCCAGTGTGGTTGCATAATATTCCAAACATGGAATTTAGGACTAACAATGCTGCTCTTATGGTAAGTCACTATAATTTGATGAGTTTGTTTTGATCCTTGATGGTAGAGCACTGATATATCTAACTTTTATAAATTTTCCTCAATTGATCTCCATTTGACTACAGGATGAGATGAAAAACTTCACAACTTTGATAGTGGACAAGATGAGGCAAGAGAATCTCTTTGCTTCACAAGGAGGACCCATTATTCTTGCTCAGGTTTAATTTTGTAACACTATTCCTAATTAATTATTTTTATTATCAATTTTTTGTTCTTTATAATTTACATTTAATACTTTGGTTTGGTGAATTGAAAAAACAGATTGAAAATGAGTACGGAAATGTTATGGGTCCATATGGTGATAATGGAAAACAATATGTTGAATGGTGCGCTCAATTAGCTGAATCTTATCAAGTTGGTGTGCCTTGGATTATGTGTCAATAGGATGATGCTCCAGATCCTATAGTAATTTTTTAATTTTTACTTTAGAATATTTTATTTTTTATTTTGTTTATGATGATTACTAATTTGTCCCGTTCTTTTTGCCTTAAATTAGATTAACACATGCAATGGTTGGTATTGTGACCAATTTTATCCGAACAACAAGAATAAACCAAAGATGTGGACTGAGAATTGGACTGGCTGGTTAGTTCTTCATTTCCAATAACTTTCCGATTTTTTTTCTATGCTTAATTTTATTTTTTTATATTTTAATTCAAAATGTTTCATTAAACAATACAATGCTTGCAATTAGGTTTAAGAATTGGGGAGGACAAGTACCTCATAGAACTGCTGAGGATGTTGCTTTTGCTGTTGCACGATTTTTCCAATATGGTGGCACATTCCAAAACTACTATATGGTAATTATTATCTGTTTTAATTTGTCTTCTTTTATATATTAATTATAATTATAATACATCTTTTGGATGAAATGGATGTACGGTCTGAAGTCTATTAATTATAATTATTAATTATTTTCCCACCTTTGGAACGTGTGGTTCATCTTTTGTTATGCAATCCGGAGAGGTTTGTAGTCAGGAACAATATATATATATATATATATATTGATGTGGTTGTGGTATAATTCCTTTCAGGTTGATGCTAATTTTACTTTGGCATCTTTTAATTATTGGTCATTACTTCAATTGGCTGAAATGGATGAAGTTTATTAATTATAATTATTAATTATTTTGCTCATAATAGTACCATGGAGGCACCAATTTTGGACGAACTGCAGGAGGACCATATATCACCACTTCATATGACTATGATGCTCCTTTGGATGAATATGGTAAGTAACAAAAAAATATTTATTGTATTTCTAATAAACAGTAGTTTAACTGTTTTTTACTTTTTATTCATTTATTGTTTTTTAAATGTAAGGTAATTTAAATCAACCTAAGTGGGGACATCTTAAACGACTTCATGAAATTCTAAAATCAATGGAAGATGTCTTAACTCAAGGTTCCTCCAACAATATTGAGTATGGAAATATGGTTACGGTAAGTTTTTATTTTCATCTCAAGCAATTTTGATTTATACCTTTATATTATATGTTATACTCCCTACGTCTTTATTTATAAGACCCTTATTAGAAGAATTGAGTGTATGTGAATATACGACCCTTTGCAGATTTTTAGATAAATTAATGATTTTTCCCCATATTTGTCCTTCATTAATGTTTGACTCTTTTTAATTCCGAAGTATGAATCATTAATTAAGTTTTACCCACATGATCAACTACATCGTTGAAAAGTGACTTTTGGAGTCTTCCATCATGTGACAATTAATGTCTCTAAAATATAGTGATCTTTAAATAGGGTTATATTTGGAATGCTATAATTTTTTTTAAAAGATCAATACATTAACCAACTTTTCTTAAACGATGTAAAACGGTTAAAAGGGTATATAATAAGGGACGGAGGGAGTATTATTTAGCCTTTTTGAATCATTTAGTAATTTTAATTATTTTTTACAGGCCACAGTTTACAGTTATGGTGGAAAATCAGTTTGCTTCCTTGGAAATGCAAATTCATCATCGGATGCTACAATTAACTTTCAAAACACTCAATACAAGGTTCTTGCATGGTCTGTTTCTATTCTTCCAGATTGTTACACAGAAACATACAACACTGCAAAGGTGAGAAATATAATGTTTCTTTCTCAAAATTAATTGTCATATAAATAATAAATAATGTTACATGAGATTAAGATGTTGTACTTGTGTGTGACTGATACTAACTAATTAAATAATATGAAATCAGGTGAATGCCCAAACATCCATAATGGTCATGAAGGACAATGAAGCCGATGTTGAAGATGATTCAAATACAATGAATTGGCAATGGATGCATGAGCCCTTTGTGCAAATGAAAAATGGCCAAGTCCTTGGTTCTGTTTCTCTTAGTGTTCCTCAACTTTTGGATCAAAAAGTAGTCACAAATGATACCAGTGATTACTTATGGTACATCACCAGGTAATTAATAATTTCTCTATTTTTTACCTTATATTGAGGTGTTTATTAATTAGTAGCTACTAACATGTATGGAATTTTTTTCTTCAGTGTTGACATTAAAGAAGATGATCCTATTTGGTCCAAAGATCTTAAGCTAAGAGTGAACACCAATGGACACGTGCTTCATGTATTTGTTAATGAGGGACATGCTGGTAAATTCCAAATGGAAATTATTTTTTTATCCACTTCCCATTTTTTTTATATTTTAGCTTAAAATAGTTACCAAATTGTTGTTTATATTCTTCCATTCTTTCATCTACATTGCAGGTTCCCATTATGCTCTAGATGGAGAGTATCAATTTGTTTATGAGACAAAGGTCAAATTGAAGCTTGGACAAAATGAGATAACTCTCCTCAGTAGCACTGTTGGTTTACCTGTAAGTAACAAGTGCACATTTCATTGAAGAAATTACAACTTATGATACTATTGATTCTTGTAAATGACTAACATTGATCTTTCTATTCAAATAGAACTATGGTGCCTACTTTGACAATGTCCATGTTGGTATTGATGGTCCTGTCCAATTGGTTGGAAGAAAAGATAACACTGAGATCATCAAGGATATCACCAACAATGTATGGAACTATAAAGTGGGATTACATGGTGAACATGTCAAGCATTTCAGTGTTGACAGCACTAATGGTTGGTTTACAAATGGTCTTCCAACAGATAGAGTATTTGTTTGGTACAAGGTATGATTATTTATTGTATCTTTTAGTTGCTTAAATCAATTCCATAGGACTATATGAATATAATACTTGTTTTCATGTCAATGAAAATATGAAATGATTTTTCAAGTTGGTATATATAATATAGTATTATTGGTACCTTTTATCTAACATTTCAAAATCTTTTTTTCCCATGTAGACTACATTCAAGAGTCCTATAGGAAATGACCCTGTTGTGGCAGATTTGAGAGGGTTAGGAAAGGGTCAAGCTTGGGTGAATGGTAACAACATTGGTAGGTATTGGCCAAGCTATCTTGCAGATGAGAATGGTTGCAATTCCACATGTGATTACCGTGGAGCATATACCTCAAACAAATGTGTTACAAAATGTGGAAGGCCTTCTCAAAGATGGTAACATTACAGATTTTGAATTGATCAATCAAATGTTTCTATGAAATGCCATATTATTAATGATTTGTTACATTCTTTGAAGGTACCATGTCCCTAGATCATTCCTTCGTGATGATGGTCTAAACACATTGGTGTTGTTTGAAGAGTTAGGAGGACAACCCTATGGCGTTAGATTTTCCACTGTAACTATTGGCAAAGTGTGTGCAAATGCTTATGAAGGACATGTATTGGAATTAGCATGCAATGATAATAAAGTCATCTCTGAAATTAAATTTGCTAGCTTTGGAGTGCCAGAGGGTGAATGTGGATCCTTTCAGAAGGGAGATTGTGAATCTCCTGATGCTTTATCTGTCATTAAAAAGGTAATTTACTAGTTTACCATTTGCTCTAATTTAATTTCCAATTTTCCATGCTAAAGGGCTAAGGGCTAAAAAACAGGAAAATCTTACATTTTTTTTGCATTTTCCTTTGCAGAGATGTCTTGGCAAGCAGAGTTGTTCTGTTCATGTTACTGAAAAAGTGCTTGGACCAACTGGATGCAAAGTCCCACAAAATAGGCTTGCAGTCGATGCAGTTTGTGAGACGCAGTGAAGAGTGAAATGAAGAAGATTTTAGATTTTATTATGTGTTAGGAATTAGTTTAGGACTTAGGAATAATAATAATGGTCTTTAAGACCTCTTAGATGTAGTATTGGTACCCTATCCTCCATTAGGAGGTGCGGGTGCTATTTTAGTGACAAATTATAGTGTTTTGACTTAATTTTGGTAAATAAAATATTCATTTATCTATTAAAAACATGCATTTAAATAAGTGCTATTCATGTGAATATACATTTATCTATTAAACTCATGAATAAAATATGCTTCCTACTTGTCATAAAAAAAATATGCTTCCTACTATTGAACATTTTTTTTTTAATTCTTCACATCTATTATTATATATATTAAAGTTGAACTGTGAAATATGACGTTGCCATTTGTATATTATTGTTGCCACCTTACTATTTTGTTCTACGTGTCACCATTTCAATCTTGCACCATTTTCACTTTCTCAACTTGTAATAATCTCTTCACTTGCTTTTCTCTTATAAGTAATTAAAATTCATAAAATTTATTGTTTAATTTCCTTTATCCCTTATAATAAGGGAAGATCAAACGCTTTTACTCAATTTAACATAATTATATTTTATTTATTTAATATTACCTTCTATTTTAAAATATTTATAACATTATTTATTTATTTGCATAAATATGTGTACATTCTATCTATTATCTATTTTTCTATGGATTTAATAACTATACACTGTCAGTGTAAAATAATTTTACACAGTCATCCAATGATATGTTGACAAATCATTTAATGAGTTTAATGACACATGAGGTGTCATATTCATTAATTGATGTGGCAAAATATTATTGGATGACTGTGTAAAATTTCTTTACACTGACGGTGTATGATAATTAAACTCTTTTTCTATTATTATCTATTATCAATCTATCATTTTTCAATTATCAATTATATATGTTAAAGTTGAATAGCGGATTGGACTGAAAGTAAGTTAATGTATTCTCCAAAAGGTGAACACGCACTGACAAGCACGATCTGCTGTCTCCGGCAGTCGGAGAACGTAGAGGAAGAGTCTTGCGGTGGCGAGCAAGAGCAAGAGAGAGTGCGATAAGAGGGGAACGATGAGCATTTGTGTCAGCATGATGAGGGAATTGATGTCAAACCAGAAAACGTCCTTGTAGACTCAGGAGGAAGGTTTTGGAGATGGTGCTTTGGTCAATGAGTTCGGTCTACCGACGACGGGGAGGCAACCCCTACGATTTCAAATTTCTTCCAGATTAGTTTCTTAAACGGTTAAACCCCTAAATTATGCTTCTCTGATGAATTAAATCACTAAAATCAATGAACCACACTCAAAATATCATTTGATTTGTTAGATTTGGTAGTTATTTTGGTAGAGATTTGATCGATTTCCGATCCATTTGGTGATTTAGGTTTTGTTCAACATTTATTGTAATTTTTTATCCATTTCTCTCTCACACTGAATTCATCGCTTTGATCCGATCCCTGTTAATTTTCATTTTTGGTTTTTCTGAGTTTTTATTTTTATGGAAATGAGAGACAAATGCATTGCTTGATGTAGTAAATCGCTTTCTAATTTTTGTTGTAGGCGATTTGATCGGTTCTTTCAGAGCTGCGTTTGATTCAGAGTTCGGTGTTTGGAGTGTGAGCTATTGTTTCAATGCTTGCAGGTTTTGGTGTGTTTTCTTTGTTGCTCTTAGAATCTCATGTTGGCGGAATATAGAATTTTAGATTTGGACATGAGAAGGTCCTGGTTCAATAAATTTGCCATCATTGTTGGCCCCAGACCCCCAATGTATATTCACGTAAAAATTGGTGTGATAGAACTGAAATAATAGTCATATTTATAATGAAAAAATTACGATAGTTTTCAACTCTGGTTTGAAGTGGGTTTCAAATTTCAATATGGACAAGACCTAGTCTATCTTCAATTCAACAACTTGGATTAGTTTGGATAGCACTCAGAAACAGAAATATTTTTCAAAATCAAATAAAATCTGTTACATGTGAGAGATGATTTTTTTATAACAAAATAGTTAGATAAGATGACCAATTAAAAAAAAAGTCTATCTATTTTTCAAAATTAAATAAAAACTATTTATTAATTGGTTACAATATGCATCCCGTCAATTTCTATAGTCAGTAAAGTATAACAGTACGTGGCAACAAGAACCCAAGAGAATTACGGTTTAATGAATCCTTCTTTGCAATTTCAATTTTTTATGATTACTATTAAAAAACTCAAATTTTTAGGCATTCGGTTGAGTCACAAAGTGTCGTTTTGGTGAGGTATGGTACATGCCCTACAAGGTCCGTAGAAGCTACCAAAAAATTAATTTCTTAACTATAATTTCAAGGTTAATAAAAATAAAAGTGATACAACATATTATTTATAATAATAATAATAATATTAATATGACCCATACGTATTTTTTATTGATTTATCTCTACTTTTATTTAATTAATTTATCAAAATTATGTTTTAAAAAACTTGATTTTTATGGGCTAGGCAGATCCCTACCACTTTGCTAGTTTGCTTACTCAATTTATAATCAATTAAAATATTATAAAATAAATTAATCATTCAATATTTTAGTTAATTATTTTACTTCATAACCCTAATAGTAAAGTGAATAAAAATAAGGAGTCATGATAACAAAATAACATCCATTAAAACGTAATTAAAAGTATTTTTATGGTTTTCCTCGATTAAAATTACATTTAATCTATTCAAATATTTTTATAATAAATATTGTATGCTTCAATGAATTACTTCAGTTTATAACTTAAAGTTAATAAAACATTCAAAATATAATTAAAACATTCATCAAAATATAATTAAATCATGATAATAATAAAACATTCATCAAAATATAATTAAAAATGAATTTAATGTATATACACTGACAGTAAAAATATGTTACACTGTCATCTAATGGTGTATTGTCATACCATTAATTGAGCCTAATAACATATGAGGTGTCAATCTCATTAATTGATGTGGCAACACATCATTGAATGTCAGTGTAAATTTTTTTTACACTGTCAGTATATTTTAATTAAACTCATAACTGGTAGTTTATAAAATACGAACGCTAAAGCTATTGGTCACACTCTTCGGGAGGGGTGAAGAGCTTTAACTGTGACTAAGCCCCGAATAAGATTGCCCCTGGTAATAGGGGATACCTATGGTTTATACAAAAAAAAATTACAGTTTCAAAATCCCCATTTTTTTATGGAAAAACCCTCAATTTTGGTCAGTGCCGTAGCGTCTCCCCTTTTTAAATTCCAAGATATTAATAATAAGGATAAATTTTATTTAGAGGATATAAGGAGATATTATAAATTAAAGATTTGATTTGGTGAAGGTGAAGAAACTTCCACCTATTGTCCATTGCCCCCACACCAACCAGCATATTTCACTCATGATTGTGACTATTCGAACATGTCACATGTTCGAACCTTTACTCGTCCCCTTGGGGTGAGGTAAATGCAAGTACCTCTATAAGTTCTCAAAGAGCCCAAAAGTTTTCTCTGGACTAGAGCACCATCCCCTCACCCTAAATTTTTTAAAATTAAAAAAAATTATTCACTACAAAAATAGTCAAAATCGTGAAACTATGTGGTGTCCATTTGATTTATCATCGATAGCATTCCTAATGTTTTTATAGTAAAGAAATATTATTTACCCTTCTCAGAAAAGTGAACCGAAGGGGCACTTCTGTTGACAAAAAATTAAACCAAATAAGCTATACATTCATATTTTTAGTATGACATCTTATATAGTATATAAAAGTTATATAAAACGTAGATTAATTTAATTCAAATTAAATGAACCTACTTAAAAAAGCAAAACTTTTTCAAAATCTATTTTTACATTTATAAGATTTGAACTAAGATTTTGCTGAAGAAAAAAATAAGCTTCTTGTCAATAAAAAAAGCTTATTGAAATTAAAAAAAATCTTTGTAATTTAATAATTTTATTAAAGATAGATATTAATTTAATATGATATTAAAATTAATAAAAAAATATTATGAAATTAAATTTTTTCGTTGAGATTGCCACCCACTTAAAAAGCAAAACTTTTTCAAAATCTATTTTTATATTTATAAAATTTGAACTAAGATTTTGCTGAAGAAAAAAAATAAGCTTCTTGTCAATAAAAAAAGCTTATTGAAATTAAAAAATTTCTTTGTAATTTAATAATTTAATTAAAGATATTTTTTTTGACAAAAGATAGATATTAATTTAATATGATATTAAAATTAATAGAAATATATTATGAAATTAAAATTTTTCGTTGCGATTGCCACCCATATAGAGTATTATTATTTATACAACAACAAAACACATATAGATAAAGATAAAAAAGAGAGATAAGAGAGAGAAATTAAAGAGATTTATAGAAAGATATGTTTCATTACTTCAAATGAGTATGAGTACAAGAGGATATATTTATACAACATTTGGATAAAAAATAAATTTAAATTTAAAACTAGATTCAAATTGCAAGACTCCTAACCATGAGAAGATAAAATAGTAATTTGAATTTAAAATTAAATTCAAATTGAAAGAAACCTAACCATGAAGAGATAAGATGGTACAACTAAGTGAGTACTCTAACACGCCACCGCAAGATGGTGGAGGATGGAATAACACCAATCTTAGACATGAGAAATGAATGGCAAGGTCCTGATAAAGGTTTTGTGAGTAAATCCGCAAGTTGATGAGAAGAGGGAGCATGAGAAACCTGCAGTTCATTGTTGGCAACAAGATCATGAACAAGATGGTAGTCGATGGCCAAATGTTTCATCCGTGAGTGAAAAACAGGATTAGCACAAAGGTATGTTGCACCAATATTGAAAAACAGGATTCACAAATCAATTGACACAACCACAATAATTCAACCGTCGTGGAAGCAATGTTGCGATGTTCAGCCTCAGTAGAGGAGCGAGCAATAATGGGTTGCTTCTTACAGGACCAAGAAATAGCATTAGAGCCAAGATAGATAATGTATGTGAAAGTTGATTTTCGATCACCCACGTCTCCTGCCCAGTTTGAGTCACAAAAGGCATTCAATGTAAATTTGGAATCTTTAGTGAGATGAAGAGCATGACTGACTGTTCCCTTTAGATACCGAAGTACTCGTTTCAAAGCTTGCATGTGCAAATCTTGAGGTGCCTGTATATGTTGAGACAATTTGTTCATAGAAAAGGCAATGGCAGATCATGTGATGCCTACATATTGAAGAGAACCAACAAGTCTGTGATAAGTAGTAGCATCACATGTAGAGGCATCTAACCGTGGAAGAAGTGAGCATGTTGTAGACATGGGAGTGGATGATGGCTTGGCATCACTCATCGAGGCTCTCTGCAAAATGTCTCAAACATAGTGGTGTTGGTTGAGAAAAAGCCCAGTAGAGGTGGGAACAATTTCAACTCCAAGAAAATGGCTCGGAGGACCCAAGTATTTGAGAGAGAACTTCTGGGAGAGAGCATTGCGGAACAAATGAAGGAAATTTGAGTTATTTCCCGTCAAGAGAAGATCATTAACATATACAAGAAAATAGGCAACAACATTATCCTTGTGATAAATAAATAATAAAGTGTCTAAGCGGGAATTGGTGAAACCATAACCAACTAGGAAGGCTTTTAGTTCATGATACCAAGCACGAGGCGCTTGTTTGAGATAAAGTGACTTGTTTAACTTACAAACATGATTTGAGAGGTTGGGTTGGATGAAACCTGGCTGTTGATCTGAACTAAATGGAATGTGGCTTGACTTGAGAGCATGGATGAGGGTCTGATGGGCTGGGTGGCCAAGACGATGGTGCCAAAGGTGAAGGGAGGATGGAGGCGGGACATGGGCTGTTTGTGGAGACATGGAAGAAGGGAGCTTGTACACGTTATTCTCATTCACCCCTCGCAGCAGAATCGCCCCCGTGCTCAATGCCTTCACCTAAAAATGCTAAGGAAAAAATTCAATAGAAGCATCATTAGTCTGGCAAAGTTGAGAAACATAAATAAGATTTTGTGTAACTGTAGGAACATGTAAAATGGAGGTAAGATGGAGAGGGTGAGTGGAAGTGGGAATTGTAGTGGAACCAACAGGTGTAATAGGAAGAGCCTTACCGGTATAATCATTCTTGATAGACAGGTTGGAGAGCGAGTCCTGGTTGCCAAGAGAGCCGCTGGTGGATTTTGCTTGGGTGGATACCCAATGATTTTGTAGCACTGTTTGGCTGTGTGGCCCCTTTTCTCACAAAATTGACATTCAACATAGATGTTTGAAGGAGGTGTTTTCTTGGTAGAAGGGAACACACCATGGGGAAGATGCTTAGCACGACCATGATTATTACGCCAGTCAGCAAAGTTTGTTATGATTATAACAGATGAAGCAAGGCGCTCATTACGTTGGATGAGGGTCTCAAAATCAATTAATTTGTCATAAAGTTCATCAAAATTCATAAGAGAGTCATGAGTACGAGTAGAGGTAGTGAGATCGTGAAAAGATGGACCGAGACCGTTAAGGGCGTGAATAACAAGGTCAAAATTATCAATGAGATGGCCAATAAGAGCAAATTCATCACCAATATTACAAATAGATTGTAAATAATCACTCACAGGATAGGAGCCTTTAGTGATGGAATTTAAGCGTCCCTTCAAAGACATAATCCGAGACCGAGAGCGACTGACATAAGCCTGTTGGAGTTTACGTCATGCTTGACCAGAAGTGTCAGCAAACGACATAAGCCCAGAAGCGCAAGATAAAGGAATTTATCTTAACGCACTCAATAAGAATGCGCAGGAATTGGAACATCAACATCATCTTGTTTAATGACGTTGGGAGGACATAAAGTGTCACAAGTAACAAAGCCTTCAAGGTTACGAACGATAAAAAGAGATCAGATTTGTTTGTGCCAAGCTGGATCAGATTAACAGTGGTGTTAAATCTCTGGGACTGAAAGGTTAAGAGGCCATGGGGATCAAAAGGCTAGTAAATCAAAGGACTTCTGATACCATAAAGAGATTTACAAAAAGATATGTTTCATTAATTCAAATGAGTGTGAGTACAAGATGATATATTTATACAACGTTTGGATAACAAATAAATTTGAATTTAAAATTAAATTCAAATTGAAAGACCCCTAACCATGAGAAGATAAAATAGTAATTTAAATTTAAAATTAAATTTTAAATTTAAAAATTCTATTCATGAAAAGATAAGATGGTACAATTAAGTGAGTACTCCAACAGAAATGTGAGATGTGGTACATAGAGATAAAGAGAGAAAGCGAGTTGTAGGTATGCATTGTTATGTATTTTTCTCTCTACAAGACAAGATAAAATAAATTCATACAATAAAAATATATAACAACTCATACAACACACTTATTTACTCTATCTCTTCATTATATCATCCATCACATCCCACATTTTTTCTCTCTCTCTCTTTTTTTTCTTCATCTATGTTTGTTATATTGTTATATAAATAACCGTATTCTAAGCATAATACTATATTATGACGTAACTTTTATATACGAACAAACACCCACGGTTTTATCACGTTCCTGGTGAATTGGTTTTGAACCCGCCTTTTGTTAACCCACAGTTTGTGAAGCCACTCATCTGAATAACACAGTTCTTGGCGTTGTTCATGTTTTGGAGGAAGGACAATCGATTGAGCAAAACTGAAACAACAGGTAACAATTCATTCTTCCCTTACCACTGTAATTCAATTTCACCTCTGCACCGTTTTTTTTTTCTAGTTTGTTTGCAGTGTAAATGCATGATCTGAATTCCGGCGTATCCAACGCTTTCCATTCTTCCACCTCTGTCCTTTACCGGCAAAATCAACGATTGTTAGTGTTAGAGTTTACTTTAACCATTCGGCTAATTAATTATATTATATGTATTATTATGCTTGGACTTTGTATTCCATTGTTCGGCTGATAAATTAAACAAAGGGAATTTATACTTTTCTCGATTGTATCATTCAGCATGACAAGTATGATAGCTGGAAATATCCTCGACGAGGTTCTGCTTATTGGTTTGGATTGTCATGCCAAATTAGCTTGCAATTCTGACTGATAATATATAATTGTATATGTCAATAATCAATGGAATATATGGTTAAATTAAAGCAAATGGGCCATAGTTAATGGTGATGTTGAATATCAAGAATAGCACGTAGTTGTCTACTCTTGGCGTTGGTCAGCTACTTAGCTTATGATTTAAGCGAATTGTGAAAAGCCCTGCCATTGCAAAGTCAATTTTGATTTCAAAAGCCTATCTTTACTTTGAGGTGTTATTCTGATCTTCTCTGTATTTTGCTAGGAAGTTGCAACTTTTCCTGTCTGTATACGTTTGCTATGGTGCATCTATCCATTAGATGAAGACTGAGTATTTAATGATGTTATCATTTGGAGAGTTGGGATCATTTCTTCTATAAAGTCGGAATGAATTCTTCTATACAAACATAACTACAAATATTTGTTGTTTCATTTTTGTAGTTGTCACCTCTCTAGTGCTTTAGTGCTTTTCTCTCATACTGTTACAATTGCATAGAAAATTTCCTTTTGTGGATCAACACAGTCTTATTAATACAGGTGATTTAAGATATAATGATTACATGATCTTACTACATGGTTTCATAACTAATGATGGATTCCAGATTGTTTAGTTATCTTTTGTGGGGTGAATTTGTTTATTTGGCAAGAGTTTCTGACAATGCCTTTGATTTGCCCATTTAACTGTTGCTTTTGTTTCTTCAAAATTTTCTTGTTTATTTAAATGAGTACTTGTCTAGCTTTTTCCCAGTGATAGATAACTTTGACACTACTGTTGGTGACAGATAATGGTAGTTAAGTTTCATTGTCTGGTCCAATTGCTTTACCATTATCCATCTTGGCTAGTGCTTTCCTTACTTCAAATTCTCAAGTTCTGCAATATAAAGTATTGATTTTGATCATCCATTCCAATGGTTAAACTTTCCAACTTTAGTCATGTTGCATGCCCTTCACTGAATAGCTTCTAGGAATAACTCACTACCTTAATTCAGTTCACTTCTCATGCATGAATATACCAGTTAAACAAGAAATACTATGTATCCTATATCTTTTTGAGTTGATGATATGCTGATATAATTTGAAGTATTGCAGTTAAAAGCAAATGGGAAATCTTTTGTGTTGCGTGCAAGTTGACCAATCTACGGTGGCTATAAAAGAAGGATTTGGACAATTTAACGAGGTGCTTCAGCCGGGATGCCATTTCATGCCATGGTTTCTTGGAAAACGACTTGCTGGTCATCTCTCTCTTCGGCTACAGCAATTGGATGTTCGATGTGAGACCAAGACAAAGGTTTGTTACTGTCTGGCTCTTCAGTTATAATAATATAACAAATCTTCATGTCATTTTATGCTTATCAATCACCACAAATACTTTCTGTTTGGCTACGACATTTTTTATTTTTTATTCAGTGTAATTGGTCGTCATCCTTGTTCTTTGTTATCTTGATTCCTTTATGTTTTCTTAACTACACTTATCTCTTTCACTAGTATCATCCACTTTCAATATTATCTATTTATATAACATCATACTATGTACATGTTTTTTCCGTTGAATTAAAGTTGATTGGTTTTAATGTTTATTTGTTTACAGGATAATGTCTTTGTCAACGTTGTTGCTTCTATTCAATATCGTGCCCTGGCAGACAAGGCCAGTGATGCTTTTTACAAACTTAGCAATACAAGGACCCAAATTCAAGCCTATGTTTTTGATGGTATAAAACACAACCTTGCTTAACAGCACATAAACATGCACTGAGTGGTTTAAGCATAAATTACTGGCTAAGCTGAAATTTCTACTCTCATTGCAGTAATTAGGGCAAGTGTTCCAAAACTCAACTTGGATGATGCTTTTGAGCAGAAAAATGAAATTGCCAAAGCTGTGGAAGAAGAACTTGAGAAGGTCTTTTTTTTCCTAGTAAATAATATTTACTGATAAGGTGAACTGAGGATTTATGTTATATTGAATGTGATGCTTTTTTGTCTTAACAGGCTATGTCAGCTTATGGATATGAAATCGTTCAAACACTGATTGTTGATATAGAGCCAGATGAGCATGTTAAGCGGGCTATGAATGAAATCAATGCTGGTATGTCTTGAGGTGTCCCTACAACATACCGTTTTGTTATATGGGTAAAACTTGTATGTTCAGTTTCTGTCCATATTTTATTTTGTTCCCCAAAAGGGGTTGATAATTTTATTCCCTACAGCATGCGGGTTGGTCAGGTCCACGGGTAAACCTATGTAGGGCTACTTCTAGTATACAAGATCTTATTATCATTTGATGATTTTGATTTTATATCTAATTCTTTTGCAGAAATTATTACTTAGGAGTTAGGCATTACCTTTTTTTGTGTTTTTGCTTCTTTGGGGTCCAATAGACAGTCATGCTATATGGATCACGTTGTCTCAATTATATCAACTCAACCTTGTATGACTTTTGTATTAATTAGACATTGTATGAAGTGTGATTTTTTACTCAAATTATTATTTGTTTGTAGTTGTAGTTTACCCTATTCTTCTACCTAGTGCTATATGCCAAATCACTTCATGGGTTACCTTATTTTCTTCCACTGTTTTCTGTCCTTGATCAGCTGCAAGATTGAGGGTGGCAGCTAATGAGAAGGCAGAGGCAGAGAAGATCTTGCAAATTAAGCGAGCTGAGGGTGAGGCCGAGGCTAAATATCTCTCTGGGCTGGGTATTGCTCGCCAACGTCAAGCCATTGTGGATGGCTTGAGAGACAGTGTGCTTGGATTCTCAGTTAATGTACCAGGGACGACTGCAAAAGATGTCATGGACATGGTCCTTGTCACTCAGTATTTTGACACTATGAAAGAAATTGGCGCTGCCTCCAAGTCTTCTGCTGTGTTCATTCCACATGGACCCGGTGCTGTTCGTGATGTAGCAAGCCAAATTCGTGATGGACTTCTTCAGGCTTCTCATCACTAGTTTCTACCCCTCCTAGATCATATCTAGTTCAAATGGGAGTATGATGATGCTATGATGTCTGTGGCTATATTTCTGTGCAGTGTGTTATGTGATTATGTAAAGTGTTGAATTTGTCCTCCAAATATTATGGTATCACTATAGTAGTCTTGCAAAGATGTTTTGTAATTAAGTTAATACTTCAAAGATCTAAATATCATCACATTTATTCTCATGGAAAGTGGTGACACAAAAATATAAATTTGGCAACTGCCTTTTATCTTTGAAGATTTGATTTAGTCTCAAATCCGTTGGAGGATGGATGTGTTTAACAACTTATCTTTGGAGGATGATATAAAAGAGTTTTCTTTTGTTAATGATGCATAACTAAACTATCAACTATATACAACTGCACAAGTTTCCTTGATTGTGAAAGTTGCATATAAGAAAATTTTTATTTACTGTTTGAGAGTGCTTCATGCTACTTGTTAAATTAAGTACTACGGTTTTCAACCTTCCATTTTTGCGCAAATGTAAAATGCTTCCAATCGTCAATGTTTCCACTAATTGAAAAATTATTGAGGAAGTTATGTTACTATTCTTTCCCTCAGAATCTGAAGGCTTGCTTGCATTTCAGTGTTTACTGCTTACTCTGTTTGCTTGTTATTATAAAAGCATGGGTATAGAGGTAGTGGAGAAGGGGGGGGGGGGGGGTGAAAGTGACATTTTTGTAAAAAAATATAAACCCGCTTCCCCCCTTTTTGAACAATAGAATCATCCAAAAGGAAGTGAAGAAGGGAAGTATCATGGAAGCTGCCACTAAATTTAAGAAAAGAAAGTAACTCTAGAGCTATTTGTTTCAGATACTCAACTTCTATATGAATAAGCAGGAGTTATTTTAAACTTCACACTCAGGTAAAAATGATGAATAGATATCTAATACTAGTACTATAATAATTTTATTCATAAAATTTGTATATGAGCAGAACTAGAGATGGTACTCATACTGTTGTTGAATATTGAAGAAAATGGACGGCGAAAATTGATAAGTTTCATCCAGTTTGAAAGCCTCATTATATTCAACAACCTCTCAATTGGAGATGAAAGCTTATCTGGTTGGTATTGACTAGGGGCTTAGAGCCAGGGAGACTCCAACCTTGGGAACCTTATCATTTGTGGCCAAAAAATCCATTTCTCCAGCCAAAGTTATAAATAATCTCTGCCATAACCCTTGTTGAACAAGGGCACCTGCCTTGCCAAAGGTGTCAAGTCTAGCCTTTACCAATGTTTGTGGAAAAAAATGCATGCTGAGCACCAATGGTGACACCAGTCTCATTGAGTGACAAGCTATGCTTCACCTCTGCTGCAATGGCAGTCTTGGTTAGGGGGTTCACTTCATGATAACAGGTTGCTTTCAGAGTGTCAAACATATCATGCCTGCATAACAACAAACTTCAGCATGACATATTCATTTCAGGCTTAAACAAGTAACAGGAGGAGAACATAAACGGGTAATGATTAAATTCTCAAGTTAGTTTAGAGGTCACAAATTGATGTTCTTATAATTTAGTCTCTACTTGTTGAAGGATATATTCTCACAAGGTCAAGGAAGCAACAAGGAAGGCACTGTTGAAGCTGAAGCCAGCATTTAGCTTGCTGATTGATCTTGTTGGTATGTCAAGAGCAACATTGGCTCCCAGGGACAGAATTCTTGTTCCTATAAGGCCTGAGCAGCTTACAACAGGGTCATATCCTCCTTCTGTGTTTCCTACTAATCCAATGCATCCAGTCATCCCAATGAATTTATTCAAGTATTGTAGTTCCACCTATGAATTCAATGTGATTCAGGAAAACAATCAGATGCAATAAAAAAAAGTTTAAATTTTAAAATGAATCAAAATTTAATAGTTTATAGGCAAGTAAGAGGTAGTTTTACTTTACCTTCCCGGAATCAGGTATGGTACATTTGAAAATGCTCCTAAATCCAGGTACAATTTCATCTACTGTAACAGATATGGCAGCAAATTAAAGCACTGAATCAGACATTCATGGCCTTTTCAGGGTTTTAAGAAATTCACATGGCTTTCATATGTTGTGAACATCTTTGATTACTATCTGATTCCATATATTTCTACTCCGAGATGGCATACCAAAACTATGTGTCTATATAATAAGGTATTGACTGGTTTCCTTAGTGCAAGTTAGATACTAATCAAATGAAATGAAGACATAAAATTCACCAAAAAATGAGAATTTGAAAGTTGCAGAAAACTGTACATGTCAGTAAAATCTTTAAATGGTATTTGTTATATAGTAAAATGATATTTTTTATCATTGAAAATGTACCATCCTTGCAATTTCGTCCCTGATTTAAATTATGATTTAGCATTTGAATTATTCAAACTTGTTTTACGTTAATCACTACCATGGATAGAGAAAAGAATAATTGGAAACAAGTCTGAAAAATTTAAGGACTAATCTACAAATGTTACACATTTTTTGTGATAAAAATGTCAGTGTACTCATTTATTATCCATATCAACTAGCCCCTTCTTCAATCAGAATAACATTTTAAAAAAATTAAAAAGAACTTGTTTCAACTAGAAGTGAAAAAAGAAAGAAAAAATTAAGTTGATATCACATTACCTTTACAAGAGAGGTCTAAATTCCAGTCCATGAATTGGTAGTGAAAGTGAATTGGTGATTGATGAGCATAGTCATTGTGAAGAACATCTAATACAAAAGTAAACAAACTTGTGTCAGATTAGAATTCAATCTGGTGAACGATTAAAAAGGAAAAGAAATAATAACAATAAGTTGATAAAACCTTTGGCCTTCTTCCCAATATCAAAATATATCCCTGGACCTCCACTCATTTTGTTAAAATGAAGGCCTGGAACTCAAAATTATTGTTTGTGTTTCACCTTTTTCTGATTTATTGGCATGAGGATTTATTGGGAGGGAAAGAAGGGCAAAGGAAGTTTCCTCTTGTACAAAATGTCTCACTTGATTGTAGCCTGTATATAACGAAGTTTCCACAAACCAATTGTAGCTATTGTTTCGTACTCTAAAAATGACAACTAAAGATGGTGACAAATGAAAGTAGACAAAGAGTAAAAGTGTAAAACTTAAGCTAGCCATAGACAAAGAGTAAAACTTAAGCTAGACATAGATAAACACTGATACTGTTTGAACACTAGAGGGAAATCTAACCGTAACCAATTTGTAATGAAATCATTTTTCTTTAGACTTAAGCTGACTTCAATTATAAAGGTTTTTACATTTTTTGGAAGCAATTGATCCAGTCTTGTCATTGTTTAACAATTGTACTAAAACCAAAATCAAAATTTCAATTTATTAAGGTGTTAGCTTTCTCAGGTCTATTCCTTCTTTTGTTTTTCTTTGGTTTGGTATTTTTTTTTCGCTGTTTATTCCATAACATGTTCCAATTTTGAAAAGGCGTGAACTTACTCAATGTTGGGTGCAAATAAAGCCACAAAAGAAATAGTGAGGATTGCAATAGATTGAGTATTTCTTAAATAGGTACTGTCACTACATTCAATAAAAAAGTTATATAAGAATTTGTTGCAGCAGATTTTGGCTTTGATTCCTCCCACTTTTTACTGATACTGAGCGCAGAGAGACAGAGCTAGTCTTTGTTGAAATTTTTGACACCCAAATTAAATTAGTCACTCTATGCATTGGCTCCATAAAGTCAATATTTTCTGAAATTCATGCCTGAAAAATGTCCCAAAACATAACTTTGGTTTGAATTTTGTGATAGACTGCAGTTGTCATCTGGCTATGCATCCCTTTTTTTAACCTCCTTCAGATTATGTAGCCGTGCCATTCAATGTTCTGCTGTGGTCCCTCCTGTATTATCCTTCTTGTGTCTCAATTACACTATTATTTTCTCATATTTTAATAAAAAGAGTTTGTCAAGAATAGTTTCTTTTTCTCTTTATGACACTCAATATAAACCGAAGCTAATTTTTAACGTGCAAGGAATTAAATAAGGAAATGGATAGGTCAAAATAAATGAGAAAATACATTGAATCTTTTTAATGGTGTTCTCACGAGTGAAAATGTGATGGGGTTTTAAGAAAAAGGACTTAAAGATCCATGAACTTACTATTTAATTTCTGAAGTTCATGCCTCAAAAGCTTTCATTTGAATTATGCAGTGGTCATGTGGCAATGCCTAATGCCTTCACTTTTTTTGCTCCGTGCAGATATGTTCAGATAGCCATCCCATGCCATCATTCATGATATGTTCTTAGTTCTCACCCCACTCCTACCATGGTATGCTTCAGTTTTTGCAATGGTCCCTCCTCAGTCTTCTCCCCTTTTCATGCGCGTCTGTTGGAACCATTAGGTAATTTTGGAGTGCCTTAAAAAAATCTATCCCAACTTCCAAACTATGTTGAATAAGGGGTTACAAAACATTCACTAAAAATATATTAAATAAGATGGATTTCTACACACAAATAATAATAAAAATGATACATATGATTCAAAGTTGCGGAAGACACACATATGTCCCTACAAACTATAAAGTATAAAGTGCTTCTCTTTGGCTCATTCTGTAAGGTTATAATGGTCAAGTTATTATATAAATCCAAAGCTAATTGAAATTACACAACATATATAAACAAACAGCGTAAGTATATGATTGAAGTTGCAGAAGACATTGTTTTACAGAGTATGGGTAGTGTACCATCCCTATTCCCTATTCACCAACGAGGGAGATTTGAGTATTATATTCAGAACCATACATTTACTTACATCCTTATCTTCAAAACAATTAATTCAGCATTCAAAACCCTCCATTTCATGTCCCTATTAAGTGATTCTCTTTGGCTCATTCTCTAACAGGCATAGGTGGTATTAAAGTAATAATGGTAAAGCCATATAAATCCAAAATCAGGAAGGAGCTAATTAAAATTGAAACTACACAACATAGAGAAACAAACAACATAGAAGCTGTTGATGCAATGTATTTCTCAAAATTTTTAAATGTCAGAAAGATATCCCAAACATGTTTGCAGAAAAATCTCCCCCACCACGGAAGAGCCAATACCCCAAAATTTCTCCCACCATGTTTGTCTCTTGCCTCCCACTCTCACCCCCTAGCTTCTACCTTTCTCTTATTTCGAGTTTCAAACAGTAGCCACAGTCAATCAATTTGATTACAACAAAAAATAAATGATGACAACTAGCCACTTTCCACCCTTTTTCACTCCTTACAAAGTTATTGAGGACAACTTTTTCAAACCCTAAACAGCCCCTTTCCACACCCTCGTGGATTCACCACCATCTTCCCTAAAATAATTTTTCATTTCCATCTCTAAAAAAAATTGTCACTTAAAAAGAGATAATAACTAATAAAAAATATAAGAAAAATCTAAACTTTGAATTTGAATAATCTACATCAACCGATCAGACAAGCTGGGAAGTCGCCGGAAAAAGTTCAAACTAGCCGGCGGCATTGGGTTTCGAAACATGGGGTGACGCAGGTAGTAGAATCCTAAGGCCACTGCCACCATTTTTGGCGGCACTGAGTAGAGTGTGATAGTGATAGCAAGACACACTCCTATGAACAACTTAGTAGCCCTTGGGTCCCTCCAACTCACCAAAGCTTGAACTCTTTCCCCTTGGGTTGCAAAATCACCCAACACCGTTTGAACCCTAGCAGCCAACATCCTTAACCTGTCATACCGAACCCTAATCAAATCAGGTGGTTTAGAACTTGGCATTGTGTCAAATTCCTCATCCAACTCATCCGGGTCAACAGCTTCTGCCTGAGACAATCGGGTATCCATCCCAGCAGGTATCTTGGGCCTAAACCGGTAATACCATATCCCAATCAAAACAACGTATAAGAACCCAGTGGGTACAATTAAATCCGGATACCAAACAAGTACCAAATAAAGAATATGAAGCAGCACCGTCGTCACTGGGTTCTTCCATCGTCTAATGTCATCTAACCATTTTGCCAACCCAACAGCCCAAGCCAAAACCGCCACGATTCTGAACCAATTCGCCTTGCTCTTCCTCATGCTCCAAGTATGTGAGTCTGCATCCAACATGTACCTAACCACCTCGTGTCCTAACGGTGGTTCTGACCGCGCCAGCCACTGCGCCACATCTTCGTGGCGGCACCGCGCAGAGCTTCCTGCTGTGCCACCCCGAGCGGGCGGAGATAGTGCATTCTGGGGAAGCAACGGTTGGCCGTAAACCGCACACGTGTCAGGTAACAGCGAGGGGCATGCGAATCGAACCGCTAATTCAATTTCCCCCATTTTCTTCAAACCGGTTCGGGTTAAAACCAGAAGGGGGTATGAACTGGTGTACACCTTGTTACTCTCAAGTGTAGATAACGTATGCGTACTTTCCCTATACGGCAATCGGGTTTATCCTCTGACACGTCAGCAAACATTCGCCAGTTGTCAACACGCCAACGGTTAAGACAGTACATGGGTCATAGACCTGCCACGTGTACTGCTCGTTCCAGCGTGGATCAAAGCTGTCAGTTACGGTGCGGGTTCGGACCCATTTTTTACCGTACTTGGCCACACAGTAAGCATCGGTGGAGCCCTTTCCTGGGCCCTTGGATTTCATTGGGAGGAGCCCTCGAGCGCCTAAGATTCCAAGTTCGAGAATCCCGACGGGCGGTTTCCATAGCTGTTTCGCGGTGGGACGGAAGTCACTGCACACGTGCGCCGCTTCGTCTAGCACGTGATAACCTCCCTCAAGGCAAAGGCGCAGGTAGACTCGCCCACAGTAGGACCCACCATCCAACGTGAACCATTTTGCTGCCACGTGGCGCTCGTCAATTCGTTGCTCGATGGAGCTCAGGGGAATCACGACGTGGCCTAGGAGCGCCGGTTCCTTCGTCGTCCGATCTTCCACCAGAAGGATCATTGAGTCTTCTAGAGGCTCCCCTGCCACGAAGAGAAGATCCTCGTTCCAGTGAAACGACGCACTATGGTGGTTCATGGAGGCTCGCCTCGTTCTCTGGCGATTGGAACCCTAGCTGCACCTTCACTTGTATCTCCGGCGCCGTCAATGGAGGCAGATTCGGAGTAATATTCAGGTCTTGTGCTTCGATTATTTGTACACGCAGGTACCATAGCTTCGGTGACTGGTAAACCTTCGATCGAGTGTGTGCTACGTACGGTGCATCGGAGCTCCATGCTTCTGGGAATGCGTCGTCAGATTGCGTGCCGATCCAGACGGAGAGCTGGATATCACCGGAAACCCTGCCTGGATTCTGATCAGCGGCGCCTCCTTCTAAGCGGTACCATTGCGGAGCCAAGGGACTGTCGGGAGGGTCTCGGACGGGGACGTCGGAAAGATCGAAGCAAACGCCGCCGAGAAAATTCTCCGTTGGTGAATCCCAAACTGAAATCTCCAGCGTGGCGCTGTTCGCGTCGGTTTTGTTGTATCCCAGGGCAAACACCTGGTTCCACTCCGGCGAGTCGTTGGACTCGTTTGGACGGAAACTCGCAGGCTTCGATCTCACGTAGTGACTCGACGTTCGAACCTTCACATATGGACTATCACTAGGAGGAGCAATCCCGCGTGCTTTCACGATTCTCACGAACAGATACTGCATAGGTTCCACCAGATCGAAAGGATGAACCCTCTCTGTCTCAACACTGGTTTTCTTACCAGAGATATCTTTCGGTGAGTAATCACCGTTAGGCCTCTTCAAAATCCTCACTCTCTCCCCTCTAACAGCCTGCATTTCCTCACCTCAGGATGGAACTGCATTTCCGGTGCCGGAGGTCCACACATTTCCGGTAGCGTTGGCTCCTGCTGAACATGGACCACCGGCGGCGGAGATTCTTCCACAACCACAACACGCGGCGGCGAATGAGGAGGACCTTCTGGAAGAGGAACACAATGCTCCATTGGTCTAGGAACCTCGAAAACCCTTCCTTCCTCAACCATCATCATGCCAGGTGGTCTATTGTTCCTTTCTTGCTCTGTTCCGGGAGGTTGCTCCTCCTGCGGCGGAGGCGGTGGCTGCTGCTGCTGTTTATCATCCTCTTGAAGCAACTCGTCGTAGTAATAAATCCTGAGGCCAATTTCTCCCCTTATCCAACTGAAGACGCTTCTCTTCTCTAGCGTGTAGTAAACCAGAGCTTCTTCTCCTCTGGCTGAGAAACTGGGTTCCGTAGAGCTTCACCCTGCCGAGAAACTGGTTCTTGCGGCCAGTACCGTTGCCGAACTTCTTGTCGTTATAGACTTCAACCTCGAGCTCCTCAAACTCCATGTTATCAGGGTCAGAGACGATGAACTCGAGGGACTCGTTCCAAACCGGGTGGTAAGCTCCTTGAACCGGGTGGTGGTTCGCTTCCTCTGGCCGTCGAAGTCTGCGATGACGTAAGGGCTGGAACTTCCTTGGCCATCTTTTGGGAGCAGGTTGCGCGCGTCAACTACGTCCACCACCAGTCTCCTCACGGTTTGCGGTGGCTGCTGAAACGGCGTCGTTGTGTTCATCTTCTCATCTTGATTGTTGGCAGCTTTTTCGGGTTCTGCTTAGAATTGCAGCCACTGCGAGGAATGTCGTGGAACACAGTAGCCGTTGATAGCGGTGACTGTGGTGTGGTGATGTGCGTTGTGTAGCAGAGAAAAAACAAAGGTTCGTTTTGTGTTGTGTGTTGCTTTTTATTTTTAATTGTCAAGTTTCCTTTTTTTTTTTTTTAATTTGGAGGGATGGTTTCGGAAGTTTGTTGTGATGACAGTGGGCAGATCAGATTCCATGCTCTCTCGCCAAGGATTTCTTTCCAACTTTTCCAATTCCCCTCCACTATGGGTTCGTTATCCTGCTTAGCCTTTTTCTTAATCGTTTTTTTAAAGAATAGATTAAGATTAATTTAGTACTATCTTTAATTGATTTTAATGGCTATTGAGTGAGAATGACCCAAGCAAGCTGTAAGCACCGCCCTATTTCCTAAATTCTCTCCTACTAATCTCCTAGTCACAGACAAAAAGTCCTGATTCTAAATTTCTATATGTAGATTTAAGACATCAATTGCTAAATGCACATGTGCTTTGTGATCATAAGGTTTGATTTGGGAAGAGTTTATTATTTTATGCTTTTATGCAATAAAAATTGAAGTTTGGATTTATTAATATCTTCTGTGTTTTTACACACGAATATTTGTCTTACCCCTTCCCCTTCAACAGGGAAGTAGGAGAGACTGGTAAGAGAAACTTTTACTTTTGCACTGCTTGTCACACTTTAGATCTCTTATTTGTACTATTGGTTTTAAGTGGAAAAAAAATCAGTTATTAGCTTATAGATAATATTTAACTATGAAATATTATATGTGAGAGGATCTACACACGAGACTGAGATGTTAAAGAGTATTTGTACAATAGCCATATCTAGGATTTGTAGTTAGGTCCATGTCCGTTACTCTTCATAACACTGTTTGAACATTGGCATGTAACTCTCCTTAACAAGCTATATAGCCTATAACAATATCAAAATTATCAATTGAAGCTAAAAGCCTCAGGAGGAAGGCACATGATTCCGCGTCCGAACATGGGCCCTTCCTTTTTGTCAAAAAGCACCTACATTTTGAATAAAGTTGAGGACAAAGCATCACCTTTATCCCGCCCCCCCCTTGGTTCTCTTATTCTTCCTCATGCATCGCTTGTCAACATCCAAATCTCAAATTCCAAACACCTTTCCTTTCTATTTCAAGAAACTGTTGTCTATTGGTATGTGGTACACTAGTGTTCAGGAAGCTCCTAGAGGTACAGTTCCATTATATCCTAACTGTGTTCAACAGGCTCTTGTTTTCAGTATTTTGGATATCCTCATCTATAATAAGAAATTTGAAATATTTTTGAGAGGTTATACATTAATATAGCTTAAAAGAAAAGCAGCAGGAATAGAAAGGAAGATTGTTTATGTGAGTGGAAGAAGCAGCTAGACAATTTAAGTTCTGCAAGCAAAGTGCCTCTATGATCTATCTATTAAACTCAGGAAGGGGAAACTTTATTTGTTGCGTTATATAAACGCAAGTTAGAAGTTAGGAACATTAGATTACAACTTACAACTCAAAACTTTATGGCACAGATGCCAAAGAAGCTTCTCTTTCCCGCATCAACATCCTGTGCGGTCTTTTGCTCTTTTAAATTGGTGGACTACTTGTGGAATCTGATCCTGTAAGATAAAAGTAAATTTTGATATCATGCTTTACCGATTCAGCATAATTTGGATCAGTGTACTGGATGAGGTCAGTGCAGAACACTGTAGTTTAAAGAATCATATGCAAAGGTTGTTTTGAAAAAGAAGAGGTGATGTCATCTGGTTATAGTATTATCTTTTGAGGTTTCATCAGAGGATAGAAGCCAACATAAGATTATTGGATAGAACTAAGCATTTGAGAAAGAAGGAAACTTGGAAGAAAGATTTTTGGAAGATAAAACAACCTTATTTTGATTGTATCTTGTTTTAAGACTGCCTTGATCTGATGCACCTGCTGCTGTATGTAATATGCATCCATAACCTCTTGATTCTCCCTTTTTGCTTAGTTGGGGGCGAGAGTGCTGAGATGAAGAAATTTGGATTTTGTTTAAAATACTTTGTTTAAATTAGAAACTGAACAGATAAGTACTTGACTCAGATTGCCATAAACTGATGGTAAAATTAAATATGCTCTTTGACAGGGACAATTGATGGCAATTTTATATTAATCTGATTCCTTAGACCCATAATTCTATGCCAATTAATTGTGAGGTAAGACTGAGTCTTTCATATAGAAGCCATTTGATATTCATTCAGAGTATGAGGCCATTTGATATTATGGTGCAGGCACGAACCTGATCTTTGCCTACTTAAAGTTTCCCTTATATCACTCTATTCTTCTGCTGTGATAAAGTGTTTATCACATGCTAAGATAAACCAAATTACAGATGCAGATGTTAAGATCGGAAAAAAAGACGGATAAGGCAGAGATATTTGTATTCATGCTTGAATATCTGCATAACACTTTATTCTATAGGTACATTACATATAAAAGGCACGTGACATGAAGTGGGGGGATATACATTAATGGATGCAGGTCAAAGGACTTCACTCATGCAGCTGATGAGAATCCAAGTTTACGAGATACAAACAACCCCATGGAAAAGGCTACAACAGCTGTTATAACAATTCCTTTGTTTTTTCTCAAACCTCCACTGCACTTCTTAACATGGATTCTTGCTCCAACTTCCTTATTACTTGTTCAGGGAAATCACTGATATGTGCATTTTCATTTCTTTTATCTTCCCTGCTCTGTATGGCTGACATGATGACTGTGATCTCTCCCTTCATTATCAGCACTTGGTTCATGGCTATCAATTTGTTGCTCTGTATGGCTGACATGTTGGATCTCTCCCCTCATTAGCAGCATTAGGTTCATGGCTATCATTTTCTTCTGCTCTTTCAACATGGCCATTTCCAGCTTGCTCAGTCTCACTTTCTCTGTTCTCTTCTGCTATTCGTTTGGGGACAGTCACGTAAAGGATTCCACCATCAAAATTTCCAGCTATCTTCTCCATATCAGAATCCACTGGCGCTGGAAAAGTCAGCTGGAAACGAACACGTTTCTGCTCATTTGCTTGCCTTTCTCCCTTTACAACAATACGGCCATGGCTATCACCTGAAGCTTCACCTCTTGCTTCCTGAATTCTGAAGAAGCAAGATGAAAAACTTTCATTAGTTATTCTTGTTTCCAATCAATCCTACTGAGAACTATACAAGAAGACATGTTTTTTCAGCTAGATAATTCCTAAAGGAAACAAAAAAGCAAGTCAAAATGTATAACTAAACATGGTCTCTCAACAGGGTTTATTCTCATCAATTCATGTGGATATTTTAATTTTTTTCTGTTCAAAAGTTAATTAGGTGTTTGATGCAATACCAGGAAGATCCACTAGAAGATAATGACCCGTAGAGTCCTCTGTCCATCCAGAATTAGGTACGATCTCTTCCACAACTGGAGTTCGTGCGATTGTTCTTATTCCAACCCTTGGAGTACCCTCTGGCACTTGCCATTGAGTACGAACTAACAACTAAGATGAATCTCAAGAGTGCGAGAAATTGGTATTGAAGAACTGTGACAGTATTAAATTTTGCATGCAATATGCGGGAGCTATATATGTGGTTGTATAGGACAACTTTAGATGAAGTATATAATTACGTGCTGTGTTTTCCGTGTTTTCCTGATGATCAAGATGGTTTGGTTGCTTTCCTTGCTTGAACATTCTTATTCCAACTTGAGCCGTAATGTGAAACTTTGGGTGGTGATGACCTATGTGGTTTTGTGACATGTGCAAAAGCAAACTATTCCTTGCTTTGCTTATTTCCAGGGCCACCTCTTTCGGCGGGGTCTGTGGAACAATATTATCATAATATCGTATTTGTGCAAGATGACCACGCAAAGTAAATTTTTATTTATTTTATATTTTGATTTTTTAATGAGTTTTTAATTGTTCCTCACACTCTAATTTTTGGATTAGGATCCTCGGCAGTTTTTTTAAAACATCCTCACCCTTAATTTATTTTCCTTTATCATTTAACATTAAAAATTATGCTTCATGAATTTTTTTTTCACCCATTAGATACAACTAGAGAGAGATACAGTTGAAAGTACAAGTGGAGGGATCCTTCCCCTAATTTTGACATTCAATTCACACATCTCTATCTTTTTCCCCTTTCTATGAGGGAGAATAAAACTTTTGACACCCCATATTAGGGTGTTATAGGTGTAGGATAGAGAAGATAGAAATAAAAAAAATAGAGAAAGATAGAAATAAAAAAAAAGAAATGAATAAAAAGGTGAAATATGTAGTATATAATA
The DNA here is from genome assembly GCA_026901365.1 of Sesbania bispinosa. Taxonomy (NCBI): domain Eukaryota; kingdom Viridiplantae; phylum Streptophyta; class Magnoliopsida; order Fabales; family Fabaceae; genus Sesbania; species Sesbania bispinosa. The sequence continues at coordinate 132,155 of QLOH01000855.1, forward strand.
ATTGATATCGTAGAAAAACGAGAGATAAACAAATGAGGTGTATAAGAATATGTAAAGTGAATGAATGTAAAAAAATCATCATTGTTCTATAAATGTCTTTGAGCAACTCCACTATAGCACTTTCCGTCAGAAGAAGAGAAATTTGGTTCGGTGTTGCTGCGTTGGAGCAGTATGTGCTGTGAGAAACAGTGCATTACTGCACATACCGTATGTAATTGAAAAAAGTGGGGTCGAACAATATTTTCATTGTTTTTATACATAAAGTGAATAAAAAGTGATGCAACCTCTGACAGTAAAAAAGGGTAAAATTGGCTAGATAAAAAAACTAAAATTAATGCAACGACTATATAATTTAACGGGAAGAAAAAATGATTTTTTTCTATAAAAAGGGAATGTATGTGTAATTTTTTTTTTTACAATCAAACATCCTCTCACTCAAATTTTCATCTTTGTATTTCATTGTCTTTCAATTAAATCATCTTTTTACTCAAATTTTCATCTTTGTATTTGCTTGTCTTATTTTCATGAATCCCAATCAATACAATCCCAATATGTATTTCAATTGGATGCAAAATTTTCGACCTTCAAATGTTCAAAATGTTGAAAATTTGTCTTCAAATTCTCCACACAACTTAAATGTTGGGAATTTTCCACAGTATCCATTTCATGGTTTCTATCCATCGAATATGTCATTTATGGGTAATCCATATGTAATGTCGGGTCAGAGTGGATTAAATTATTCATTGTCAACAACTAGTCACTAGGTTTTGGTGGGGCTTCAACAAGGAGTAGTGGTGGAGATTGCTATGATCAACAACCGCAAACACCGGCGGGAGAGAGGAGAGTCTCAAGTTCCTTCATTTTCCTCTCAAATCAACTTGGAAAGTGTTGCTATTGATGAAGATAGAAGATTGGGTGGGCGTACAAATTCCAAAAAGGTTATAAATGGGAAAGATACCTTACTTATTCAATCTTGGTTAAACATTTCAAAAGACCCAATTGTAGTTGTTGATCAAAAAGCTGATGGGTTTTGGTCAAGGATAAAAGACAACTGATGCAGTTTCGGCAAGTGTACCGAATCGGAACAAGTAATATAATGAAAGTAGAGTATCGTCCCACAGAGATTGCAGTTCAAGTACCAAATAACAGAGAGTTTAACTAGTTGAATAGAGAATTATGAGTGTGAATGAGGAATTCTAAACTATGCAGAAAATTAAACCAGAAACTAAACCAGTAAACTATACTAAGTGTTGAACAATTAACAAGAATTCAGCAAATTTGGAATACGAATTTGACAAAATGGTTAGGGTTAATTTCACCCAATCTTCCTTTTATGTAAGCATCCAATTCATTCAATTCAATTGTTAAAGATGATTCAATGATCCAATTCACAAATCTAGTTAAAATCCAATTCCTTGGTAGATTAACCCTATATCTTCAGCTAAATTCCCTAATTCCTTAGGTAAACCTAATTGAGGCATGCATTATCATCAAGAATTGCTAAAGATCACATAAAAACCGAATCCTATTCCTAGGCAATCAGAAATTTATGTTGCTTGCTTCAGATCTAAACTTTTCCCTAATTTTCCAATTATGAGAGGAGTTCTTGATTCATGCAATTGAGTGGCCAATTCAATTGAAGCTTTAAGAGTAGAATAAAGCAATTGAATTGAAAACGAAATTGAAATTGAATGAACAATCCACTTACACAAAGTTCAGATTAAGATCCATCAACACCTAACCTAGGAAATTTAGAAAGTCATTACAAGAGAGAAGATAAAAGATAAGAAAGATGCAAACTCAGTGATGAATTCCATGGAAATGAACCCTGAATTCCACCTTAGAGTTGAATCCTCAGAGAAAGATGAGAGAAAACGAGAGAAGATTTGAGAGAAAAAGGAAAAGAATCTGAAAAAATGAGTAACTCCTGCACTGATTCCTAACTGACAACATTTATACTAATTCTGCAGAAATCGTGTCCCCACATGACGCTTGCCGTGTTCCCACACGATCATAACAGAATGCAATTCTTCAAGTCTGTAGCTTCTGGAGTCATCGTGTCCTCACACGCGAGAGTTATGTCCCCACACGACGCTGACAGCATGAAAAATCTTCAATTTGCACCTTAATTGCCTCAAAATTTCACCGTTTGACTTCTTCACAATTCCAAAAATGCTTCTCTTTACTTCTTTCTTTGTTATTTTTCAAAAAATTCCTAAAAACAACAAAACAAAGAAAAATTAGAGAAAAATACTATTATTTACTAAAATCACTTAAAATACAAACAACTCAATTATATACAAATTTTAGCTACAAATTTATAAAATTATCAAACTAAGCTACTAAAAACTACCTAAAATAATCCTATAAATCTACTACTAAAGTGGATTTATCACAACCCCAAACTTAGAATTTTGCTTGTCCCCAAGCAAACAATTAAAGCTCAATTAAGAATATTTCTAGAAAAAAAAAACAAAAGGGTTGAAATCCACAAGTGAACATCCCAATTCTTCACAACTTTCCAAAGCTAATCATTCAATTCCAATCCAATCCTCAAACAATTAACATAAGCGATATCACAAACCAAACAATTGCAATGCCTAGCATCAAAATATCTCAGTCCAACTTGAAACAATGCAAGATAACAAATGCAAAAGTTTCACAAGGAAAAGTATGAATTGCAATCACAACCCTCACAAGGTAGTGTTTCCCTCATCACTTTTAGTGTTTAAAAGGTGATGTTTCTCTCAAAATTACTACTCACTCAAAATCCATTACCATAGGCTTGACAATGTTCTAAAATTTCCACTGCAAACACAAGTGCAACCACAAATCATGAGGACTTTTATTTGGGTTGTAATGGGGCTTGGGACAAGGTAGGAAAATTTAGGATCTAGTTAACCCCAAAAGAATTAAAGGATATATGTGATGAGCTCAAGAATTAAGTATGAAGTTCACTCATCCTTCCTTGATTTCCTTTCACTGCCCTTCATCATTTTTATTTATTTTGAACTTCTGTTTTTTTTTCTTTTTTTCTTTTTTTTAACAGCGCAAATTTATTTTTTTTCTACTGTAACTCTCTTTTTATATCAACGTGCTTTCTTTTGTTTTTTTATATATCAACGCATTTTTAACAGCACAACACAAAAATTTATTTTCTTTGAAATAAAACAAGTTTGCTTTCCCACCCCAAACTTAAAACATTTGCTTGCCCTCAAGCAAAAATAGAAAGCAACCCCAAACTTAATTTCAAAAACTCATCCTTGAATGTGCCATATATCCTTTAATCCTAAAGAGGAAGGACATTAATGGTTTTTCACTTAAGGCTTGTAATGAGCTTAGAAAGAAAAAATGGGAAAAAGGCTCAAAGTGGCTAAGCAAAGGGAAATAATATTCAGGGTGTTTTATTTAGCCCAAAAGTTAACAAAAGAATGTCTCAATCATGCATGTGGATGCAAATGAGAAACAATATCCATTAAGAACAAAGTCAAGTTCTAGAATGAGATCTCAAGGAGTAGCCAATCACACAACAAGAAATCAATTAGAGTGTATGGCCCAAATTTCTCACAGGGTAATGTTGTGACTACAATCCAACTAAATCAATGATCTACTTCCACATAATTATCAAGCAAATATCAAGAATTTTCCAATCAATCAAGATGTTTAGAATTTGCAATTGAAAATTCATGTACACTTATTGGAAATTGCCAAGGAAGAAGATTATTATCAAATAGATTAGAATGGAATTAAAAAGAAAGAGTCATGGGATGCTTTTTTTTAAAAAAAAAAATTCAGCAAAGAAATCAAGCTTTCCTAAAAAAACAAACTAAAAGAAAACAAAATAAACTATTATTTACATCCTAAACTATATAATGACTAGCAAAAACTACATCCTAAAAAGAACAAATACTAAAACTAGACAAAACAAACAAAACAAAAAAAAATAGAATATGTACAAAACAACTCTATGAAGTTATATGAAGATCAAGTGCCAAACAGAGAATCATGGTGTGTGAGCCATAAAATGTGGTGCAAAATATCTCTGTTCCTAAAAGCCTTGAAATAATGCTCTCAGAGATTAATCAAACAGTGGGCAGAACATGTTTACAAACAATGTTAAATGCAAGGAAGCACAAAATTCTCACAAGCATTTTATCAAACATTTTTCAAGCATTTAAAACACAACTGCAATTCAAATTTATTCCAAGAATAATACCTTACAATGAAGACACATGCAATAAACTCGCACAACTCCAACAATTTCACAGTGAAAATCAATAAACCAGTCAACCAATCAATATGTAGCCAATCACCATCTCAAATATGAAAATGAAAAGGAAAAGAAAATGTACCTGTGAAGCCCTAAAATTATTTCTTACTAAGAGCCCTTGAACCACTCATTGCAAAAGGTATCCAACCATGAATGATGGGAATTAAAAGAAAAACAAAGATAACGAGTAGGGAAAAGGGACAAAGGGAAGGAAGGGAACAATGAATTGAGATTGGAAAAAAATGGATGAATTAGCAGGCAGAATTTCGATGAGCAGCGCACAAAGGGAATGGACCAGAGAGTGGAAATAAAGAAGGAATATAAGATGAATAGAGATTAACGCGCACAAGGAACAACGAGAATTGAAAAAAATTTGATGATTCAAAGCAAATGTGCGCAGAACAGAGGATGAAGCAGGATGAGAAGAGGAATTTGCTTTTGAGGGGTGGGGTTTCGTAACATGAGAGGGACAGTAGGGTACCAGGAAAAACAAAAGTAAATTGTGAAAAGGAATTTTTTTTTACAAAAGTAATAGAAACTCTTTTTTTTATTTTTCTTTTTATTTATATTTATTATATTATTTTCATTTTTATTTTTATATTTTTTATGTGTATGAGAAGTGATGGCTGTTGGAATTGAGCTAAAAAAATCGTGTTCACACATAACAAAATGGTGTCCTCACCTAAATTGGACAGAGAGTACCTACTGTCACAATTTCATTCTTTTTTCTCTTTTATTTTCGTGTCCCCACATGAGTCAAGGCTTATGAGGACACGATTCTGGCAGAAGCAAAATTGAAGCATCTGCATAATTTTCTTCAAATTCCTACAGCATAATATCACTTTGTTAGCTATGCAAACACAATCAAACAATTGAAAAGATAATACAATGCTCTTAATTTTCCAGAATCCATTATGCCTACTAAAAAAAATTAAACCTATGATTAAAAGTTGAACAATCATGCAGAAAATAACAAACAAAAACTTTTGAATTATGGGTTGCCTCCCATATAGCGCTTCTTTAACGTCATTAGCTTGACTCAAAATTCTCCTTCAAGGTGGCTGAAAGCATGATGGGAATTTTACTCCCTTTTCCTTTGTTGCATTGTATCTTATTCCACCATCAAAGATCTTCAAAAGCTTCCTTTGGTGCTTTCCTCCAATTATCCATGACAGTTCAAGCACAACTTGAGGGATGGTTAACTTTGGACTTTCATCCTTTTCAACTTCAACTTTCAAAATAGAAATGGTTAATCCAATTGTTACTTTATTCTCTTCAATCACTCTCAACACTTTCTCTTCATTTATTTTTGACAAACCATTACACTTTTCTCCAATATCTTTTCTGTTTTTGATAAACCACTACTGATGATCATTAGCTTAGCATCTCCTTCCCCAACAACATCATATTTCATATCAAAGGGTGGGGGCTCAAGCTTAATCTTTGGATCCTTTTGCTCTTCCTCCTCCTTTTGCAGCTCTTCTTTATCAAATTCACAGCTGAATCAATTCCTTGTGCTTCTAAATTTGGCAAACACTCCTCTATTTCCAAATCTTCCTCGGAACAATTATCATTGATATCAAGGAATTTGGAAAATTGCTTATCCTTTTCTTTCTTCTTGGTCACAAGAGGATAAGGTAGCTTGACATAATAAGGTATTTTCTGCTCCTTTTCTGAATCTCTCAACAATTGCTTCATTGTCTTCTTCTAAGGTGCATTTTCATCAACCAATTTCAGTTTAGGACTCTCTTCTTTTTCTTCCTCAACTTGCTCTATTTCTTCTTCACAATCAACTTTTTCTGCAGAAACTTCTTCTAACTTGTATTGTCTCTTCACTTGAGTCTCCTTAATTTGAGGTTCAATCACCTTGACACTCCTTGTAGTTATTGCCATGCATTGTTCCTTTGGATTGACAATGGGATTTCCAGAAAATCCTCCTTGTATAAGTTCATCCATCTGATTGGAAAGCTGTCCAATTTGATTCTCTAGATTCTTGATAGAAGACTCTCGATTCTTGAAATTTGTCTTTGTATCCTGCATAAAAGAGGAAGTTTGTTGAGTGAAAGAAATTATTTCTTCTGTTAGTTTAAGGAGAGCATTTTCTAATGCAGAAAGTCTAGCAATCTCTTGCTCATCATATTGCACATATGATTCTTCTTGCTGGTATTACATGTCAATTGGTTGAAGAGGTTGTTGCCACAATACACTTTGATTATATCCATAATCTTCCTGTTGGTAGATTGGATAAGGATCTGAATTTTGCTACACAAATCCTCCTCCTTGCTGAAAATTGACATTATTTTGTTGAGGATTCAATTGTCTCTTTGCATAATTTGAGTTAAACTTGTTTTGCTGATAGGATTGCCTAGAAAATTTCCCATAAAGTTAAAATGCTCAAAATCTTGTTGAGGGAAGAAATCTTCTTGTAAATCACAAGCTCCATTTGGATGATTTTCTTGACAGAAAACACAGACCAAAATAGTTTTCTTTCTAGTTTTGAATTGCATATTGTGCACTTGTTGAAGTAACCTATCTAGCTGCAGTGAGAGAACTTTATTCCAAACAAATAGTGCTTCAAATTGGTATCGATCCATGATCAAACAGTAATCAATACAACTTTCTGTTTAATTTTTCCTTACACAAAGAGAAAAAAAGAGAAAAACATTTTCATAATCAAGTCAGTAGAAAACAAATGGAAACAAAAGAATCAAAAAAGTTAGTGTATCAAATCTAATCTAAAACAAAAACAGAATCCAATCTAGCAAATCCATTGCACTATTGATATTGAAACTATCAATCCCCGACAACGGCGCCAAAAACTTGATGCAGTTTCGGCAAGTGTACCGAATCGGAACAAGTAATATAATGAAAGTAGAGTATCGTCCCACAGAGATTGCAGTTCAAGTACCAAATAACAGAGAGTTTAACTAGTTGAATAGAGAATTATGAGTGTGAATGAGGAATTCTAAACTATGCAGAAAATTAAACCAGAAACTAAACCAGTAAACTATACTAAGTGTTGAACAATTAACAAGAATTCAGCAAATTTGGAATACGAATTTGACAAAATGGTTAGGGTTAATTTCACTCAATCTTCCTTTTATGTAAGCATCCAATTCATTCAATTCAATTGTTAAAGATGATTCAATGATCCAATTCACAAATCTAGTTAAAATCCAATTCCTTGGTAGATTAACCCTATGTCTTCAGCTAAATTCCCTAATTCCTTAGGTAAACCTAATTGAGGCATGCATTATCATCAAGAATTGCTAAAGATCACGTAAAAATCGAATCCTGTTCCTAGGCAATCAGAAATTTATGTTGCTTGCTTCAGATCTAAACTTTTCCCTAATTTTCCAATTATGAGAGGAGTTCTTGATTCATGCAATTGAGTGGCCAATTCAATTGAAGCTTTAAGAGTAGAAGAAAGCAATTGAATTGAAAACGAAATTGAAATTGAATGAACAATCCACTTACACAAAGTTCAGATTAAGATCCATCAACACCTAACCTAGGAAATTTAGAAAGCCATTACAAGAGCGAAGATAAAAGATAAGAAAGATGCAAACTCAGTGATGAATTCCATGGAAATGAACCCTGAATTCCACCTTAGAGTTGAATCCTCAGAGAAAGATGAGAGAAAACGAGAGAAGATTTGAGAGAAAAAGGAAAAGAATCTGAAAAAATGAGTAACTCCCGCACTAATTCCTAACTGACAGCATTTATACTAATTCTGCAGAAATCGTGTCCCCACATGACGCTTGCCGTGTTCCCACACGATCATAACAGAATGCAATTCTTCAAGTCTGTAGCTTCTGGAGTCATCGTGTCCTCACACGCGAGAGTTATGTCCCCACACGACGCTGACAGCATGAAAATTCTTCAATTTGCACCTTAATTGCCTCAAAATTTCACTGTTTGACTTCTTCACAATTCCAAAAATGCTTCTCTTTACTTCTTTCTTTGTTATTTTTCAAAAAATTCCTAAAAACAACAAAACAAAGAAAAATTAGAGAAAAATATTATTATTTACTACAATCACTCAAAATACAAACAACTCAATTATATACAAATTTTAGCTACAAATTTACAAAATTATCAAACTAAACTACTAAAAACTACCTAAAATAATCCTATAAATCTATTACTAAAGTGGATTTATCAACAACTACAATGAGCACCGTGATCATCAACTAGAGAGGGGAACAAATGCACTAAAATCTCGTTGGCAAAAGATAAATACTGCAGTGAAAAAGTTTGTCGGATCTACATACAAGCAGTTCGAAGGAGGAAAAGTGGATGCTCAGAGAATGACGTCATGAATGATGCATTTGCCATTTTTAATCAAGATGAAAGAGAATCGTTCAAATTTGAGTATGCATGGCGATTACTGAAAGATAATCCTAAATGGAATTCAGAGTGTGGTGGAGGTTCTTCAAAAACAACAAAGATATATGCATCAGAGGCGTACACATCTTCATCTCCATCAGAGACGCCAACAAATTTTGATCCGGACTCAAGTAGTCCATCTCCTTTACAGTGCCCAATGGGAACAAAAATGGCAAAAAGGAAAGTGAAGATGAAATCGTAAGAAACATCTTCCGACATTGATTAGATTAGGGCAATGCAAGAGTCAATGGCAAAAAGATTGACAATGTCGGAAGAATATAAATGTATTAAGGAGGCCCAAGTCCATGTGAGAGAGAGAGGTAACTTTAAAGGAGTTCGATATCATCATGAAGGACACATCTGGGATGTCAGAGACACAACTTCACTATCATGATGAATTATGCAAAAAAATTAAAGAAAGACATGGGTTAATGTAAGTATTAGGTTGTTTTAAATTAAGGTTTAGGTTTTAAATTATGTCAAACTTTAAATTTGATGTATTGAATTGTTTGTGTTTTGTAATGTAATTTTTAATATTATGTAATGGTTTATATCGTATATCTATGGCAAAAATTTATATTAGTTGATTTACTTTTTTTAAAAAAATTAAATTTTGAAATGCAAATATTATTTAATTAAAAGTAAGTATATATTTATTCAATGTTAAAAATTTGACATATTAATATTTAAATTTGTGATGAATAATAAATTAATATAAAGTGGGGTAGATTGTGGGATCCATTTAAGAAACTTTAATAGATCTTTGTTGGGTTGGAGGAAAAAGTTAGTTGGGTTTCTTAAAATTATAAAGATGATATGACGTTATGGAAAGTGAATGAATGTAAAAAATCATCATTATTCTATGAATGTCTTAACTCTTATCACACTTTTGTTTTTGTTTTTTATCACCCTCGCTGCCTTGCACTCAAAAGAATTTGACACACAGCCTCAGCCCATTACGGATTGTGGGCCAACTTGGCCCATGGACAACTAACGTAAAAAAATTATTAAAATAATAAAATTTTAATAAAATAAATCAATTTATATAATAAATTAATAATTTTGTATCATTATAAATCAAAATTAATATATATGCAATCTATTATATTTATATTATTTTATAATTATATTAATGGAATAAAATATAATAAGTTGTCATATTGTACTCTAAAATAATATAAAAAGTACATAATAATAAAAATAAAATAAAGTGTGACAATTGTAACTATCAACAAATATTAGAAATAAAAAGTGTTCAATATATATATATATATATATGCAATATTAACCTTAAAATGAATATTGATAACACATGCAGTGTTAAATTTATCACTTATAATTTTACCAACTATAAAGAGATGAAAAATAAAAGAAAAAAATCGGGTCAACGGGTTGGCCCAGCCCATCACGGACTGACCCGCACTAGGCTACTCAAAATTCGGTCCGGGCCAAAATTGATTCAAGCTTAAAATTTCATAGTCCAGCCCAACTCATATATCAGGCTTAGCCCATTTTTACACCCTATTTTCTATGTTATTGTAACCATTTTGGTTATCTAAATAAATATTATTTTTAAATAAAATGTCACATTGTTAATTTTAGTTTTCTTAGTATACAATTTTTTTTGTTTGATTCAAATGAGGGGGTGGAAAGTAAAAATCTATCGTTTGGTTTGCCAAAAGAGAAAGGGAGGGAAAATATGGATTTGGGTTCTCTCCTGCCCCCAATAAAACTTAGCTTAAGAATAGGTGCGAAATTACTAAGTAAATAAACTCTATAGCTGATTTCTAGCTATTTCGCGACTAAAGATTGTTGGAGAAGCAAGATAGCCGGAGAGAATTCTTACACATGAAAATATCCCTCGTATTGTTTGGTATTTAAAAGGGGAGGAGGGAAGAAATAAAAATAATTTACCGTTATATCAAATAAAAAAATCTTATCTTAATCATGAACAAATAGGAGATATAAAAAGTATTCATGTAAAGTCCTTTATTTTTTTTAGGGAAAATTGCACTCACCTCCCCTGAGGTTTGTCTAAATAACATAGACCTCCCCTCTAGTTTTTGAAATGCACTCACCTCCCTTACCTAAAGCGAAAAGATAAAAAACCCATACTTGTGGATATTTGTAGATATACCAGCAATGAATACCCACATATTTATTAAATTAGTGAGGACAAATATTATACTACTCGCCCCGCGAGTACCCGTATACTCATTAAAATATTAAGATTTTTATTATTTTATGATGAGATAAAATTCAATTTTATTATTTTATAATAATATTTTCAATACATTAACTTATATTAATATTATATAATGTCAATTTATATTATATAAAATTAAAATATTATACAACTCATAATATATTATGTCATTTTTTCTTTATTTTTTCTATAAATTTTAAATTCTTAAATATTAACAAATACTCGTGAATATCCGTTATCTGCATGGGTAGCTGTTAATTTTAATAGGTATGGATAGATGTAGTGTATAATCCATTCCGCCTCGTTAATATCCCTAGATAATCCTCAAGGTGTCAAATAGAAGGGAGGTTTTTGCATTTCAAAAACTAGAGGGGAGGTCTTTGTCATTTAGATAAACCTCAAGGGAGGTGAGTGCAATTTTCCCTTTTTTTTATTTGTCTAATGAGTACCATCATGACACTAATTATGGAATTAATAAATATAAATTTTTTTGAAAGTAATAACATTTATTACATTTGTAATATTATAAAATGTTACACATTTTAATATTTTTAATTTTTTAATCATCATCCTTAGCACATTCATCTGCATTTTCCTTTACTTTTAATTAAATTGAAACCTGTGCATTGTGTGAATGTCCTAAAATATATGTTAATGACAATCAAATACAATAAAGGTAGATAAAATATATAAATGAAAATTTAAAAATGCATCAATTAGTGAAGTGATTATTTAGCAAGATTCAATAACGTGGTGATGAAGTACCATAATACATTTGGTTCTCTATTGAGTGAAAGATTGACAGGTTATGTTACCTATAGTTTGAAAGACAAATAAAATCAATAAAATATAAGTAACAATACGATATTGTTACCTTGAGTGATGCAATTTTTTTTTTTTTGGTTTCCAAATCAAGGAGGAGAAAGATGTTTTTGTAATTTTATATTAGGGAAAAAGTAAATAATCATCATGAAATTTCAGTTTTTTTTTAAATAGACACCTTAATCTTGACATTTTATATTAGGGTAAAATTAGTTGAAAAGTTTGTTGAGAGTCGAAAAATAGATGAAAGTTGTTAAGTTAGCTGATTTCATTGATAGTGTTTGATAAATTAGTTGAAAATTATAAAATAACTGATAAGGACATTAAAATGACATATAATGGTTAATGGGGTTAATGAGGGATAAAATTGTAAAAGAAAATAGCTACTCCCTTCGTCCCTTATTATAAGACCCTTCCAACCGTTTCACACAGTTTAAGAAAAGTTAGTTAATACATTGGTCTTTTAAAAAAATTTATAGCTTTCCAAATATACCCCTATTTAAAGGTCACCATATTGTAAGAACATTAATTGTTACATAGTGGAAGACTCAAAAAGTCAATTTTCATTGGTTTAGTTAACATGAGGCTAAAACTTCATTAATTATTCACACTAATCAATATATGGGGAATTAAAAAAGTTAAACATTAATGAAGGACAAAAATGGAAAAAATAACAAATTCATCTAAAAATTTGTAAATGGTCTTATATTAAAGGACACTCAATTCTTCTAGAAGGGGTCTTATAATTAGGGACGGAGGGAGTAGTAGCTAAACAAATGAGCCTTTTTAAAAACTACATGAAGTCCTTTTAAACACCGGTGAAATGATTTTAGTTATCAATTTTAACTTTCATCAAATTAAAATGTCTTGCCAAACACACACTCCTAATTAGAAGACAATATCCAAATCTAAGGAAGAAAAGACACATTTATATGTTCTTAGATACTCCCTCGGTCCTTTTTATAAGGCACCATTTAGAAGATGTTAGTGGTCCTTTTTATAAGGCACTTGATAGTATCTATGGAGCATTTAATTTTTTTTCCTAATTTGCCCTTAATAAATTTTTCTATCATTTAATATTGTTACACAGATGACAAGAGAGAGAGTTAAACTTTGCACTCTTCCATGCATGACCATTTATTTGAGGTGGTGTATTTTCTCAGTAAAACCTTTTCAGTTTGCGACTTTCCAACCATTTGTTATTATTATCACTTATATACATATATGCCTTTAAAATTTGCATTCTTGTTCTGCAATGTTTATTTATTTGAATTTATAATTTTTCAATTAACCTTCAATTTCGGTTTATGCAATCTTTTTTTAACTTTTTCATGATTTCTGTTACTTTAATTTAAATTTTAAATTTTTTAATTAAAATATGATGCTCCCACTTTTACGTTTATGGTTTATGAAATCGTTTCTTAACTTTTTCATTTTCTGTTTGAATGGCAAATAAGATTAGTGGGAACTTGAATTGCAAATGAGATTAATGGGAATTGGGAAACTTAGAGAATTAAAAATTTGGATGTTACAATACAATTGATGATAGTGGAAATTAGTAGTGCAGAGTTTAATTTCAATTATTTAGTGAGGGAGTATACTAATAGTATTAAATAGGGGTAAAAAATGAATGTTGTATTATTTTTTTGTGAAACCAATAAAATTAACCACCTAAACTACTTTTCTTGGTCTGTGTAATTCGATTAAAGGTGCCTTATAAAAAGGACAGGAGGGAGTAACATATTGTCAGTTAGTGGATAAATTGTTTTAAAAATACCAAAATGGTGTAAGAAGAATACGACCCGAAGGTTTCTAAATAGAAAAAATAGGATTTATATTTCGACTTTCTAACAAAACTAATAATAATAATTCAGAAACCGTGGTATTTAAGACTTCCATTTAAAAAAAATATAAGTCATACATCATTTATACGAATTTTATTTTTATCATTAAAAAAATGTAAGTCTCACATTCGAGATTTCTATTTTATATAATAAATTAAAATTATAAATTTCACTTTTGATATACGACTTTGAGTTGTAAATAAGGTATATGGCTTACCCAATTCTAGTAAAAAAAAATTCTTACACTATTTTGATAATTTTAAAACAATATTACCCCGCCATTGGAGTAAATTGCCTTTAATTTTACCTACTTAAAGGTTCAAATAAATTTATGCCTGAATTTTAGACACCATTAACCTTAGGTATTTTGTATGGAAATTTTTGGAGGAAAAAATAGTAGGGTAGGCTTTATTTCTTTTTATTTTTAAATTAAGATAGTTATGCAATAATTATAAAAATAAACAAAAGAGTAGGATATTATATTTATTTCAATCTATCATTTTCTTTCTTTTAAAAGTTATCAAATTAGAGAACATTTATTATAAATGAAAGTTTTATCCTCTCATTAGATAACGCCCCTCCCAATATCAAAAAAAAAAAAAACATGAATACTGAAAATTGTAACAGGTTCACGATATTGATATTTTTTTTCATATCCTAATACTGCAAACTACCCATTCTAATAGGGATAATGACAACATATGCATATCAATTCATACAAATAATGAGACACGTACTTTAAAAAAAAAAATCTAAGTTGACAAACAAAGCAAATGGACTAAAAACAAGCCATATAAAGGACAGGTTGTGCACTCTTCCCTCACATCGCTTTATTTAAACTTATATGGCTGATGCATATAATCTTCCCCTGTTTAAAGTATTTCAATTTTTTTATTTAGTACGTTGTCTTAAAGGCTTACTTACAATCACGCAAATACATAGCACATGAAGCGGAAACGACGCACCCTCTTCTGTTGCTTTTGGTATTTTTCCATATATGTCTATATACTTGCTCATGCACACACAGATATAGCTCCAAGAGAATCTAATAATATCACGTACTCAGGGCCTATCACAAAGTCAGGGACTATAACTTTTATTTTACATATAAAAGAAACACAAGCAAGGCACCAAAACATTGACTTGAGGAGAAAATTAAGAAACATTGTTGAAATGGAAGCTAACAAACTTAGATTGCTCTTCTTTTGTGTACTTTTTCTTGCTATATTCCCTACCCTCAGGGCTAATATCGCCCAATTTGACCAAGTATGGCTGAAGCGATCTCAGGAAGCCAAAAAAGCAGCACAACAGGCTTTCAAGTCAAACCCTGAAGAAGTAGCTGATGATTTCAATAAGCACGTCAACAAGTATGTCCGGCCCCCCTTGTTGCAAAATCATTGAATTATTGTGCCTTTGGTTTAGCATTGAAACTGGTAAAGTTTGGATTCCTCAACGCAACTATTTCTAGTGTTGGGAACATGAGTTTACCACGTTTTAACACTAAGAACATGTTTGGTTTAACGTTGAAGCGTGGTAAAATCACGTTTCTAACACTAGAAATAGTTGCGTTGAAAAATCCAAACTTGAGTTTGGCCAGTTTCAACACCAAACCAAACACATACTAAACCAAACTTGCTCTTAATAATAATAATATACACCAAGTAAAAAAAAAAAAAAAACTGCTTATGATTGAGTTCTAGCTCAAGCCTGCATTAGCTTGTGAGAATAATGCAACAATTCCCTTTGTATTTTTTATTCGTTGATGATGTAATTTGAAACATGCTAATAATTGTCATGAGGCAGGGCTGTGAATGGCTTCAATAGCACGAGGAGGGCTTTAGCCAAATACAATGGTCCATGCAATGCCACAAATCCCATTGACAGTTGCTGGAGATGTGATGAAAACTGGGAAAAGAACCGCAAAAAGTTAGCAGATTGTGTTATTGGTTTTGGTCATGGCACAACAGGAGGCAAAGATGGCGAAATTTATGTTGTGGATGATCCATCTGATGATGACCTTGTCAGCCCAAAACCAGGGACTTTGAGACATGCTGTCATTCAAAAGGAGCCACTTTGGATCATTTTTAAGAAAAATATGTCCATCAAACTCAGAGCAGAGCTTCTACTAACTGATAATAAGACTATAGATGGACGTGGTGCAAACGTTCATATTAGTGATGGTGCTCAAATTACATTGCAATATGTGCAAAACATTATCATTCACGGACTGCACATCCATGATATCAAAAGAGCTAGTGGTGGCCTCATCAGAGACTCCATGAATCACTATGGATACCGTTCAACGAGTGATGGTGATGCAATTTCAATGTTTGGAGCTACTAATGTTTGGATAGATCATATTTCTATGTCCAATTGTGATGATGGCCTTGTAGATGCTGTAGAGGGATCAACAGCCATTACCATCTCCAACTGCCATATGACACATCATAATGATGTAATTAACAAACACAACATTGCTTCCACTTCCAACCTTAGCAGAAATATTTTGTTTATATGCATGTGTATGTTTTTTTTTTTTTGTCATGCAGGTTATGTTATTTGGTGCGAGTGATACCTACTCAGGAGATAAACTCATGCAAATAACTCTGGCTTTCAACACCATTTTGGACAAGGATTGGTGCAGAGGATGCCAAGGTGCAGATGGGGTTTTGTTCATGTTGTCAACAATGACTACACTCACTGGCTTATGTATGCCATTGGTGGGAGTTCACATCCCACCATCATCAGCCAGGGAAACCGATTTATTGCTCCAGAAAACCGAAATGCAAAAGAGGTAACAGTCGGGCTTGTTTGGTTTACATTTTCATTTCCTGATTCCATTTTCTATTCTTGATTTATGAAATTTTACAAAGAAAAATCTGAAAATACTAGAAACAAAAAATTTATGTTTCCAATTTTTCTTTTGTAAAATTTCAGAAAACAAGAAACAGAATGAAAACATGAAATGAAAACAGAATGAAAATGCAAACCAAACATGCCCTTATTTCTTATGAGTTTATCACATTAATTTCTCAAATGTCTTTCACAACTTGTGAAAATAATAAATTTTTATTAGATTATTGAGTATGACAAGTTATTGCTCCTGCTTATTCTTCAAATTGCAAATGACGAGACTATGACACTGTTGTGCTTAACCTTCATAATTTAGGTGACAAAAAGGGATTATGCACCTGAAAGCGAGTGGAAGAAATGGGATTGGAGATCAGAAGATGACTTAATGATGAATGGAGCCTTCTTTGTTGAGTCTGGAAATAAGGTCACAAATGGTCCCAAGACAGGCATCACTGCAAAGCCTGGTTCATTTGCTGCAAGCCTCACTCGCTTTGCAGGTGCTCTAAAATGTGAACCAAACAAGGAATGCTGACTACCATATACAGCTCACTGGATACTGAAACAGAAGCTGGTCCAGGTTGTAGATATGAAGAATTGTTTTCTTTTTAAGTCCTTTCTTTCTTCTTCCCTTTGGTCATAATTTGAAAGATCATGGAACAAGAAACAGAGAAACTGAAATGTAAATATAGAACTAGCAAAATCTCTCAAGGCATGGGTACAGTTATCAAACCCATCGTATATTTGGATATATAAAATCATCCCACAGGAGTGTTCATCTTCGAAGGAGGGATGGCAACATGAGCTTATTCAATATCCATAAATATCAAATAACATGCCTTACAATCAGGCATCTATATATTTCACATTAACCTTTTGATAAAATTTTACATCATTTAACAAAAACTCAGGCCGGGGATAGCATCTTCTTTTTCCAGCCAACCAAACAAATTCAACTTTCTTCTTAAACTCGTCCAACACATTAAGGTATATAACCTAGCTGTATGAATCACATAAAATAAACAAAAATCCGAATCAGTCCTCCTCCGCAACAAGTCCCCCAATCCGCTGTCTTCTTCTGTCAAAAACAGCTTTGAAAGATTCACGTTCAGCCCGAATTCGTTCTTGAAATATGTTATGCTTCTTTGGCTCCACACTATTACGGGTTGGATCCTCATCAGGTAATGGATTTGACTTCTGTACATAAACACATAATACAATGGTTATTTATATGAAGGTATCTTTCCCATGAAAACGTAAGCTAGATTCTTCATCCTTGTTTAACAAAAAAAACTTCGAGTTAGTAAAATATGAGCAAACAGAATGCTTAACAGATTAGCTTCCAGTTCCACAAAAAGATGGAAAACAAATTAAGTACAAAATCTTCAAACCAAATATCTCACCTAGATGGATTATTATCATAATTAACACCAAAAGAAAGAAAAAGCCAACTAAATAACAGTAAATGTTGTTCCTGAAATTTAAGAAATAGGTAAGTCAAACAACTAACCAGGTTGTATCCAGCACCAGGTCCAATCACTAAAGACAAAGCATTTACCTTCCTTGCAGCGCCTATTGAAAACCCTGTATTGCCGACCTGAAAGGATAATTGCAAAGGAGGGGGGCCGGGGTGCTGAGATTAAGGAACTTCCTATAATGAAAGGAATAAAATCATCGGTCCCCTTTGTATGTCCATTTTATTGTCCCTCATTAAAAAAATAACACTTGCAAAAAAAAAGTCTAACGACTAAAGGGAGAATGCTATACTATTTAGAACGAAGAGAGAATTTTTTTAGTTGTGTTATTTTTCAATTGGAGGGACAGAGAATGGGACAGATGATTTCAGTCCATTATGAAAGTCACAAAAGTAGGTTTTACCACTTTTTCTGTTGTAGCTGTGTTTCAATACACACCAAACCTAATAATTGTGTTTTTTACCACTTAATTATAATGGTTTTATTCATTTCCATTTTTCTATTTTTCAGTGCCCTCAATGCCTCAAGCAAGCGAAGATTAAAAACACAACCAAGGAGATGAGAAAAGAGTATAAAAAGGATAAAAAAGATGCACCTAGCAAAAGAAACTATATATATATTAGAATCTAAAAATACAGAAATCAATGAGCTGATAGCACACATGGCACTGAACACTGTCTGTACAATTCTACTTGATGTCATGGTTATCCCTGGACCATCCCCAATCAAAGGCCTATTGTAACCTAAGAAGAATTTAAACAAGTAGAATGCACATTTTTGCTACTGAAGTATTGAGGTTGAGACAGACTTCAACTATTACTTCTATGTTTTCAGACAATAGCATCAAATATATATCATACCTGATCACCCCAATGTACAGATTTTCGTTCCTTGCCATATTGATGAATTAACCCAGACAGAGCATTAATTTTGCCCTTCATACCTTCAGTTTGATCAATGTCATCTTCACCGAAATCTTCTGACCATTTGCTTTTACCCAAATCCCTGACTTCCGTTGCATGTTCCCCTTCAGCATCCCATCTCTTTCCATCTTTTGCCGGACCTAAATTTCAAAAGGCCGCTAATCACATTGAAGAAACATGAAAGACATGGATGTAAAACCAACCGAGAAACTTTAATCAAATTATAATCCAGAGATGATATTGTATAGCATCGAAAGTACCAAGTAATATTGAATTTATATAAAAAAGTTGAAAATGAAAGCATTTTTACTAACAATATAGAAATTGAGACGTTGGATACCATTAGAGGGAAAGGTTGATACTTTATAACTATAATTTTACACACTACAAAGAAAGGGCATAGCCCAAAATTGAGCTAACCGGAAACAGGGTTAAGCTTAAAATATGAAAACATATGCAACGCAAATAAGGGTATGGTAAATATCATAGCAAGAAGTGAAACGCAGCAGAAATCTGATGAAAAATGCAGTAAATCTGTACTATATAATCATGCAGACATTCAGTAAACAATATACAACTAAAGAGAGGTTAGTTATTTAACACCTTTTAACCAAATCCATGGACAAGTGATTCATGTTGTTCTTGGGACCAAGATAAAAGGGTGAAAAGGGATTAACATGAGCAGGGGGAGAGGTGGAGAATAATAAGATATCAAGATCAAGATAGACACCAATGTTAGACCAGATATTTAGGGCATGTTTATTCATTTTCTATTTGCACTTTTAATTACAAAAAAAAAAGGTGGCAATTTTGTAACTAGTGCCCCGTTTGGGGTGGTTGCGAGTTTTCAGTTTTTGGTTTTCAAAAGATTTAAACCAAGTTTTTACAACTAAAAACTAAACCATTTTTTGTGGTTTTCAAAATGTCCATTTTGAAAACCACAAAAAGTGGTTTTTAGTTTTCTGCTTTGAGTTGTAAAAACTTGATTCAAATCTTTTGAAAACCAAAAACTTAAAACTCGCAACCACTCCAAACGGCCCCTAATCTAAAAGTGAAAACAGAAAACATGTTCTAAAACCAAACAGACCCTTATTTTCCCTATTTTTAGCCAGGTTACACACCTCATAGTTATAATCCTATGCCAATCTGATCCAATCCAATATTATAAAGAAAAATAAGATAGAAAACTATGCTACATTTAGTTATCATTGATCAGAATTCAGAAGCACCCCAAAAAAAATGACATTAACAGCATAGATAAAACACAGCTACACAAACAGTAGTGGGTAAAAGCACACTACTTGCATCATCCCTGACAGGAAGGTCAACAACTTTCTCAGCTTCTCTTCCTTGCATGGCAGGTAAAGCATCACCAAGATCATCTTCCATATCCATGTCAACCTGGAACATATGCCATATGAAACCAGTCAGTCCAGGTAGTGCAACTATATTATTCTCCTACTACTAGAGAGAGGTTTTTTCTTGACAAGTCCATTGGGGAATCTAAAAAACCCTTCAAAATCTAATCTTTTGTTCAGACAGCAGCACTGACACAGCTATTCACCCTTGAATGTTTGCTGTGTAGAGCTAGATAATAAGCCATAGCTCATTTATTTATTTTACATTATTGGGCAGTTACTTTGCTTTAGAATAATTCTTTTTATTTTTTTGAAATATTGGTAATATTCGGTGTGTCCTTACATTTTGAAGTGGTTTCTCTTGAAACAATATGAAGGTTTGACAAGAACAAAGAAATGAAATTTTAGTGGCAGTGAGAAGTTTATGCAGTTTTCTGTTGTGTTCAGTTAGATCATGATGGCCACATCTTCAACAGCATCTCTATAGGAGTGTGTTTATTGCTTCTGTTTAGTGTTCTGATCAAGGCAGCTTCAACGGGGTTGCTATTTCTGATTTACAGAAAGGTTGGACAACTTTCTTGCATTTTGCAGCCTCTTTGGCTCTCTATTTTATCTCAATTTGTTTGTTTTGCAGGATGTATCGTCCTTCTTGTTTGCCTTGTTTCCAAACAAAAAAATCCATGTTTAACCCCCCCCCCCAACCAAAAACTACAAAAGCATTTGAAAGTTGGTCCCTAATACTCTAAATTGCACAGAAAAGCTCAAAAGAAAATATATCCAAAAGTTACAATTACCTCCTGTATTTTGCTTTCTTTTAGATCATCTCCATGAAATAATGACTGTCAAGTCAGTGAAAGAAACACAATGAAGATTAAAGTAAGAAACCATTACTGTCCAATTTATACTAATGTTATGGCCTGAAAATGCCAAACATTTGCATCCAAATAATACCAAATTTACAGCAAACCTTCACATCAAGCTGCAGATACAAGGATGGAGCTTCTTCCCATTGCCCAGCCATCTTTTCTATGTCTTCCTGTGTAAATCCATGGACATTCCTTGCCGCACAACCCTGAGTGAAGAAAAATATAAAACCCACATAATAGTAAAAAAAATGCTCAGATTGAGCTAAGAGGACTCAGTTCAATCAACACCTAAACATGAAAACACTTAAAACCAAAAATCCTAAGAACTAATCCCATATTCTGAAAGGGAAACAGTAAAAAAATATGAGAAAGTTCTCTAACGTCATGCAATGGAATATTTTAAATTGCCAATTAAGAAAGTTATATTTACTAAGGAACAATATAATCAGCTAGAGGTTGTAAGGCTAAGAAAAATAATATAATACTCAGTGTGGCTCAGTGGAAAGAACAAATAATCGTACCACAGGGTCCTTGTAAGTAGCTTCTAAAATGTAAACTTCGTACCCCGATCTCTGAAAGAAAGAGGAATATACATGAGCAAAGGAAACATATTGAACAAACAGATCTCATTTACCTGCTCTTTAATTGTAAGATCTATTTAGGTATGAAATAAGTATTGATCATTATAACAGTACGGAGGCCACTGCATTCATGCATGCATTTCAAACCAATCAGCCTTTAATTCAAACATATGAAGGCTGGAACATCAGTAGGAGGCAGCTCATTCCACATCAAGCAAATGGGACAGGAGTAGTAGCTACGACCTCCCCATTTAAAGTTAACATTTTTTATATCCATTATCTTCAACATCCTTGGTGCATAACATGGGTTATACAAAGTCCTAAGTTACACAAGACAAACAACTAGGAAGCATAAAAAAGTATAGAGGATTTTCAATTATTCAGCTTAGTTATTTGCAATTATTAACATTAAAGTTGTATTACCTTTCCTCTTACCCTCTTTCATTTTTTGCTACTTTTCCATATAAAATCATAATAAGAAACAGTATATGCATAGTTTTATAAACCTAGGCAAACAGAAGGCACACAAAACATATTTCTACAACTATTTTCTGAGGGAAAATGGAGAGAGTATTACAAAGATATTGTGAGTCGTCTTGAGCATACATGGCAGAGGTTGCGAGAAAGAAAGAATTAAGGGTATACCTTTGCAGTTGCCCAAATTGAGCAAAATCAGCTACCCGCAGATTGCGGTCATCCACTAAGACGAGGCACAAATACCACCAAGAAAAGGGTCAATTGCCGAACAAAACTGCATCTGTAGTTAGTGAACAGATAGGCAGTGCATGGGCACTGCACCGCCACTTAATCTAAAAGGAAACTACATGATTGAACTTATTATATTCTATAACAAGACATCATAGAGCTCTCAACCACTTTCTATGACCTCTATGCTTAAGATATTACAATTCACCTAAAAACAATTTATTTTCTTTTGGTTTTTTAATAAACTATGACTTGGGTGATTTCACATAAACACATCTACTGAAGGGTTTTAAGTCTATGGGTCAGTACTTCATGAATTCTATCAAGAAGAATCCACAGACAATGTCACAGTAAAGACTAAAGAGTATGGAACTCATAACAAAATGCAAGATTTTCCATTCATAGAAAAAATGTGACCTCAAATTATGTTAATAGCCTAAATAGTGGAAATCATCTGTTTTAAGAATAATTTAGTTATCATATTGTTGTGTTGCATACCGATAATGAAGGTAAAAACCCCTTCCTCAACAGTTTTCTTGAATGCTTTCAAATGCTTGACCGATAAGCCTGCCATGGTGGGAGTGCAAAAAAAGGAATAAGCAGTTATGGTAAATTAAGGTCGTATATCAAGTTTAATGGTATTTGCAGAGAAACGAGATTGAGTCAGAGCCATGTGGGCATTACAACAAGAGTAGAACGTATTATCTTTAGAGCATGAACTGATTGGCAATCTCCAGTATTTCTCATGCACACAACATTTATAGATGACAAATATCCAAAATAAATAAAGAAAGAAATTCCCTGCAAAGCTACAACCGAGCTCCAATGACCTAATTCTCAATTTAAACCATATAACATGCAAGCCAGCTCCCAAACACACTGCATTTCAAATATTGGGTTTTCACTGTCCAGCTCCCCTATGTCCCATTCTTTACAAATTCCTGATATTTCAATTTGAAATGCATTCAAAAGAAAATCTGTGGACACAAAAGCCTCAAACCCATATAGACAATGTTAACATGACGACTTCCCTCAAATCTTTCAACAAAAAGTTCTAAGATAAAAAATAAACTTGGCAGTTGGCACATTCAGTCCTATAATGCCCACCCACTCCCTCTCTCCAGCCCTTCCCCCCAACTCATTCCAGAGCAGAGAAGTTGCATAGGCAACACAAATATAGTACTACAAAACTAAACAAATGACAGCAGATATTTGAAATCTTGATGAGATAAAAAATTGAAAAAATACACGGCCCAATACACGCAACAGTTACCTCCTCCATTTCAGGTTCATAACAATACTCCATGATTTTTTTGTTACAGGCTTCTTGTTTCTGCCTGAACTTGAAGATTTTGATGCATCATTATCCTCAACCTTTACAACAGACAATACAATTATTGATACAGCATTCACCAGAACTGACAAAACTAATCAAAACCACATGCAGGACAAGATAACAATGCTTAGTCAAAAATTTAAAAAGATGAAGAAGAATGCAAGAATGCATATTCACCAACCTTTTCAACCTCAGTCATAAAATAATCATCCATAGAATGAATTCGTGGAGCATCACCACCATTTTAACCTCAAGATCACGCAACATCTTTGCCAAGTAACTCTTACCACTACCTAAAAAGGACACAAACATGTGGCAAAGATTTCAACCGAAGGAAATAATCAAACCACATGCAAAATGACCAAGAAATTGATGTGCGGGTGCAAACAAATGAACCATAAAAGTCTCCGCGCAGTCCAAGACAGAGAGCATAAAAGAAGATAGCTTCCTCAAGATGAGAAACACAACTACATCAGAAATAACTAACACTTCTCATCTTCCACAAAATCCAAAACTTGTAAGATCCATCATCACATGCATACTATTGATTAGTTTTCCTTCCAAATTATTCCTATTTCCTTTCTATAAACAAACAAATGGCCAACATCCTAGTGAAACAACAATTCATTGACACAACAGGCTTTCAAAAACTCTCTACCAACAATAGCAAATAAAAAACAATTAATGAAACGCAAATAAAGCACACCTGGAAGACCTCGAAAGATGATCACAAAATGATCAGGACGGGAAGTTCGATGTGGATGCTTAAATAAGTGGGAAGCATCAATAAATTTAGGTTTCTCAGCATTCAACTGATTTAATGAAAAAGGTTGTGCATCTCCCAAGTACTGCTTTGAGGGTTCCTGCTCAAATTTAAACACTTAGAAATAAAATGCAATAAATCAAAATTAAACACGTGACAAATGACAAGCATACCTCATGAGGAAAGCCAGTGGAAAATTCTGGACGGGGTTTGTTGTGAAAATAAGGCTGGGTAAGGGGTGAGCTTCATGAACCTGTGAATACGATGAAGGAGGCACCGTAGTAGAAGCACTCATATGAACAGGAAAAAGAGAAGGTGGCTTCTTGGGTGGAGAAAAGGGAAGTGGAGGTGGAGGCGAAGAAGGAAGAGGAGGCTGGCCCCTGAAGAACCTTGAAGCCTCCAATTGACCCACATTCTCAGCGTTACTGCTTCCAGTAGGGTAAGGATAGGGATAATGTCCTACTCTTCCATTCAACTTTTGTTGACTCTGATTCCCTTCATGAGGTGGAAAATTAGCCTCATGTGGCGGCAGTGTTACATTGGCAGAGGGACGAAAATCATTAGGTTGTGGTGGCACATGGTAAGGTGCATTCATCTCCCTATGGGGATAACCGGGTCCATTAGGGTAAGGAGAAGTTTTGTTGTGAAGATGTTGAAAAGCGTCGTAGCCTGAATCAGGACGAAACCCGTTTTGATGTGGTAAGGGTCTGTGGTGAGGGTTTTGTTGAGGTTGCGGTGGGTTGGGAAGGACGAGACCGCCGTGATCGCGAATCAACTTCAACCTTCGTTCATCGTCGGAGAAGTGGTTGTCGTCGATTCTTGGTCTCTTGAAGTTTCTATCGGCGTCGGGGAGGTAAGTGGCGTTAGGGTTTGGATGAGGTGGCCAATTAGGGAAAGAGAAAGGGCGTGAGGGGTGATAGGTGGAGAAGAGGGTGGAGGAGGGCAAAAGGGAAAGTGTGAGATTAAGCAAGTAGGGCATACATTGCCTTGGAATTGGATTGGTCTAGGAGTGAGACTTGGAGTAGGACGCCATTGACGATCCATTACAATCACCGATCAACACAGTTGGAACCCTAACGCACTCAAAAGTGATTTTGGAATACGCAGAGACAAGGAGGGAGAGCGTTCTGTTTCGTTGTGTGTCAAACCAGCCAGGAGGTCTCTGAACCTGACTGATACTTACAGACGGTTATGGTGCAATTTTAACTCTTGAATCTTGATCTTGATTTACCACATGATGACATGAACCAGAACTGGAGATGATGTGCTTAAGTATGATTTATATATTTTATGGGTCTATTTAGGATCGGGTGTTTCACTAGTAACACACAACTAAATGTCTAAATGACCTTGGCTTTGGGTTAGGTAAGTTTATTTACGTTTTATTATACAACTCCAACCGAACCAACTCGATCATTGACCGATTGGAACAGGTCGTCGGGTAAGATAAAACAAATTGATAAAGAAATTAAAATAAAATAACATAAAAATGAAAAAAAAAATCTAGAAAACTCTTCATTCTCCTTTTTCATATTGCAAAGGTTTAAGGCTAGAAGCAATCCTAAAAACATTCAAAGACAAAAAATACCCAACAACAACAAAAATCACCTCCAACCTCACCCGACAAGAGATTGAGAGGCTAGAAAGAAGACTAGCAGAGACATAGAACAAGGGATCGAGATGGAGTCGTGTGATTCACGGTTGTTCGAGTCCTCACCACCACGGAGAAGGGAGGATCGAGGTGGGAGTTGTGCAATTCTCGACCAGTGTATCGTGATTCACGGCCGTTCGAGTCCTCCTTTGATTTACATGTCGCTACAAGGTTGCTCCATGGGTGATGACGGCAACTCACTCACGGAGGCGATGACAACCTAGGCTCAGCGGCGTTGCAACTCACTGTGAATGGTGACGACAAGGAGGTGAGGAGAGGGACAATAATGAAGAGGAACCCTAGAGAAACAGAGTGAAAAATGGGAACGACTGTACATATAAGTAACCTTTTAGTTACCTACCATCGGTTCGAGTTACTCGATTTAATAATTTTGAAACCCGATGTCTGAACCGATTGGGTTCTTTTCCTAAGATTAATTCGATCTGACTCGTCCACCCAATCAAACCCAATTTTTTGTGATTAGTTCGGGTCAGGTCAAACAGATTTGTGGGTTGACCCAGACTCGCTTACAGCCTTACTTTTGAATATAAAACAAAGATCAACTACCGGATAACTAGTAAACCAAAAATTAATAAATTACAGTTAAGGCCCTCTATGTTTTAGTAGCATATAAGTGAAGTGATTGAAATGTTTGAATTTGCGTGTGAACACCTCTTGATCCTGGAATGAACATTTACTAACCTGTGTTGAAGAACACGACACGTGAACAATAGGTTGAGTACATGTTTTTTAATTTTGAAACGACCTTGATTATGTGTTATTATATTATTAAAATAATTTAACTCAATTATTTTAAAATAATACTCCATTTCTATATTGAAATAAATTTTAAATATAATATATGTAATGAATATTTAATTTTAGGGAAAAGAGCATAAAATCACCCTGAACTTTTGACCTTTTGCAAATAAGCACCATGAACTTTCAATTTGTCTCAATTAATCCTTAAACTCTTATTATTATTCCAATAGGTCCTTTCATTAATATGAAGTTAAATAATTAACATAATAAATATCAATTTTTCAATATTCGTGTTCCAAAATATTACAAACATGTAAAAGAGTAAATTTTCCAATTTTTTATTTTGAATACTGTCAAATTTCAAACACATTTGAAATTCTAAAAGCGAAACATGATGGTGTTTTTATTTTAATTTAGGGTTTTTTCTATTTTTTATTTTTAAAAATTTATTTTATATTTTTTTAATATTTTAATTACAAAATCTTGAATAATTATGATTGGTTTCGTTAGTTATTTAACTCTATGTTAAAGAAAAGACATATTGCAACAATAATAAAAGTTGAAGGGTTAATTAGGACAAAATAAAAGTTCATGGTGCCTATTTGCAAAAGGGTGAAAGTTTATGGTTGTTATATACTATTTTCCCATTATATATCTATATAAAATATTAAATTTGTACAGATGATATTACGTGTGAAACTAATATGTATATAAATTAATTAATAATTTAATATAAAAAATATTGTGAAATTGAATATATGATAAAATATGTTTTTGATCCATGCAAAATTAATGAGTTTTTGCTTTTGGTCCGTTTAAAATTTTCCTTTTTTTTTAATTGTCCTTTCAAATCATTTTCTTTTTTTGCAATACATCCCTCCTCGTAATTTGTGTGTGTCTCCTGCTTATGTGGTTGCTCTTCTCTCCTACTCAACAATCCTACTTGTGCGGACAATAATCCTACATGGAAATAACTTTTATACATTAAAAACTTTGATCCTCAATCACCTGAATCTCTTGTCCATCTTATTCACAACTTCGTCCTTCCATATTAACCTCTATTGTTGTTCTTAGAGCTAAGCTAGGGTTGGGGAAAATTTCGTTGAGCAATCATGAAAGGCAATAGGCTTTGGTACATATAAGAGAAGCGTTGTCAACAAGTCTTCTTCCTTATCCTCCATTTCGCGAAGGATGCTCTGACATCAATATCTCTAGCTCCTCTCTCAGAAGCAGCTTGGCATGTGCTCATCGGAGCAACATTCTTATCTTGCTTAATCTTCAAGTCGTCAACTATTTATTTCCATGCTACATTGCCCACTTAGAGATCCACAACCCTAATATTTACTACAAGGAATATAACTAAGCACCTTAAATAACAATCAAATGGCTAGACAAAGAAAATAACAATCATAATAGATGAAAATGTGCATAGTAAGAAGGTGCAGAGATATACGAGATTGATTAATGTCGGATGAATATGGAAGATTATGGGCATGCTTCCCTCCACCAGCTATAGAAGATGCCATTGAAAACCTCTCAGATGAGGCTACAAACAACTCTCCAGAGACCTGAAAGAAAATTAAAAAGAAAGGTAGTGTGAGAAAATACAGTGACCATAAAAGATAATAAGAGATCAACCTAGTAACTACAAGAGAGTAGGAGAGGACCTCACCGGTGGATCCGTTGGTCTCGCCAGCAACCCCATCATCACTGACGTTCAACCTCTCATTACTACTACATTGCTCCGTACCGCCACAAAGCACAACTGAGTTGTCATCTCCACTCATCTGATAGACATTGCGGTTGCACCTCCCCTAACCCACTTTTTGCGACTCATCCAAAGCCACACTGACACGCAGTCACCCTACCACTAGCATATCTAGCCTCGTCAACGCAGAGCCACGGCGCCCCATCTTGGCTACCTCGCGCCACCATCACCTCCAACCATTGTGCGCTTCCAGCCCGTCGTCGTTATGCTGCGAAGCCGCTACAAGCAGTTGAATTCCCATATCATTGTCACGTTGTCTGCGCCACCATCCCAAACGAGGCCTTAATTGTTGGGTTTGGATTTTAAAACTAAGCCCAAATTGATAACGAACTTTTTTAGCCCAACATGTTTTATTAAAATGGCGGGTTTAGCCCATATTTTGTCGGGCTTGAGCACCAGTTTTTTAAGCCTAATTAAATTTGAGCTTTTATGGCTCAACCCTTTTAACCCCGCAACATGCATTGAACAGGCCCGAATTGGGTCCGGTATCCCATTTTGCCACACTTAATCATAAATATAATTATAAATTTAAATTATATTGAAATTTGTGATCCCATAACCCAATCAATTTAAGCCTATGTAAAATGTATGGAAAAACTCTTGTTGCAGAGTTAGCCTCGCCTTGGAATTTTTTTTCGGTACTCCTATAATACCTACTCCCTCCACTAAAATATTGACACCTATCCTTGTGTGGTTATTTTTTCCATTTAAAAATTTATTATAAATTAAAATAAAAAATATCTACCATAAATTAGGGTAGTTATTAACAAAGGAGTAGGTACTACAAGAGTATTGAAAAATTGCTCCCAACCATGATGTTGATGTTTATGGAAGGAACAATATTATCTCCCGTGAAAGATATATGTGATTCATAAATTTAATGTAAATCAAACACATTTAATATTTATGTAATGAGACAGATGAATAGGAACGAAGTTAATAATAGATAGTTTACCAAAAAAAAAAGTTAATAATAGATCAAATGGAAAAAATAAAAAATATAAACATAGAGTCCCTACCATTATGTGCAAAAATAACAAAGTAAAAATAACAAAAAATATTGAATAAGTAAAATAAAAAAGAAAAAAAATAATATATATGTACTATGAACCAAAAAAAAATGAAAAGTTGACATTTGTGCACGTGTATTGTGCAGGGGAAGACATTTTAAATATATAGTATAGATATAGAGAGTATAGATAATGCCGAAATGAGTAAAATACAAGTATATGCTTACCTTTATTTATAACCATTTTCTTTTCAAACATAGACTTATGTCTATTTATCTCTCTTTATGAAAGTATTCCACTACATGGACACATGTCATCTTTTAGGAATTTTTTTTTCTGTCCATTTTTCTCTTTCATATTACTTACTTCTCTCTTTCTTTATAGGAATAACATAATTATAAACTTTATAATTCTAATTAAGAAATATATTAACAGAAAATAGTAATCAATATCATAAATATAATTATAAATAAATAAAATGACAAATTAAACTGAGTGGGGAAAAGGCGATTAGACCCCAAACCAATCACAACACACCTCCAAATTCTAAAATGAACATCGAAGATTAAATTAGCAATTTGATCTCTGACTCTTAAGGCACTATGCATTAAAAATAAAAAATACAATTAAAATAAACATTCATCACATCATTAAAAATAAATACAAGGGCTAACAACAATAGCATCCTACATCATTTCACTATCATAGTAAAACCAATTTGACTATTTCAACAATAACCCCAGCAAAAAAAAAACAACAACACAATACACAACACCATAAGTGCCCAACTCCATCTCCTAATCTTGGATTTGGATTAGATGCAGTTCGACTTTTGTGCAATTGTGTGCAGTTAAATTAATCTCACCCATACAACTGCATCCAATTAACTAGCTATTGCCACGTCACCCTTTAAGAAAAGAAATGGAGGGTAGCCAAATGAGACATATATAGACTTGTTTTACTTTGTCTGGATTTTTCAGCTTCTTTGGTGAATATCATTGTTTAACTGGTTTTGCTTACACTTCAACACTCAAATCATTCTTACTTTCAGGGCTTCCCTTTTTTCATCAATATTATCCAAATCCAAAGGTAATGTTTTTCTTTCCAAATAGTTGAAGCTACAAAGAGGAATTATACATAATAGAAGCTTTGTAATTAAAAAACTTACCTTCAATAGCAAACAAATTAGTAAAGACACAAACTTAAAACTCTGCTCTAGTAGTGTCTTATGCATGGATCATTGTGTTCTACAGTACTTGAGAAATACATGAACATCTTGCTACATTCTGGTGTCATATTTTGATTAAACAAACCATCAATTTTATCATGTAGATAATAAACTGGGATCCAATTTGAAGTTTCGATTACAACAAAGTTGACTGAAGCAGAAAAGAACTATTTTGGCTAAAATCCGATAGTGGTGTGTTAGTATAAGTCTTATGTTTGAATGTGAGAGAGGGGTTTTAATATTTAAACTGGTTTGCTATTACAATCTTGAGCACTTTCAATAATAAATGAATGTTGTAAAATGATATGCCTTTGGTTTTGTACATGGTGAAAGAGTCTTTCCTTAGATATGAAGCTCCAGACAATTCGTCTGAATCTTGCTTTGATCTACACGATAAAGGATTTTGAAGCTTTGAATTATTATGGTCCTCTTGGGGGTTGAATTTCAAGTAGGTATTAATTCTTATAACATAAGTTTGTGTCTTATGCTTTTAAACATTTAAACTAGGTGTCTTGTATTCCATTCCCATTTTCATTTATAAGAAGCATATTAGGATGTCAAAACCAAAGCAATATGCTTGTCTAATACATGTATTACATTACAATAAACTTCAACTCAGTTTTGGACAAAAATTTTCCAATTCAATAGTCAATGCACTCAAGTTCAGACACTTCACCACTTCCACCATCAACAGCCACTTCTCCATCGTCGACCTCACGCAGCTTGCCGCGTAACTGCGGGGTCCGACAATGTTTCAATCCATCAATCATAGATTCGGCGATGAAGAGGAGATGGATGGCTGAAGGCGCGGAGGAGTAAATAAAGACCGGGGCAGGAAATAAGTGATGAATGCTTACAAGTTACAACAAATATGAAACTATTTTAGTCTTGAAGAAAGGACGTGGCAGCAGGTGGATTGTTGGATGAATTGTATAGCGTAGATTAATTTAGCCGTATCCAATTACACTGATTTTCAACAACACCTAATCCAAATCCCCTAATTTTATAGTCTAGTTTGTTCAGCTTCCTAACACATTTTTCTTCCACTCTTCATCATCAATTGCAGCAACTACTAGATTTGATGTAGCACTAGTATGCTCTCATCTGCAACCCGCCAAAATAGAATCTATTTACAACATTCAACAACACAAAACTCATCAATTAAAATTTTAGAATTAAAAAACCAACAAACATTACCCTAAGCTTAAGATATTCATAGAACAACCTCCCCGAATATTTTTTATGAGTTTTGGAAACTCTAATAACTTCTTTAATATTTGGAGCCCCTGTGGTTGTACCTCCTCTCAGCAGTGCTATTCATGGTTGATATGTGTTTTACAAAGAAGTAAAAAGAAGATGGAATAACAATAGAGGAAGCAAACCCGAGAGAAAAAGCGACATTAGGGCAAGAAGACTCACACTTAAGAAATGGGGGAAACAACATTGTTTTAGTTCCTAGGCATCAAATGTGTTTAGGGGTGGCAAAGCGGAACAACTCGTAAAAAACGATGCAGGGAGATTTGGCTCGCCAAACAAAGTGGGTCAGGATAAGTAACTCACCCTGTTTTAAGGCGGGCTGACTTGACCTAGCCACCTAAAAAATATTAAAAATAAAGAGAAGACAATAAATTTAAATTGTAATAAAATAAAAAACATCTAGATTTTTTTAGCTTTACATAATATATGTTATAAAATAGTTATAATTAAATACTAAATATAAATAAATAATAAATATATTTTTTAATTTTTAAAGAAAGCGGGCAAGCCAATGGGTTGAGTGGGTTGGTGGACTAGAGGAACCTAACCCACCCTGCCATTTAGGGCGGGTTAGACGAGCTAGTCCATCGGGCCCAATCCAATTTGTCATCCCTATATGTGTCACTTAACGTGACACATCAACACCAATGTAATATAAGTTAGGACTTTGGACTATAATGCTAAATGTAAAGTAACGTCTGAAACTAACATAGAATTTTACAAAAATCATTGATTAAAGTGCACGGTATCCTAAAAGTTAGACCATTATTGGAGCAAGATGAGGCGGAGGCGTGTTGGTTATTTTTTAGAATTAAGATGCTTGTGCAAGCATTTGGATCTGGTTCTTGCCAATAAAGAATTGAGAAAATGAAAAATGTTAATAGATTTTAGTAGGTGACAGAAAATAGTTAAGATGAAATAATAAAATTTATAATAAAATTAATAGAAAAAATTACAAATTAATAATCGAAATGCAAAAAAATCTTAATTTTTTAATTTTTTTTTCGAATTCATATTATGTTTTTTTTATGTATTTTTGGTTTTAAAAATTAAAATAAAATAGTTTTTAAATTAAAATAAAATTTAAAATAATGTAGCTTCTGAGGTCCATTTAAAAATTGCTCTATTAAAGTATGTCGCTTAAAAATTAAAAAAAATGATATGTATATACTATAAAACACACATGAAATTTAGTTTTTTTTTTGTTTGGGACAACACATGAAATTTAGTAAAATGTAATATAAATAAATAGGCAAGGTTTCTCCATTGAAGATGGGTCATAGGACCAATATCCTAGTTTACTAGAATATCAAAAGAACAGAGCATCAACTTTTTCCCTGCCGCCATCGGTTTCGATCCCCACACCCATAACCCTCCTTTCGTTGAATGATTTCTTCCTTTCCCATCCACATCCTCGATCGGACTCACGCTCATACCTAACGGGTGACTCAATCTCTTCTTTTCCTCCGTATTCAATTGATTTGCTCTTTTTTTTTTAATAAAAATAGAAATTATTTTTGTTGTTTTGTTTGTTCGAGTTTATATCTTTTATGCCTTGGAGGGTAACGATGATTGATACAGAGGCTGGATCTACATCCATACCCTATCTTTTTGGTTCCTTGAAATTCCCACTGTTGGTTGATTTTGGGGTTTTGTGTTCTGTCGTCGATGAAGATCAATTTGAGAGATTAATGAGGGATTTAATTGCTTTTTCTATCTTTGTCGTGAAATTGTTGCCTTAGGTATGGTTGTGGAAAATTTGCAGAATTGAATTTTAGAATTACGAATTTATTATAAACGTACAGGGTTTCAAAATATGCTCTTAGTTTTATCCTATCATTTTCCCTTTGGATAAAGCATACTTAGGATTATCTACCGGTGGAATTAGAATTGCTTGCGTCTTGTGTCTCTTATGCATATAGCGATCTAGGTTTTGTACTTTTGTTGCGTGTTTTTTTTTTTTGGTGAAAATTAAGTCTTCCCCTTTTCCTCTTTGCAGTTGTTGGTTTTTTAGGTGGTAGCAATGTCGACTCCTGCTAGGAAGAGGCTGATGAGAGATTTTAAGAGGCTGCAACAAGACCCACCTGCAGGAATCAGTGGTGCCCCCCCAGGATAACAACATAATGTTGTGGAATGCTGTCATATTTGGGTGAGTTGAATTGAAATGGGATAATCATGCATTGTTCTATTTACTTGTATAATATAGTCACTCCGTTTTTTTCCACTTTGTTTAAGTATGGATGGATAAGCAATTTCTGCTTTCTTGTCTGTTTTGGATTGCAGTCCTGATGATACTCCATGGGATGGAGGTGAGTTAGTCCTTTTACCACGACTCCTATCTAGAAACACTTTGATACTTGTTTCAATTGGGTTATGTAGCCATCTTATTTATTGCATGTAATGTTAATGATTCTGTCATATTAGATGAATTGAACTTGCTTCTAGATGGTATTAGAATTATGTTACAATTTTGAGATGCTCCTGATAGGTGTCTAAGTTACCTTAAAACTTGAGATTTTTTTAGGACTGGCATATAGATAGTGCTCTATGGTTTGATGCCATTTTATGATTTTTTTCCCCGCTCTCTTGTTTTTGCTTTCCAATATTAATTCTAACTCTTGTCTATTATATTCTCTTATTG
Source organism: Sesbania bispinosa (assembly GCA_026901365.1). Lineage (NCBI taxonomy): Eukaryota > Viridiplantae > Streptophyta > Magnoliopsida > Fabales > Fabaceae > Sesbania > Sesbania bispinosa. The sequence goes on from QLOH01000855.1 coordinate 166,860, forward strand.
ATAGTCTGCCTAATATGCATGTTAGATATTGTATTACACTCTTGGAAGATATATGTTCTTTCACATTATCAAGCTAAAGTGTTTTCCTCTGGAAATATGTTTTACTTTAGTTTGTAAAAGTTAAATGAAAACCAGGTGCTCATGTTCAAGTAGTATGTATATATTTGGATGTCTTATCATGATATTAGATATATTTATACAAGTACATGTCTACATATTTTGAGTTACTCAGGAACGTTTAAGTTGACTCTTCAATTTACTGAGGATTATCCAAACAAGCCACCCACTGTTCGATTTGTCTCTCGAATGTTTCACCCAAACAGTAAGTTTAGGTGGAAATAGTTAACCTTCTTATTCATTTATTAGCTATTAGCTACTGATGTCATTTTCTACTCTGGACAGTTTATGCGGATGGAAGTATTTGTTTGGATATCTTACAAAATCAGTGGAGTCCTATATATGATGTAGCTGCCATACTCACTTCTATCCAGGTATCATCTTGTAAAGTATAATCAATAATATCTTACACAGTGTTTGGTGCAAGGGATATGGAGAGGAGGGGAGGAATTTTAGTATAATGTTATCAAATTGTGAATTGCCAAACTCATTTTTGAATTGTGAACCATAAACCGTATTGAACTGTAAGATTCAGAGTCACAATGAAAATAACTTGATATATTATATATTTCTTATAAATGATGTGCAGTACTGATAGTGATAATTCTAAACTATGGATTGACAAAATAAATTAACCATAAGTATCACAAAACATAACCATATATCACAAGTCAGAACAAAAGCAGAGCAATGATATAGCCAAATAAGATGCACATAGAGTGAGAGAATGTCTATATGAAGCCTTTGTTTTAGAAGAATAAAAACTGAGCAATGGAAAAGCCAAATAGGTTGCATGGAGTGAGTGAGTGACTGGGTGAAGCTCCTATTTTTTATGAATGAAAACAGATAATTGGAATAATCAAGTAGCTTCCGTTCGGTAACACTTTCAATTCCTTTTCATTTAACAATTTAAGCTTATTTGACTTTTCAATTTCTTTGATGAGAATTGGTGAATGAAAGGCAAAAAAAATATGATTCATTGAAGCATGTAATTCATATCAGTGATTCAAAATCTCACTAATTCATGTATGTGTAGCATGATTCAAAGCTATTTGTTGATTCATATTATGATTTGAATTGTTGGATTGTCGAATCATGTGGTTTGAATCTAAAATATTGCAATTCTAACTACTATGCTACATTTCTTTTCATCATCTGTGTATTTTGCAAAAGAAAACAAACACATTTAGTTACATAATTAATCTTATACATGAGGTTTGGTCTCCTTTGTCACTGGATTTGAGCGAAGCCACTACTATGGTACATTTCTTTTGTGTATTTTGCATAGAAAACAAGCACATATAGTTACATGATTAATCTTACACTTGAGGTTTGGTCTCCTTTGCCTCTGGATCTGAGCAGAGCCACACCAATGTTTAGCACAAATTCATGCAAAATCCAATTGCTCTTCAAATTATTTATGCCTTTTTGTTTATGGAAGAATTATCTACTTTAAGCCCTTGCCCTTCATTGTAGCTTGTCCTTTTCTGTTTGCTGACCTGTGCCTTGATTCACTTGAAATGTTAACTTGACTTTTCTCTTTTTCACCATTGTTTTTACTTTTTCAAAAAAGTTAGTGTGCAATTCTGAACTTGAGTTTTTAAAATATTAACGGTCTTATTTTCTTTGTGAAACTCTATAACATTTTTTTTAACGTTTTACTAGCCCTCAAATTTTAATGATTCTTATATTGTGTTCCAGTCCTTTCATATCCCAGTTAAAAATCTGGTCTCACTGGCTGTCAATTGACTGCAGTGTAATTCCAAAATCTTAAGCCTTAAAATTCCTTAACACCCTTTATGGAACACACTTGTTTTCTTAGCTTCATTGTTTATGGGGGTTAGGATGCTTATAAGTTTTTTTTGGGTCTGACTTGCAAAGGTATTGCATTGCTGCTCTCACCTGATGTATCTCTTTTATTTTGGAAACTTCTCTTTCTTAATGGATTCTTTTGCTTATAAAGATCACAAAAACATATGAGAGAAGCTTGTCATATTTTCCCACACACACATGCACATATTTTTGGTTCTCACTTTTGTTTACAAGGGAGGTCCTAAGACTAGTTGAGGGGATGTGAAGGGTGAGCTAGATTAAAATATAGAAATTCATTGGATATAGGGAATTGAACCTGGTATGAAGAGCTTTGCAGAAAATTGTGTTGCAATTGAATATCAATTGTGTTACTTGTCTATTGTTATTTTAAATCTAGCATATTGAATATTGAATATCTTTAATATGATATGCACCATGCTTCAGTGTTACCCTGTGCTGGGATCCTGGTACCAGTGTGCTCTTGTTGCAAGAGTATGGTGTGCATCTTTTACCATGGATGAGATAATATTGAGCATCATTTTTGCCATTCTGATATTGCCTGTAATATCACAGCCAATTTTTTGTGCATTGTGCAATTGCCATCTTCCAGATTCTACTCTTGGCATCCAATTATATTGTATTTGGAAGTTTTACCGGAACTTTTTGTTCAATATCTTTATAGAAACGCATGACAATTTTTTTATTGATTTATCCCTGTCCCTGTTATATAGTAGTCATAATGTTATAATTGTTCTCTGAAAAGTAATTATTCCTCCTTGGCAGTCATTGCTTTGTGACCCCAACCCAAATTCTCCTGCAAACTCAGAAGCAGCTCGAATGTTTAGTGAGAACAAGCGTGAGTACAATCGAAGAGTGAGGGAAATTGTGGAGCAGAGTTGGACAGCCGACTAAGCTCATCTATTCTTGTGAAGACACAAATTATGTTGCATTGCTACCTGTAAGAATCATTATGCAAACTTATCAAATTTATGTCTTTCCTTGTTGTTTTGAATGTTAGGATCATCTCATCTTCAATTCAAGGTAGTTTATGCATTGTCTATGTCATTCCATGTAATATAAAATTCTGTGTCAATTTGCATCAGATTGTTGTCAACACGGTTCAATGTATAAGTTGTACTCTTCTGAATTGGTTATGATCACTTAACCTGCGCTTCTAAACGGTTTAATCCGCGAGGGAGCCACAGGCACAAAACCCGCGGTTCTATCCTAAACGGTTTGAAGCTCCCTTGGGGGCCTGCGGACCAAGATCATTTGTTAAATGCCAGATTAGTGGATTACAATTAAATAAAAATATTGAAAATAAAAATGAAACCATAAACGAAGTTTGTCTCTCACTCATTAGCCACTTCTTGCCCTCTCTCTTGACTTGTCCGTAGAAGTATCAAATGAACCAATTCAACTCATCCAGTTGATTCACCATATGTTAGGTTAAAAATGAGCCGAACTTTAATTCACTTTTTGGTAAGTTGTAAAAGTACCAACTTGGCTTGAACCACCCTTGTGGTGGGTTAAATGAATTGACTAATCTTAAAAAATTAAATAAATCCAAAAGTAAAGGAAAAAATGATAAAAAGTAATAAAAATAAGTTAAAAATATAAAAATACAAAAAATGAAATAAAAATAAAAAGTGAGTTAACCCATCCAACCTAGCTTGAACCAATTTTGGCTTGTGGATTATGTGTGTTAGTTCACTTTGACCCGTGAAAATGTGAGCCTAATTTTTACCAATCTAACCAATCGCTTAGTCAGGTTGACTCATTGAGTTGAACCCATATTGACACCTCTACTTATCGGTGGCGTTCGACAATGTGTCTTTGTCCTCCGGTGTTCATGCGTTGCACCGCGTTTTCGTTTCTACCCGTGTTCGTCTTTGTGATTTAGTCCCAATACTACATTTTTGGCTCTTTTTTTTCGTGTTTATGTCCTTGCATTTCCATTCCAGCATTGCATTTCACTTTGCTTGTGTTTGTCTCTGCGATTTCGTTCCAACGTTGTGCTTCCGTCTCTGTAGCCTCTGCTTGTGTTTTCATTCCGACGTTGCGTTTCAATCTCAGCTTATTTCAACTCGTCTTTACTCGCTTCTGTTTCTCTGTTCCCATCTATGCTCGTGTTCAATGTTGTGTTTTCGATTTGCAGTGGTCGCGTTTGGCATTGCATCTGTTCTATATTGTGTCTCCAATCTACTATGATCCGCTATGCTTCGTTGATGCCATTGTGTTGTCTGCCACCAACAATCTACCATGATGTGATTTTTTTATAGGTTTTTTAAGTCTTATGTTAAAATATGATTTTAAAAAAGTTAATTAACATGTTGGCCCATAAACCTGATGGCTTATGTAGACACATTTTTTGTTGGTCCGTTTAAATTGTTGGTCGAGGTGGTTAAATCCATTTAACTGCAGGCTTACACGAGGTAGTGGGTCAATCTGTTGCCCAATTCTACTCACTAGGATTTATTAACTAGCTTCAATTCTGTTTATATTTGTTCACTTAACATCATGGTGCCTAATTTGGGCGTCGTTTGGGGTAGGTCCGTTTTGAAAACTACAAAAAGTAATTTTTAGTTTTTAGTTTGAGTTGTAAAAAATTATAGTTGAAGTCCTTTGAAAATCAAAAATTGAAAACTCGCAACCACCCCAAACAGCCCCTTAATCTTTCACTTATCTTCATGGTCAATTTGTCATCTAATTTAGTTGGGATGCTTTGAAGAGCTTGGAGGGAAAAAAGGGAATGATTGGGGAAATAAAGGGGAAGTAAAGATGATGAACCTTCCATTATGATTGTGAACTTGACGTTTATGCTTGTCATACGAGGTGATTAATATTCATACCAAGAAAATAGTGTGTTTATGCTCTAACACAGTTGTCACAACGTGCCCGAGGGCATTAAGATGAGGGGAGTAGTTGATGATGGATAAGAATGATAAAAAAATAGAGTCGCCACCAATTTTTATTTAGGGGAAATAATTGGAAAATCCTCCTTTTGATTTTACAATGATCGGTCATTTTAATAAAGCTTAGGTTCACGAGTATTTATGCATAGGAAATGGTGGAAACGTAATCTCACATCACTCCCGATACATCTATTGAAAATAGTTACCTAAAGTTGATTGCGCAATTTATTTATAAATTTAAAAATATTTTATTTACCTCTAAAAATAATCAAGATAAAATTGAAAATGATTTGATTATTTATAAATTTGACACAGGTTGCAAAAAAATAAGCTTATAAGATGAAATGTTATTTCGCTCCTATATATCCCCTGGTGTAATGGGATATCAAGATCACGTAGTTTTGATTAAAATGATAAAAAGAAAATATGCAAGTAAAAGGAACATAGAAGTTACACAACAACATAAACACAAAGGAATAAACATATAGTGAAATCCAACAAGTACGTATAACAATATGGGTTGGGCCTCATCATATAGTAATATGATATATCTTTTTTAAGTATATGTTTTACATCTTATACTTCAATGTAATTTTTGTTTCGATATTAAAAATTAAGTTGAATATTCACGATTTCAATTATAATTTAATAACTTATAAGATCAAAGCATTTTATTTGAACAACTAATGTAATTAAAATACTTCCAAGTATTAGATGTAACTATCAAGAATATTAAGTGAAATAATAAGATATATATTCCATCCCTGCACATGTCATAAAATGTATCCATACAAGATAATAAAACACCCAAATTTGTAATGTAAAAAAAAAGTTTAACATTAGATGAGAATATATTGAACATGGATACACTACAAAAAAAACATATTTTAGCTACAGTTATTTAACGAGGGTTGTCTCAACTCCGGTTAAACTCAAGATTTTTGTATTCCCCTAAGAAATTTAACGTGGGTTGAAAGTCTAGTAAATAAATAAAGTTCCTGCGGTTTGTTGTATTTAGTTGGGATTTTAAACTATTTCATATTTTTTTTCCCTATTTTTAAAGTATTAAAGAAAATATATTGGGGTATTGGTAAAGTTTGGATTCGCAATTGCTCTACTTCCTTTCGCGCAAGAGCCTAGCGCTAATCGACGTGCTCCATCATCTCCGAACTTGTGCACCTCCATGAGCGTCGACGTCGTCAGAATCGAGAATCGGTAATTCTCACTCCTCGACCTCTTCAACTCCCGGCAGCCGCCGCACAAATCGTCGATTGAACTCAGGTCGGAAATGAAGAGTGACCGATGCGAGGAAGATTCAAGGAACGAGAATGCGAATCCGGCGCAAAAGGATCGAACTCGGCCTCTGCTGCTGTTCACTGTCAATAAGACGAAGTTCCTGTGGTTAATCGAGGCATGGATTTCTTGGAATGAAGGAGGCCTTTGAGCTGCAAGGCCTCCAGGATTTGCTTGAGCGTGTCAAGATCCTTGGAAGGTTCGTCAATCCTCGCATCTTCAACCTCTTTTCAATCTCTCCGTAGCTTCTCGAAGGTTCCTTTGGCATCCACAACGGCTCTGCTATCCAAGGAGAGTCTGGGAGATTCTCTGGAGAATTTCCATGGAGAGATCGTGCCTTCCTTGAATTCGAAAACTGGAAGGGGAGGATGAGGAGGCTTTGATGGTTGAGGTTGTTGTTTCGGTTTCATCTGTTTCCGGTGCTGATTCCGCCGGAGAGGCAGTGTATGTGTCCGATTGTCATTCTCTATCTCTCTCTGATTTATTTCTTTGTCACTGTAGAGAGTCTCCATTTTCATTTCATGATTTTTCACATTCCCCTATTTCTCTCCATGCTCGCTCACTCACTCACTCAAGAAATGTAACATACATTAAAAGAAGAATATGGAAAAAAAAATCTAGGTAGTGATCGTTACTTACTTTTGAAGTAAAAAATTCATATGTGAACAGAAGTAACATACATGGACTAAAGAATCTTATTAACTATGTTTTCTTAACTATTATTGATCCTTTTAATCTTTGTTATTGCTTCACCTTGCTTTTATGCTAGAATAATGCCTGATGCATGTCTTAGCTTCAACATTGTTAGCTATATGCCATAAGGGATGATCATACTCACATATTTTTACTGTGTGTCTCATCTATAGAGAATAAAAAGCTCTATCCTTCCTTACCATTTACTTTTCCATTGGTCATTCTCAGAAAGTTTAAAATGATTTTTCATTTGAGCTTGGAAAGTGTGCAGTGAGGTAAAATTCCATTGTAAGTTATTAATTTATTTAATATTTTTTATTGATTTTTCACTATTAAGTTAGTATTATGATTTCTAAGTTAGTATTCCATTGTAAGTTAATATTTTGTTTCTTGGTCTGTTTGAAAGTTGTGTTTCCTAAATGATTTCCCTGCTACAATGTATTATGTCCATGTGTCACACTATACAGTTTGGAGAAAAAGGTTACAAAAGCTTGAAATGGTGATGTTCTTTCTAAGGCCGACACTCATGTTTATTAATTATTCCTTACTTTCTGGTCTTTATGGAAACTTGCTAAATCATCCTTTTATGCGAGTTTTTAGATTCGTGTGACTTTTGTCAATGAATTTGGAGTTGAAGAGGCTGGAATAGATGGAGGTAGAACATCAAAGATTTCATGGCAGCTTTGAAGTTTTGAAATGTCTAATTGGGATCTGGAAATTGGTTTACGTTCTTCGATATTCCTTATATTTTAACATTTTGATTTATTGGTTTTCAGCAATCTGAATTTTAAAAATATGACCTCGTCGCAGTGTCAATAGCAATTGAGCAACAGCAACCTAAACTCACATCTTACTATAAAGGTTGATCATGAACAACTCATTATATCTATTCATGATGACCTTAGTGTTAGCAGGGTTATGAGAGGCTAGTTTCTCTAGCACTGCTGTTAAGAACAACATAGAGGACTCTTCACCTCCTTTTGTTTTTCAGTGTTACAATAGTTTTGGTGGTGTTTGATCTTCTCCTTGTTCACCTTCTCCTAGTGAGAACCAGAGAGAAACTATTAATCCTAGCCCCTTCAGGCAAACCATTTCTTGGCTGCTATACTTCTTCTGATCAGTAAAGTCCATTTCTCTTTTCTCCACAAAGAAAGCCTCAGTATCCCATGACTACTGAGTCACCCTTTTCCAAGGAAGATATCAAGCTAGTTCTGGATGTATTCTTGAGGAAGAAGAAAAAGAATACTGTGATAGTTGGTGACTCAGTGTCATTAACTGAAGGCCTTGTAGGAGAGTTAATGGGAAGGTTAGAAAGAGGTGAGGTCCCTGATGAGTTGAAGTCAACTCATTTCATCAAGTTTCAGTTTGCACCAGTGTCTTTGAGGTTCATGAAAAATGATGAAGTGGGTTCTTGAAGAAGTTGTTCAGCGTTAACATAATACTGAGTCAGTTTTTAACTTACTGTTGTTATATCTCAGTGGCAAGAAAAAATGGAATGGCATTGTACAATCAAAGTGTCATTTCAGCAGCAAGAAAATGGAAGGAGATGAGGGTTTGAACACTGGCATGCTTCAGAGGGAGGTTACTAGCAGAGAGACAAGCTTCAAGGGTAGCTAAGGAGGAAGCAGAATCAATGGGAAACAAGGTAATATCCTTATTCCTTAATCTATTATATAATATGTGAAATTATAAAAATAAGTTTATTATGAAGGTTTAAATATATTTTAAATAAAAAATATAATATTTTTTAAAAAAGTATTAACAAGATGCTATCTCTTCATAGCTATAATTAAACCACTTCTAAAATCTAAAATATTTAACATGCGAGATCTCATAATTATTTATCTTGAATAATAATGAGATCTTGCATGTTAATATTTTAGATTTGAACTTTTAAATATTTATCAATAGTCTCATCTCATCTTATATTTCAAAATTTGTAAATTTGTTTTGTTTTATCTATAGTCTCATCATCTTCTATTAACTATTAAATTAAACTGCAATCAACCGACTTTAGTTTTAAATTTAATAACTTTAGATCAAAGCATTTGAAAAAAATTGAACAACTAATGTAACTAAAAATGCTTCCAAGTATTAGATGTAACTATCAAGAATATTAAGTGAAATAAATAAGATATATATTCCATCCATGCACCAATGTCATAAATTATGTACCCATACAATACAGATAATAAAACTCCCAAATTTGTATGTAAAAAACTAAAAGTTTAACATTAGTTGGAAATATATTGAACATGAATAATATGTACAATTAAAAGAAAACATTAATTTATTATTATACGAAGGTTTAAATATATTTTAAATCAATAAAAATATAATATTTTTTAAGAAAGTATTCACAAGACGCTATCTTTATCAAGATTCTATCTTCGTAGTTATTTAATTAAACTATTTCTAAAATCTAAAATATTTAACATGTAAGATCTCATTATTATTTATCTTGAACATTTATAACTATAAATTTAAATTAAATCACATTTTAAATAATTATATACAGTCTCATCTATTAATCTTATATTTGAAAATTTGTTTTGTTTTATCTTTAGTCCCATCTCTTTTATAAATCAATCTTGATTTGCAATCAACCGACTTTAGTTCAACTATATATACATACTAAACAAGGAAAAAGGGAAAGTTAGAAAGTTAGAAAGAGGGAGTTTTCTGTAAAAGCTCTCAAGGATCAAAAAGGGACAATCTCTTACAAAAAAGGAATTTTGGAAAGGGCGTGGAAACCAACAGTGGAAGTAAATAGTTGATCACAACATCGGAGTTCCATTAAGGTAAGTAAATGTGAGACCCTATGATGAAAATTGTTTTAATATGTAAAATGCTTGAACATTTAATCTCTATAACCAATGCATTTTTTCTTTTGGGGCGTAACAATGATAGCATCTTTGTTTCTCTTGGTAAAAAATTGTCATGCATGATACATTTACCTCACCCAAAGAGTTAACATGATTTACCCTTTGACCAATCTTATGGGGTCTGTAATTTGGATGTTTGAAATTGCGACCTACCCTTTGACCAATCTTATGGGGTCTGTAATTTGGATGTTTGAAATTGCAACTTGTCAAATGAGAAACCCTGTTATGCTTTACTTGACCAATCTCATGGATTGTCATGCATGGTTTTAAAGTAATTGAAAAGGAGACCACAAAATCTATTCATATATTTTTATTGGTTGAAATACATGCGTTAAAGAAGGAGATAATCTAACTCTATTATTTTTGTAAATAAATCATGATAGTAATTAAAAAGTGTTCTTCTATCAAAGGTTTTTGAAATTAAGCTGCTATGATTGATATCCATTTTCTTCATCTTTCATATTCATTTGACACTGTCTTTGGAACACCTCAAAGTTAATGTAGATTTTTCTTTTCTTTCCCCATTATTGTACACAATAGTACAACCAAGTGATCCTAAAAAAAATTAACAGTTTATAAATACAATCAAAAGAGGGAAAATTGAGTAATGAAAAAAAAAGATATTGCAACCCTCTTCCCATTGTTTCCCTTTCTCTTTCCCTCTTCTTTTTTTCTTTTTCTTTTGAAACTGCAGTATCAGTGTATGTGGGTAAACAGGGAGCGTCCTGTTTTGTTTAATTTACTTTTTTCCATTCTTTAATTTCGTTTCTTTCTCTTCTTTTTTCTTCTTCTAAAAACTACAGTATCAGTATGTGTGTGTGGTAAACAGGGAGCGTCCTGTGTTTGTTTTAATTTTCTTTTTCCATTCTTTAATTTCGTTTCTTTCTCTTCTTTTTTTCTTCTTCTAAAAACTGCAGGATCAGTATGTGTGTGTGGTAAACAGGGAGCGTCCCTGTTTTGTTTTAATTTTCCTTTTTTCATTCTTTTATTTCGTTAATTTAATCTCATTTGATTGCTTGTTTCACCTTGTTTTCTTGTGAATATGCATTCCTTTTTCTGAAGGCTGGTGTGATTTTAAAATATCTATTTAAAGCCCCATCTTATCTTATATTTGAAAAATTTGTTTTGTGTATAATTTTGGAATGAATCTATTAGATATTCTTCTATTAAATTAAACTTGGTTTGCAAGCAACCCAATTTAGTTCAACTTTATATATATTACAATAAAAATTTTCTTTTAATCACATAATCTTGTTCTTTCATTAGGTTTTATCATCTTCTATATCTTCGCCTCATCATCATGAGGGACAACAAAGCTCTATGGGAATTGTTGTCAAATATTTCAAATTGGGAGACTCGCCAAATGGTATCTTGCAAACCTTTTAGACCTTGTTTCTTGGATGTGGTAATATTGCAACAAGCACCGCAATATTACAGTGAGGAGGAAATGGCTCAAGTCAAGAATATCAGCAAATTGCTTTTCTACAGAAGAAAATGATGAGCAGAAAAATAATATTAAAAGTTTGATGAAAAAAAGGCATATTCAAATTGAAGACTTGCTTGAGGAGGAGGAAAGAGTCACACCAGTTAAAAAAGATCAAGAAAGTTACTATTAAGGTAAAACAATACCACCCCATCACCACAGCAACTACCATCATCACCATTACCACACCGCCATTACTAATACTACCACCATCGCTACCCCACCGTTGTCATCCCACCGCCACCACCACCACCACTACACCGTCATACTCCCACCATTATCACCACCATTGCAGCAAACCATTGTTACCTGCACCTCCACCAGATTTGCCTACAAACATTCAGAAGTTGGATTGAAGAGTTGAACGGTTCTGATGTAAATTTTCTCATGGACAAGAAACTTCACAACAGTTGACGTGAGCACAAATAACAATCGTTATCCATGCCACAAAATCAACTTAAGTCTGATTTCCTCACCGAAAGCTGAGAAAGCAATGTTGGATGAAAAAGAAGGCATTGAAGGTGATTGTCTTAGACCACATCTTAGACAATTTCTTTAATCTTGAAGAGGTGGAAGATGAAAATGTGAACATCTACAATCTAATAAGGAATGGAACAAAGTTGTGCATGAAAATAAATTTGAGAAAAACCATGAACCCAAATATGGTCTTGTAGGGTCAATAGCAAATTGTACTTTCTGTATATAACATTAAATGTTAGATTATGTTATCATTTTAGGTATTTTGGCCCATGTTGTGTGTTTTTACATTTGTTCAAATTTGTCTTTGTTTCAATAAATTTGTTTATGGCAAAACCATTCTATTTTGCTTCGATTAATTTATATTGTATTTTTTATGTAAATGTGTTAATTCAAATAATTTAATTAAAAATTAAAAAATCACATTTATATCTTTAAACTATTTTTCGAGTGAAATGTTAATTTAAATAAATAAATAATTTTGCTTTTGACAAATAATTTTCACAGATAAATAAGTTACAGAATTTTTTAACGGAAATAAAAAATCTAATTGACTCTAACACTGCTTTTAGAAAGAAAGAAAAAAGTGGTCTGAAACGATTGAGATAGTTATTATATATTTAAAAATACCAAATATCATGTAAATTGCACTTTTATGAAATGAAAAAAAAAATTGATAGATATTCAAAGAAGAAAATTAGTTTAATAGATAGAAACTATAGAAGCAAGTGTTTTTGTCATATGCAATAAAAATCATTTGTTTATATATTAGTACTTTGTCCAACTGACAGCATAGAGTTTCCATACTTAATGATCCACAGTAGCAGATTTAATTGATAGAGTTTTCCAATGTCCCATTTACACCAGCCTCACCAACGTGGCTTGCCTCGGCGGCAAACATGAATGTCTCCAACCTTTCATGCCATCCATTTTGTCCCACGAAATCAGCAGTACCAACATGAAAAAGAAGACGGGAAGAGGGAAATTAAAGGTAGTAATTGATATTGGTCATTGAGAAATGAGAACATTAATCTATTATCTATGTCTAATATTTATTTAATTATAAAATTAAAATTATTACACTTTATGTGCAATTTCTAAAGTAAATCTATTCCACGCCCGACCCAAACAATTTGCCATCTCTTCTTCTAATTTTTTCTCTGTTTTCTTTTTAGTTTTAACATTTTAACGCTGAACACACACTTCTCTCTCTCATTTTTTCTTTTTCTTTTGTTAAAAGTTTCTAATGGTTTTTTATTTCTTTTTTAAATTTTTTCTTTTTATATCACACTTTATTTTTTATTTATTATTTAAAAATTCTTTCTCTATTATTTATTTTTATTTACACTATCATTACATGGAAACACAGATTGAAAAATACAATAATATATTAATTTACATTATTTGCCCCTCTTTTTTATTCATAATGTTTCACTTATTATTTATTTTATCTATTCTATCTATCTATTTTACTTTTTTTTTTAAAATGTTCCCGTAATACATATGTCACGTTTTCTCACTTGAGTTTTTTTTTTTATTTTTATCTCATTTTAATAAGTGATTTTTTAAGGAAACACAATTCTGTCCACAAGAAGCAGTTCTCTCCTGTTGTTTCTTTTTTCTTTTTTAATCACACTTAATTTTCTTTTTATTATGGTTTCTCTCATTATCCAATGTGTTATCCATTTATTAATTAAAACACAATGTCATGTTTTTCACAACGTTTTTTTAGTTTATTATTCCCACTTCAATAAAGTGATTTTTTTTATAAATCAAATGTATTCTCCACGGGAGGCAGTCTTGCTAGTTGCTCCTATCATTTTTTCTTTCTTTTATTGATTTTTATAACACTCATTTCTTCTTCTTTCTTCTTATTGGTATATCTTAATGTTTTCTCATTATTTGTTGTTATAATTTGTTTCATTACAAGTGGTTTTTAATGAACCACGTATGTCTTTCACGGGAGATAATCATAGTTTTGTTCTTACTATGTTTTTTTTCACAATAAATTTTCTTTTAATATTGTATATTAAAACAGTTCCCTCATCGTCTATCATGATTACATTAAATATTTTAATTTACATTAAAATTAAAGTGTCTTTTTCGGTATATAATTTATTTTTCTATTTATTCATTAATGTTTTCACTTTTTATTTATTTTATATGCATTATTTATTAATTTACATTATTTGTCTCTTTTTTATTCATAATGTTTTCACTTATTATTTCTTTTTATCTATTCTATCTATCTATCTATCTATTTACGAAATATTTAAAAATGTTCCCGAATATACATGTCATGTTCGGTTTTCTCACTGACTTTTTTAAATTTTATTCTCATTTTAATAAAGTGATTTTTTTATAAAAACACAATTTTATCCTCGTGAAGCAGTTCTCTCCTGTCGTTTTTTTTTCTTTTTTAATCACACTTTAATTTTCTTTATATTATTATATTTATTATTATTATTATTATATTATATTAAAATGGTTTCTCTCATTATCCATGGTTGTTATCTGTTTATTATATAAAAACACATGTCATGTTTTCTTACATACGTTATTTAGTTTATTTATCTCACTTCAACAAAGTGATTGTTTTATAAACCAAATGTATTTTTCATGGGAGGCAGTCTTGCACTTATCATTTTTTTTTTCTTCTTTTACTGATTTTTATAACATTTTCGTTTTCTTTTTATTGTTATTATTGTTATATTTTAATGTGTTACTCATTATTGTTGCTATAATTTATTCATTACAAAAGTGGATTTTTTAATGAACCACATATATCTTTTTACGGAGATAGTCATAGTTTTGTTCCTACTGTTTTTTTTTTCACAATTTTTTTTAATATTGTATATTAAAACAGTTTCCCTCATCATCTATTCCTGATTATATTAATTCGAATTCCGCCTTGGGCATGCAGCTCCTTTAAAATCCAGGGCCAGCTGTCTCACCCATCAAGGTGCCTACAAATCAGCGAGGGGATTAGTCACTGCTGCCGGCGGTGGATACCCTGGTGAAGTACCAAAAAAATATTAATTCAGGGACAGAGCTATTCTATGGATAAAGGAGGCCATGGCCCCCTTAATTTTTTAAAATAGTTTTATATTATTATATTATATTATCTATATTATATATAAATCTTGTTAGCTTATTACTGTATAATATACACGTGTCAATTTTGTGTTGTTTTTTAACGGTAATGGGTGTTGTTTTTTAAATTATTTTACTTTCTCTCCAACACATTTATGAGTTTCTTTTCTCAGTTCTTATTGTTTTTATTTTTAATTTTTTTATCATATAAGATTGTGATTTTCTATTTTTTTTAAAATTTTTAATATACCATTTATCCCTGTTTATCTATATACTCTATTTAACATTATTCCCCCTTACACTGCACATGTTTTTATTTTTCTCACTTACTTTTTTCTTAATGAAACCACAATATAATCTACGGGTGATAGTCTTGCTTTTGTCATTTTCTTTATTTTATTTTTTATCACACATTCATTTTCTTTTTTTAGTATTTTATATATGAGAAAAAGGATTGTGCACTGACGTGTAAAAAGTTTTACACAGACCGTTAATCACAACCCTTGATTTATGGTAAGTTTGTTGACTTTACTAATAAATATTTTAAAAGTCATATAAATGAAGAATCATGATTAAACGTCAGTGTAAAACTCTTTTACACTGTCAGTGCATACTAATTAAACTCTTATTATATTAAAATATTTTTCTCTTTTCATTGTTCCTATCTAATATGTTTCATTACAAGAAAAGTGGTTTTTTATGAACCACCGAGTATCCCCACGGGGACAGATGTGCTCTAACCATTTCCTTTTCTTTCTTTCATTTTTTATCACACCTTAATTTTTTTTATTATTATTATTATATTAAAACAGATTCTCTCATTTTCATTCATGTTTATTTATTTATTACATACAAACACAGATTAAAAAATACAACAAATTTGTTGATTTATATTAAATTTAAAGTATTTTTTCAAATATATCATTTATCACTCTATTTATTCATTAATATTTCCACTTATTATTTCTCTTATCTATTTTATTTTATCTATTTACTCTTAAACTTAATATTGTTTTTCCTCAGCACACGTGCTCATGTTTTTTCACTTGAGTTTTTTTCTTCTCATTTTAGTAAAGTGGTTTTTTTTTTTATGAACCACGGAAGGCAGTCTCGCTATGTTATGTTTTTCCTTTTTTAACCACACTTAATTTTCCTTTTTTTACTATTATAATATTAAAACAGTTTCTCTCATTATTCATTACTGTTTATTTGTTTCATTACACAAAAATACACATTGAGCTGAAAAACTACAATAAATGTATGTATTTACATTAAATTTAATGTGATTTTTCCAATATATATTTATCTCTCTATTTATTTCATTATTGTTTTCACTTATTAGCTCTCTTATATATATTTTTTATCGATTTACTCCATATTAAAATTGTTCCCCCAATACACATATTATATTTTCTCATTGCATTTTTTATTTTTTATTCTCACCCCCAGTAAAGTGATATTTTTATGAACGACGGATATCCTCAACGGGAGGAAGTCCTGCTCCAGTCATTTTTTTTGTTTTCTATCACACTTTCATTTTATCTTTAATATTATATTAAAATATTTTCTCTCATTATTCTCTCACACTTATATTTGTATTCTCCCATTTTTATCACACTTTAAATCATCATCATCATCATTTAAAACGGTTTCTCTTATCATCCATTCATGATTATATATTTTCATTACATAAAAATATCGATTAAAATACAATAAATATGTCGATTTACATTAAATTTAATGTGATTTTCCCGATATATCATTAATTTCTCTATTTTATTCATGAATTTTGTTTCACTTATTATATTTCCGATATATCACATTTTCTTACTCGTGTCTCTTTAGTTAACGATTTTTTATGAACCACGGTTATCCTCACGAGAGGTAGTCCTGCTCCTGTCATTTTCCTTTTTTTTATCACACTTTTATTTTTTTATTTTTATATTAAAATATCTTCTCTCATTATCTGTTCCTGTTAATAGATTTAAAAAAATATAATAATGTGTTGGTTTTCATAAAATTTAATGTGTTTTCTGTAATATAACATTTATCTCTATGTTTAATTCATTAATATTTTCACTTATTATTTTATTTATTTGTGTACTCTATATTAAATTTTCACCCAGTACACGTATCACATTTTCTCACTTTTGTTTTTTTATTATCAACTCGGTAAAGTGATTTTTTTTATTATCACCAAGTATTCTATCACGGGAGACAGTCCTGCTCGAGTGTTTGTTTCGTGAACATTCACATAATGGTGGTGCAGTGCTATCTCTTTCAACAAGGTATTTACCATACAATTTATAATTATATTAATGATGTATTGATTACTATTTTCTATAAAAACATGATAATAATATACTCTTTACATTTTACTAATTGATTTAGTGTCTGTTTGATTTATAGTCGAATACAATTGATTCTAAAATCAATGGTTAAAATGAATGATGCACATTTTACGAAGCACGTTGAACGAAATTAATTTAAAATTAATTTCACGAAACCATGACTTTGATTGTTCAAATGTCAAAACAAACAGTCACTTGTATGATTATATCATAAATTAATTTTATTATAAATTTTTAGCTAGTAATATATGCAAAATGAATATCACCCGCAACTCAACCTTACATGTGTGAATGCACAAATACCATGCTTAAATACATTATGTATATTATCCGCTCACTTTACTTTCTTCCACTCTTTATTAAATATTTTAAAATGTTGTCGAGTTTTTTTTTATCATTTTATATTGAGATTTTTATGTGTTTAATTATGTCAAATATTTATTAATATATAATTTTAAGCGAAAGAATAGACTAATATTTTATGATAACTTTAAATTATTTTAATGTTAAAGTAACAATTACAAAATTAATTAGTGTTGGTGACGACTTAATTTTTTATTAACGTTTTAGAAAAAATCAATAATTATAAAAAAAAAGAATTGTGAATTGTCAGTTTTATTATCATATATTAATATATATATATATATATATATATATATATTACTACTCTACTTCAAAAATTTAATTAATATATAACTTTAAATAATTATTTAATTATATACATAAAAAAAATTTATAAAAAAAAGACCCGTGCTTAGCACGGGTTCCTCTACTAGTATAATATATATGTGTATGTGTGTATATATATTGTTAGATAAACTTTTATAGTGAAAGTCAAATTAGAAGGAGATATTATGCTATATATGTTTTGATAAAAATTAACTAGTTGATAAGTTAATTGGTGACTGATAAAGCAGCTTATTCAATTAAAGGTGTTTGATTTAAATAATTGATTAATGTAAAATAACAAAAAAGACATATTTACATAGGTTTTTTTATATGAATTCTATTTTTATTTTCAAGACAAAAAAAACACAATGTTTGATAATTTATATTTTTATAAATTTTAAATTATTATGATTTTTAATGATAAAATATTCTATTAAAAATAAATAGTGAAATAGTGAAACTAACTAAACAATATAAACTAAACAATAAAAAATAAATAATAATTAAAATAATTCTTAAAAATATAAATTATTTACACTGTATTTGTATATATAAACTGTGATTGTTTATTTTAATTCGTTATTTCATATTTGGTTTATATAAAAAAAATAACAAAATTACATTTGGGATGGGCTAATTAATTTAAAAAATTATAATTTTGGCCCCCCTTACACTCGGTTTCTGGCTTCGCCTCTACATTAATTATTTTAATTTACATTAAAATTAAATGTCTTTTCTAGTATAATTTATTTCTCTATTTTATTCATTAATGTTTTATTTTTTATCTATTTTCTTTCTTTATCTACGTATTCTTTATTTTAAAATTGATCCGCAGTACACATGTTATGTTTTTTCACTGAGTTTTTTAAAAAAATTTATTCTCATTTTAGTAAAGTAAATTTTTTTAATGAACCACAGTCTACAAGTATCCTCCATGGAAGATAGTACTGGCTTTTTGTCATTTCTTTTCTTAATAACACTTTATTTATTTTATTCATTAATATTTTCATTTATATTACTTCTCTTATCTATTTTATTTACCTATTTATTATTATTCAAATTGTTCCCAGCCAGTACCAACATGAATAAAGGGAACGGGAGGAGGGAAATTAAAGGTAGTAATTTGATTATTGGTCATTGAGACACTAATTTAATGAAAACTTGTCTTGCTTTCAACCTGTAACTTACTTCTTCAATCAAATCTCCACAGTTCAATAAATTATTATTATTATATCAGTTAGTTTAACTTTGCAACACATAGTTCACGTGGATATCACAGAAGCTGCCGAAAAGGTCAAATGATAGTATCAATCTAGTTTTTAAACTCATGTATATCTTATTTATCTTAATTTCTTTTCCATCAATAAAATTTACTTCTTCTTTTATCATCTATAAAATTTACTTCTTTTACGAGCATGAACAAAATAACGATATCACGAAATACATTGTTAAGAAGGGAGCTAATCAAAACTCAATTTTTTTAAATTTATTCTAAAATCTAGAAAAAGTTTGCCGTCTGATCTGGCACGGGACCTCTGCTCTGATTGCTATATAACTCTGGTCATAAACAAGACTTTTCAGGTTGATGGAGGAATTTCCCAATGTTGTGGCACGGGCCCAATATCATAGATAATTTCTCTATGGCATGACCATACAAGTCTTATAGCTTCTGGTGTTCCAATTCCTGCACCCCTAGGGTCACCAGCAGGTCCAAACCTGCAATAACATTGTTTTTGATAAATTGAAGCATCAATTATTTGTTACGTCCAACTAAATCGGTTGGACTAAAAATAATATCCACTTACCAGTGATTCTGGGAGCTCCTGTTGTCCTTGCTCTTAAACCAGCATAAGTAGTTCCATTTACTGATTTGCCAATGACTTCCTGTAAATTTATATTTAATAGCAATAATTACAACAGATTTGAACTACAACCATATGGTAAAGAACAGTTATGTTAAAATTGTAGAATATATTAACTCTAGCATATTGGATTACCAGAAAAATGTCAGTTATCTTAACCTTGGATGGAACTGAACTCAACTTAATTAACACTAAACTCTTAACATACTATATTAAAATCTTGCCTGTAAGAATAAAGGATCGTTTGAAACTACAGCAGCAGTTAAATGTGCATGCATTTTTTCCACAGCATCCAACACAGTTGATAGTTGACTGCTTTATAGTCAGTAATAACCTGGAAATATAAATAAAAATTATTTAATTCACAAGAGCAGACTGATTACTGATATTATATTAAAAAAATCTGAAAACATTAATTTCATATTCCAAGTCACTAAAACATACCTGAAAAGGTCCGAATATTTCTTTTGTCACAAGCTCATAATTCTTTTCCTTCATAATTTCCTCAAGAGGAACATAAACAGCAGTCGGTTTAATAGCACCATAAATCGGTGGAATTGAATGGTCCTCCAGAGGCCGACCTCCAAGAGCAGTTTGCCCCAGGTATCTCAAGTAACTTATTCGTGTGTTCTAGCAACGAATCAGTTGTAAACTACAAAGAGAAATTAAGAATTTCAAATGAATTAAACTTGTCATTACATGACACACAGCTGATAATTATTCTGCCAAAGGAATACAGCAAACTAAGTACTGTTGCAGGAAGAAATGGTTTATCAGAAAGCTACTCCATTTTTTGATATGTAAAGGTTCCCAGTCCACCAACCATGTCAAACAAATAAGGCATAACCTATATCAGCTAAGACACAAACTTTGAATTCAACTCATCAGTACCATTAATCAAATAATGCAGATAAATAAACGCAAATCAGTGTCCAAACTTCTATACGCATGTAAATCAATTTATAGCATATTGATCGAAATGACTGAGGACAAATAAATGCCATAACTGGCAACATTTGGTATTTAACCTGAATGCAGTGACTTATGACACTGCTTTCTTGAACATTACACAAGAATATGGATACCTTGTCCATTCCATAAACTTCAAGAGGGCCATGAAAACAGTTTCAAATATTAAATCCTAGTCCTAGATCAATATACTAACGGGAAACCAAACATTAATACTTACAGTGAGAACTGGACCAATTGTCAAGTCCGCTAGCTTTCTTCTCTCAGCAAGATCTTCAATTTAGATATGAAGGAAGTATTCGACCAGTTCTGAACAAGGGAAATTAAAACCCTGGAGTTAGTAAAGACACAATACATACAGTACATCAAAGTTACAACTTCAGCACCCTTGTTCTTGAGGACACTTAACCATAAACAAGGTTCTCAAAATGACCAATGTGACTGACCTCATGCATAAATAACAATGATTGTGCTGAGCACTTCTGACCACTGCAAGCATATGCATCCTGGTCACAGACCCAAGCAATGTAATCCTCCTGCAATGAAGAAACAATAGATTTTTTCTTTTTTGGTAAATAACGAAACAGTAGATATACTATTATAAACAGAAAACTGAGTCAATGTCATTCTGAAATCCACAAAAATAAACCTGATGAACATCAGGGCCAAGTATTTTCCAGTCAAATCCAGCATCTTCCAACTTAATGCGGCCCCTCAAATCACCAGCCAACTTCTCCGCCACTCTTGAACTACCAGTAAAAAGGGTCATTCGTGGATTTCCCTGTAAATATAGTACTACTTCATGATCCAACATCATTATCATATTATAAAAGGAACATGTACCCACTTACAAATATAGATATATGATTATCACAAAATAAAGGAGCTCAAAAAACAACATGATCCAATAAAATTACAACACAAGAACAATGTCAATGTGAGTTGAAAATTGAGATCATCATGAAATGAAGTCATAAATAAATTGGTAATCTTTCAGGAATAATATTATGATGTGTGGAATTATCTGAATGCAAAAACAAAAAAGGTACCAAAAACCAACCTCCAACAACAGCTTGTTCATTGTCTTCCCATCAGAATTTATGAAGTCTACATCTTCTACTGGTAAACCACATGTATGAAGAAGCCGCAACATTTGCTCCATAACAATGCTCACCTACAATAATGAGTCAATAATTCAGACTTACACTACAGAAAGATTTGAGTTTTAAAAGAAAATAAAACCAATATTTCCAAAATACAATGGAAGAAAATCAAAATAAGAATGCCAAAGAGCAATAGACACAATTGATTTTAGCACTGAAAGAAAACACCAAGCAAATCGGGAAGAAGAAAGCATTGCATTACAATTATTTTCACCATAACTAATTGGCATCAATATTTCATGCAATCTGGAAGCTAGCCATCATGTATCAAATATGTATTAGATATAATCTTATAGAGTATGCCAAAATCAGAGCCAAATGTTACCTTGCTATCAACTTTAAGGACTGGCTTGTTGCCCATATAAAGTGCACCCATCAACTGAAGGACTGGAATCTCTAAGGGAAATTAAAAGGAGTAATAATTGCCACCTGCAGAACACACTTTCAGCTTTAAGATTACAAAAGGATTGGGAGGTGCATGTTTATGGTGTGCAAAACAATGTATAGATTCACTTAATAAACCAGACACAGAGACACCGATGGAAAATCTGCGCGAAATCTCTACATGGCACCACTAATCTAAACAAATTCTTTTCCAAATCAGAAAACATCTTATTTCCCCCATTTTTCTGAGTAGAAGAAATTACATCAGTAGGAAATAAACTTCCTCTGTAAAAGAAATAAAAACTTTTACTGGATCAAAGACAGCATTAACCTTATAAAGACTGAGCTCTTGTAAGCAAGAATCTCAAAGAAAAGTCCAGGGTTTTGCCGTTCCATCATATGTAACCAATTGAAACCTCAGGCAGTATTCCCTTTTCTTTTCTTTTCTTTTTTGGAAGAAAACAATCTTTATTTTACTTAATAACCACAAAGGAAATTAGTCACTCCAACCAAGGTCATCAATGCATATTGGTTTGATGTACAGATGCAACTGCATTGGCATATCAAACCGTTATGCCACATTCCACCTTCTTAATACTAAATCAGAGCCACAGAATTATTATATGTTACTGGATTTTATTTTAGAAAACATACTTTTACTTTTCATTTCTTCCATCTCTCAAAGTAAGTTTAAACCAATTGCTTCCATACATTAACTTGCTTGACCACAAGATAATTGATAATTTTGGCACAAACAAAGTCATCTATGGTGAGAGAATGACAGACTCTTTTATCACCCTCAGAGCAGGGTATACCATTTAAAATAAAATAAAACAAAATTCTTACCGGACCATATGGCCAACGAAAGCCATGACTTTGCTGCCCAAGATGATTTCCAGGTACTGCAAAGGACCTTGCCAGGAATCGAACCTGCCGAGGATTTGTTGAAATGAAGTAAGGACTAAGAAGAAACTAAAGGAATGATAAGGACTCTATAAATTCCTAGGGAAACCATACAAGATATTGTCGGTTCAGTATGTGTGTGTATCAGGGTTAAATTCTTCCACTAAAGAAGAATCCAGGCTTCAATGATAGAATTCAGAAAGAAAGAAAGTGATCAATATCTATCAGTCAATGGGTAACTGCCAATTATATGAATATGAATTTATGTTCTTCCATCATTCTGTATCAGAGAAAGAGATATTCATACTCGAGATTTCACTTATTTAGCACCAATATGTCTTATTTTCATGCAAGTGAATATCAATTTAGGTTTTTCTATCATTCCATATTAGGGAGTGTCATATTAGTACTTGGGATTTCACCTATTAGCACCAACACATCTTTTATTTTGATGTACCTGATCTCCACAAAAATTCTCTAGAAACTTTCGTGTCACATAAACTTCTCCTTCAGCCTGTTGGTAACTCTTTGGTGAAACCCTTTGTATTAGCCTTGTAAAGAAATCTGAAACCTGAGGGTCATGCAGAATAAATTATGTAAAGTTTCTAATTAAAGAAAAAGTAGATCTTGAATAATACAAACTCAATAAAGTAACATAGAACAACCAAAGCCTTTACAATTGGCTACAGGGATCAAACGAGGTCATAATAAAAATATTTTATCAAACTCAACAAAGCAACATACAAAAAAATTTCTTTTGTTAGAAATACCTTAGGAAGTGATAACATGTGAGCCGCCTTAGTAGATACATCTCCCAACATAAGATATCTGTAAAAGATTTATAACAAAAAAACCACTTTAAACTTCAAAGATGGACAAAATAAGAATGTGAGAATTCATATCACATGTAACTAAAATGCATGAGTCAGTTGCATTCCTGAAGTGAAAATGACAGGTGCATAAGAGTAAAAAGTTTATTTATTTTCATTATTATCTTAGGAGGCTTCAAAATGCCAAGGTACCCTTGTATTTTAGGGTATGTTTGGTTTGAGAAAACGTTTCTATTTTCATTTCCTGTTTTCACTCTTATTTACAAAAATATTACCTCATTTTCACTTTATTTCCTGCTTTAAAGATTTTACAAGACATAGCGAAAACAAAACAAGTTGTTTCCACTAATTTTATACAAATCTAGGAAACAAAGTAAAAATAAGGTCGGGTTTTTGTAATTAAAAGTGAAAATAGGAAATGAAAGTAGATAATGTTTTCTCAACCCAAACATCCTAACTACCCCACTTAGGAGAAGTCTAAAGGTGGAAGTTCATTCTGTAGTCCAGCCCTTGTTTAGTCAAAAAATATGGAAACACGCCTGAAAAGGATTAGCACTTCCATTCACACCTTGCAAACCAACCATCTGAAGATCATCTCATGTTTCCATTTCAAAAGAAAAGTAACTAAATCGATATATGTTTTCTATCCAAAAATAAAATTGTATTGTTGACAAAAAGCCAAAACCTCTAAATAGTCTGGATACCATGTGTACATGCTCAGCAAAAGAACCCATTTGGACAACAGTCTCATATAATAGACAACATAAGGCATAGAGGTTATATTGATGGATGAGGTTCCCGACAACTTTTGTGTTTTTGACATAGATGACAATCATAAAGACAAGGGAAATGAAGAAGATATAAGAATGATAATCTGCACATACCTCTCTGGTGCCTTGAAAGGATTGTGTAAACCATGTTTGGGACAGCTGGACAAGCTTTGCACAAAGGGCTGGTAAGTCAAACAGGAGAAGAATTTTAGTCAAGATCTATGTCTCAAACTAACTCATCTATAGCCTCTAAATTGGAATTTTTGTTTCTTTTTTTTTCGTAGTAATGAGAACCCTGTCTCATACAGAGATTGAAGCTTCAAACTTGAACCTCCTATTGAAACAATAGGTGTGATGAGTAGTGACTGATAAGGCAATGCCTCACTCACATAGTATTTCATAGTTTGAAGAGTGAGGAAGTAATAAAAGAAAATATCTTCGAATATATCAAGTTGAATTCTCACTAAACAGCAGAATTTGCTGCATACAAATGCAACATATTCAAAATAAATATTAATTTAACAAGATAAATATTTTATTACAGGGATGCACCTGAATGTCTGTTTCAATCAACTTCAGCAACTTTAATAAATGAGTCTCCATTTAACGGATCCACAACTGTATTCCAGTTCAAAGATCCTACCCATTTACCCTGCACTGAAAGTGAAGACAATACATTCAGAGTGATGGTCACGGAAGCATAGCACAAAAAAGCTGGACCAAAGTTGAGCCTATTAAAAAATGTGGTGCAAAAATTTACAATAACACTCTGTCTGTCCCATTCAGAAGAAGAAACGATATTGTGGGAAATGTGTTTTAGAATCCCTCCTTTTCCATCACATTTCCAGTGTCTTTATAAACTTAACATTTAACAAACCGCTGCTGGGTTTTATAAATACTTGAACAGTGGTTTAAAACCTTACAGACAGAATCATAGTAAATAGAAAAAAAAGAACTTCCTAATTTTAATATGGCAATCCTTTTCAATCTATATTCATCAAAATTATCAGGAGTATTATGAAATTCAAGAATAGTAAGGCTTATATGGGAAGAATAAAAACATCAAAGGTTATGGAGCCTACCCAAGTTCAAAACTTCAGCAGGCCTAGAACCTGATATCTGTTCTGCTTCTACAGTGGCAAATTGTAATGAATGAACACACCTGCTAGATATTGTAGAAATGAATTAGGCTTAACTCTCAAAAAGCATAATAAGATCTGTTTTAAAAATTACAATAATGAAACAAAGTAAGACTATTTAGAAAGATATGAAATAAACCTGACAAAAAAAACAGCTAGAGCTAATGCTTCAACTTTGAAAAAATAAAAAGTAAAAAGTAAATTTGAGGCAATCACAAATGACTAATTTTGCATCTCTGTGAGTTATTTATCTAAACAATTATGAACTAACCCAGTCAGTTTACGTAGATGTAGCAAGGCCAGAATGGCGAGTAAATTGGAACCCCAAAAACCAGTGAATTGCTGCCAGGAAAAGATTACCATAATACTATTACTATTACTAATAATTCGGTGAATATAATTTTGCTTTGGTGTCCTACCTTGCTAAGTGTTGAACAGTAACTAGATCAGGTACTCACTAGCTAGATCATGTATTCCTCAGTCAGTTTTAGATCAAGTTTTTGTATTGAGAAAAAAAAAATGGACCAGGTGTTGTTTTTTTAAGTATTAACATTTTAATATTTTATAGATTACAGTTTGAAAATTCAGGCACTGACGTAAGAATTTCAACCTCCGAAGTGGTTCATAGACGTAATCATAGACAACTAAAGTAATTTTTTCAATGTTGTTGTAGTTGAATGAATCAAAGTTCAACCACCATAGGTCCAACGATTTCACAGGTAACCGGCGACTGTTTCATCTAGATCACAGAATGGGCTAACAGAGCAAAACAAGAATTGACAAACGAATAATTTCAAATTCGTTTTCAATCAGAAAAAAAGAAATGAAGAGAGAAGACAATTACCGAACCAAATTGGAAGAAGTAATGGCATTGTGATTCCTTGGGATTGAAACCTTCGTTGCTCTGCTAACCAAAACTTGAACATGCTGATCGATCAGGTTTTACCACACTCTCACTCACTCTCAGTTGAGTCCAAAACTCTAAGACCTATCTTTACCTATTTATAAGGATTACGAAGCGAATCAAAGCAATAAAAGTAATTCCTTTCATATCCTTTTGATAGTTGCTGATTCTTCTAGATTGATATAAACACATGTGATCCACGTAATAATGACTCAGTTGCAGTCTTGCAGAAAATAATGGGTCTTGGATTATTGTAACATGTGTACATTGCTTACTGTATTTTCGTAAGCTATCCCAGGACAATTTTTTATAAAACTGATTTTAGTTTTTTTTAACAAAACTAATTTTATTTAAAAATCATTAGTATAAAAACTATCTAGTATTTTATAAGTATTTTTAAATATAAATAAATTTTAAAATATATAAATTAAAAATACTAAAATTATAAATGTGAATTATTAATTCAAATGGAATATTAAAATATTTAAAAGAAAAAAATATTTAAAATTATAAGGAATTATGTGTGGTTGATTTTAAAAAATTAAAAGTATAAGCAACTACGATTAAGAAGACATAGAGTAATATTATATAAATAAATTAATTAATTTGAGATATAATTTATTAAAATTTCAAAAGTTTAATATAAATAATTAAGATCATAAAGTTAAGAATTTTCTAAAATAATGAGAAATGAGTACTTTCAAGTATATATATGTTTGTTCATCATCGTGATTATATGTATCAAATTTCGTCGTAAATTTAGACACTAATAACTTGATAATCAAATGGTTGGATTTTTCATATATTTCAAACGTACATATAATGTTAATCTTGAGACATCTCAATGACATATCAATAATTTCGGATTAATGTAAAATTACATATATATGATCTAATGATAGTAGCTTTCAATCCAACGGTGGACTATTTAATACAATGATCCGTTAAAAAATTATTCAATGGTATAACACTTGGTGTAATTTACACCGGTGTAATTATAACCCACCTCTCGTATATTATGATGACTAAGGAAATGCAGGTACTTATGTGATACGAAGGAGATTTTGAACTATTCATGTTTTTTAATTCCTTAGGGTTCATTGTATACAACTATATTGTATACAATAATTAAACCTTAAATTAAATTTACAATTATCTTTGTTATTTTCCAGAAATATTTTATATGTCTTATATAAATATCAAAATTTTTCATAAATTATGAGTATTGAAATGTTCATCTTCATGATTATTTTAGAAATTGAATTGTTCTTAATTTTTACTGATACTACAGCATGTACTTGGACGATATTAGAAAGATGTGGTGAAAATAGGTTTAAAATTGTATTTTATAAATAATTATCATACAAGAAGTCTGGACATGTCACATGAATCTGATGTTTAACCCCACCTATGCATCACATCAATTTAGTTATGGTTATTCGTGACCAAGAAAAAAAAACGATGTATATTATCAGCGTGATGGATGATCATTTGCGTGATGTACCATTCTTTATTCTTTATTTTGATTTTCAAGGATTAAGATCAGGGTTATTTTGACTGTACGATTTAACTTTAAAAAACGCAAGTTCAATGGTGCTATATATTTTCACTTGTTAAATGGAGTTCATTATCAGATATTATCTCTTTTCATTTTTTTATAATTTAAGTAATTCTTCTTTTTAATAGTATAATTCTAAAAAGTTTATCAAATAAATTTCATAAATTACTCCACGTTTGACACAAATGAGTCACATTTTTCCTAAGATATGCAACCATTATTTAAGAAAATCTCTCTTCAGCAATACAACTTGTTAAGAGTTTAACAACACTTATTTATCGGAGATGCTTTTTTAAGTTCCAACAATTTTATTTTGTTTATGCATTGCATCATAATCAGACAAAAACTAAAATATGCTGGTTTTTTTTTTGTCTTTTTTTAGTCAGGAATATGCTGTTTAAAATTTGGACTTTTTCTCGTAACAGGAGTCCAATATGTGTTAAATTAGGTGGGCCAAATTCCTTTACATTGTTGCCCAAAAAAACCTTTGCATTAATGAAAAAGGCTAGTCCAACACATATGGTCCATCAATTTTTTTTTAAAGCAGAAAAAAACCAAAAAAAAAAAGACAGGAAAACGACAGGAAAACGGAGAGAGTTCGAGATGAAATCTCTTAACTTTCTAACAAAAAAAATGTGTAAGCATTTATTTGTTATTATATATATATATATACACTACATTTACAATTTATCGGTCTAATTATATAACAACACATAAATTAAGAAATATAATAAATGTGTTAATTTAATTAAATGTATTATATTTTTCTTTATACCATTTTTTTCTCTATTTCATTCATTAATTTTGATAGAGTTGACAATTCGGGCTAACGGGTCCGATTCGATATGGGTGGCGAGTTTTGCGGGCGGTGCTAAAAAACTGAGAGTTATTTGGGTTTCTAAAATAAAGGCTCCTGTGCCTTACATTTTTTAGGATTTTTGCGGGTGGCCCCTTTTTTGTGGGTTTTTGCAGGCCGGGCCGGTCGGACTAGTCCATTTTATCGACTCTAAATTTATCCACTTACCATCTCTTATTAAGGGTAAAAGTAGAAAACATAATTAATATTTCTCGAACCTCTAATATGACACATAAATAGAAAACATTTTTAAAAAAAATAGGATAGATAAATAGAAAACGGAGGTAGTAGGAGTGTGTTGTCTGTGTATCTATATAAGACATATTCAAGTGAGAAAGTTTTTTTATACAAGAGTGAGAGGTGAATTTCAACCATTAGATCTTATATTATTATTGTCAAGACTAAAACACAAAGTCACATGACTTTTTAGTGATCATGACTGTTAGATAATTTTTAATCACATCGTCCGTACATGGTTATATGGTTATGATTTATCCCTCTCACTCTCACATAATAGGATTTATAAGATATAAAAGGATAAGAGAGTTGGTTAAGAAAATGATGAGATAAGAGTATGATAGAAGATGGTTGGTAGAGAAGATGATAAGGTTAGAAAATGTAATTTCCCAATTCGAGAAGGGAAAGGGTCTCCAAAGGAAGAATCAGGTTTCTCAAGCAATTTTCTGTAGTTTCTCTTCTTTGGTTTTCTATTTATACAATATCTTTCTATTAGAGAATCATAATCTTTTCTCCCTTTCCTCTAACAATCCTTCACTCGTAAACAGAAATTCCTCACCCTACAACGTGTCTATCATTTGTAACAACTATTTATTCTCTTGTAACAGAATGATTTAGTTCTATCTAAAATCGTTCATCCATCTTGATTTCTTCTATTTGTTCTCAAGGTCTCCGACTTGTGGCTGGTATTGAATTGGGATTTTCTCCATTTGACTTTGGCTTATTAGAAATTAAGGCTTCATGTACTGTGCCTATTTCAGAAGAGGGGTTGAGAGATTAGTGCAAAATGAAAAATAAAAAGTCTATTATATTATGTTAATCTATCATATTAGAAAATAAGATATGATAGTCTAACATAATAAATTTATCTTATCATATTACTACAATAAGACTGGAAATAAAATAAAATACTCATATTATTTCCTTTCTTTATCGTGACCACCAAACGAGTCTAAATGAGGATGGCCAAGTGCCATTGGTTGTCGCTGCTATGTCTACATTTGATATATACCCCCCATGAATTGGGATTGAACAGAAATGAATTAGCATGTGCTTCCATAGTATGATGGGGTCCTTACCACTTCCTAAATGACCAAAGGAGAAGCCCATTAATTAGTAAGGCTCACCATCATCCATGGGCATGGCCATCGTTTGTTTTGTACCAATTTTATGTTAGTATTTGCTCGGCTGCGGAAAGAATGGCTTAGAGAATAAATTTCAAATGCATAGACCATTTTATAATTATAGAATTTTGCAATTTTTATTAATGGTGGAAAGGAAGCAAGCACTGCACTGTCCGCTAGACAAACATCTAAACTAGAAAGTCTCTACATCCCTCTTCTCCATCAATAATTACCACGATGGATTCGTTTTTTGACTCGTATATTTTATTATACCGAGGATGATTAATTACTTATTCTCTTAAGCAATAAGTCTTGAATTCAATTATTCAAATTCTTTGTTTAACGGAATTATTCAATTCATTGTTGAATGTGCTTCATGACAAAACATATACAATCAATGTTGAACAGAGAGATATAGTAAACATAAAATTTTTCAACAAAAGACCCAACCAAAAGGATGGATACTGTTGATTCGTTCTCAGAAGTGGCTTCAATTCGCAGGCATGGGTTAAAAAACTATTCGTATCAAAATTGAGAAATAGTCCGTTAACATGAACTGTGAATGTAATATAATCAACCTCCTCTTTTTGTCAACTGAAAAATAAAACGTGGGCGTTGACTTGGCATAGTTGTAACAAACAAAACAATATCTAGTGGGAATCTATCCGGGAATTTGACTTCTTAACAATGCTATTGGGTTATCTTGTATTGGATTATTTTATATTTTATATATTTTATACTATTATAATTTAAGTATTTACTTCTTGCTCACCAAAAGGTGGTTGATCATAGTGGAACTAGAAATGAAATGTGATTTAAGCAGATTTTATCTAGAAGTAAAACTTGGTAAAATGGGTTAGTTTGACAGGATCGGGCCAAAAAAATGTATGGTTCGGGCCTTTAATTTAAAAGTCTGAATAATTTTCGAATTTTTTCATAAAGTTTGTTACTCGAAAAATCGACAAAAAAACTCAGGTAACACACAAAATAAAATAAAAATGAACTATCGGTCAAAAATCCATAAAAATGGGTCCAAATATTTATTTCAGAAGCTCGGATTTTTTTTTTTTGCCCCCGCAAAACCAAACACAACACACATTGGATTGGTCAGATAATCCAAATTTCCAACTCTACCACTATTTACAGTAAGGTCAGGGCCTCATCCACGTGTTAAACTTGCAGTTATACCTGTGGGGAATTTTAGATTAAAAACATTCTCTTTTTTATTACTTATGATTCTATTTTTTTTTAATTTTTTTACTTATAATGTTTCTTACTCTGAAATAGTACGTGTACCTATCAGATAAAAAAATATTTATTATCTTAATTAGTGTTTTGACTTTTAAGTATATATAATAAATAATAAACTAATTTAACTAAAATCAATTAATAGTTGCCAGTTAGCAGAAGTATCAGATGAAAAATATTTATCATCGAGCACGTGGATTAGCTGGTAAGGGGCTGTTCCAGCTTAATCAGTGGTCTTGAGTTCGAGCCCTGGGAATGCAGCTGTGTTAAATACTCGGGAGAGCTTTGTCGTTCATAGAGGTCCTACCCGACTCGACAGAATTGCCTCCCGTGGAGGATGCATGTGGTCTTGCAAAAAAAAAAATAAAAATATTTATTATCTTAATTAGTGTTTTGACTTTTAGTATATATAATAATAAAATAATAAAATAATAAACTAATTTAACTAAGATCAATTAATAGTTACCAGTTAGCAGAAGAACCCATCTATAATAGAAAATGGAACAGTATGTGTTACATGAACATAAGTACTAGATACAAATGATCATTAGAAAAGTGAATCATCATCTAGATATTTTATATTTTAAAACAATGATATACATGTTGTTTGGTTTTTATATACGAACAATAGTGTGTACAAGAATTTTTTGTTCATGTTAGATCTTCATTCACTTTTTTTAAAAAATATCAATAATGTTTTTTCACACCCATTCCTCCACACTTCCCACACATCTCTCCATTTTTTTTTCATGAAAAGTAACCATTTTTTTATTTTATTTTTACAAATATATTTTTTTAAAAAAAAATTACATGTAATTAACCAGATTTATAACATACATAACCACTAACTTATATAGTATTAACCATAAATTCATACTCACTGATCACTTGTGTAATAATCCTTACGATCAATTGAACATAAGGATCATTACATAAGTGAGAAAGTATGAATTTATGGTTAATTCTGTGTTATTTGATGGTTAAATGAGTTGCTCAAGTTGTTAATATGGAAATCACTTCAGATAATTACAGTGAGGCAAAAGGTGGTTAAGTGTGAGTTAGTATGTGGTTAAACGAGTTGGTTAATATTGAAATCACTTTAGATAATCACAAGTGAGGCAAAAGGTGGTTAAATGTGAGTTAGTATGTGGTTAAATGAGTTGTTCAAGTGGTTAATATTGAAATCACTTCAAATAATTATAAGTGAGGCAAAAGGTGGTTATAAGTGTGAGGGAGTATGTGGTTAAATGAGTTGCTCAGTGGTTAATATTGAAATTACTTCAGATAATTACAAGTGAGGCAAAATGTGGTTAAGTGTGAGTTAATATGTGGTTAAATGAGTTGCTCAAGTGGTTAATATTGAAATCATTTCAGATAATTGTTCAAAATGACAAACCTTTAACTTTGTTTCAAATGAACACTTGAGTTAATATGTGGTTAATACTATATAAATTAGTGGTTATCTATGTTATTAATCTGGTTAACTAGAAGTAATTTTTTAAAAATAATTGGTTAATATCAAAGATACTTTAAATAATTGTTTAAAATAACAAATATTTAACTTTTATTTCAATTGATCACAAGGATTATTACACAAGTGAGGGAGTAATGAATTTATGGTTAATGATATATAAGTTAGTGATTATCTATGTTATTAATCTGGTTAACTTGAAGTAAATTTTTTTAAACAAAAATGTCGGACTTTTTGTAAAAAAAAAATTGAGTACTGTTCACATATTAAAAAATAAAAAAAATGAGGTGTGTGAGAAGTGTTTACTTTTTCAGTGTGGAAAAATTGGGACTGAAAATTATATATATATATATTATATATATATATTATATATATATATATAATACATGGTTATCAAATCATACCCATTTCCAAAACTTTGTTTGTTGATAATAAGGAGAGATGAGATCATAAGAATAAAGTTGTCAATGAGCTCGTTAGGATATGTCTTGAGTATACCGTGAATGTGTTCCCTAAAAGTGTTGTTCTCAGTTAAATTAGTCCTTGAATTGATAGAAATTAAAAATCAATCCCTGAAATTGTATTTCATTTGTTAAAGTAGTCCCTTTGTTAACAAAAATAATTCAACCTTTGTAAGTTGATACTTGCTGTTATGGGTGGGAACAGACCAGGCCGCTCGTCAGGGACCTATAGCTTGGCCTACATCAGGCCCAGGTCAGACCAGGCAGTTTATTAAATAGATCAGGTCAAGGCTTTTTCAAAAGCCTATATAGCAAAACAGGTCAGGCTTCAGGCCATCGAAAAAAATCTTTTGAACCTATCAGACTGACTTATTTAACTAAGTATAAATAAAATACTAGTATTTTTTTATATTGCTACTATTATCATAAATATTTTTTTAGGAGAGTTCAACTTACACCAGTGTAAGTTACACCAAGTATATTACACTGTTGGATAACTTTTTAACAGATCATTGTATTAAGTAATCCATCGTTGGATTGAAATTTATTATCATATAGATCATACATATAAAATTTTACATTAATCCGAAATTATTTGATATGTCATTAAGATGTCTCGAGATTCACGTCATATATACATTTGAAATATAGAAAAAAAAACCAACCATTTGATTATCAAAGTAAATATTGTTAAATTGTACGAAATTTGACACAAATAATCATGATGATAAATGAACATAATTCAACGGTTAGATTACTAAATAACACTTTCGATTTTTAGTTAGAAGTGGTGTAGTACTTGGTGTAACTTACACTAGTGTAAGTTGAACCCTTCTCTTTTTATTATATTGCTTATGATTATATACTTATTAGTCTGTGTAAATATATAAGTATGTTGTTTTACCTAAAAACTTGGGCTTATAAGTCTATTCAAATACATGTTTATAATATATTCAAGTACCTTATTATAAAATGAGCTTTTAAGCAAACTTTTAGGTCATGTGAGGCTTTAAATAGGCCAGACCCGTACCATAAAATAGCCTATATCAGCAGGTCAGACTGAGACCATGGATTTAAGATGTAGGCAAGACTCGGCCTTGAAAAGCCTAGTTCGGCTCGACCTATTCTCATCCCTAGTTACTGTCATTTTAATCCTTCAAATCCTAGTACATAAATTTAAATAAATCCCTAAAACTAACAATCACTATCAAAGTAGTCCCTGAAAGATTACTTTTATTAACAGAGGGACTGATTTGACAGACGAAATACAATTTCAAAAATTTAATTTTAATTTCTATCATTTCAGAGACTAACTTAACAATAAGCAATACTTTCGGGACCAAATTGTGGATTTACTCGATGTACCTTACTTCAATTCTGATTGTATATCTATGCTCATGAAGCTCCCATTAATCTATATTATATATATATATATGAGGAAGGTTATAATTACACCGGTGTAAGTTACACCAAATATATAGTATCATCTTGCAATTGAGTCAAGCATGTAACAAAATCACATATTTCCAGTTTTTTTTAAAATAACCAATACACATAATTAGTGTAAAAGAATTTTATATTATTATTATTTTTTGTCTAAGACAACATGTATCCTCTACGAGGGCAATTCTGTTCGAGTAGGGTAGTGTAAAAATATATTATCACATTATTTAATATATATAATATTTTATATGTTATTAAATTTAATATATGATATTACAATCACTGGATGATAGTGTAAAAATATTTTAAGCTGAAAATATATTTTATTAAATCTGCAATTAAAAAAGTATAAAAATTTAAGTCATTAGATACAAATGTCCACAGCTAGCAATTAATGCATTAAATTTGAAATGTACTTCATCCAGTTCTATTTATAAGACAAGGGTTGAAACTTTTTCGTGGTCCTATTTATAAGACAAAAACACAAATTTAAAAGTATTTATTCTTTTTTCTCATATTTGCCTTTGTTGATCATTAAAACTTTAAAATGACACAATTATCATGGTAGTGGACTTTATTATTAAATAGGGGTCAACTTGTAATATTGTAGAGTAATTTCTTAAAAATTAATGCATTGATTACTTTTCCTAATATATGTGTGTGTGTGTGTGTGTTTGACCTAATTGTTTTATAAATATGACCGGAGGGAGTATAACTATGGGCAAATGATATCTTAAGGTACCGACGTCTAAGAAATAAAAATGAAAAAAAAAGGTTTTTTGAAAAATATAATTTTTAAAGTTAGCAATGAATTACATGATATATGTTCAATAAAAAAGTTTTGGTATTTGTTTTTAATTTCTTAACTGTTGTAATTAAGACACTGGCCAGTTGATTAATAATACTAATACCATCCTTTGTTGATTTAATTAGCTATTTTTAATATTAAACCATCTCATGTTAAAATTTGTATTTATCCCTTTTAATAGATATCTTCAACTCTCTATATTATAATTATGATACCTCACCTTGGAGTGAGGTACTCATGACCCACTCTACTTTGCCTCAATGATTTTCAACATTTCTATTGAATGGTAAATTTCACTCTCTAGAGAGTGTAATTCTCCCTCTCTAGCCTAAATAATAATTTTCTCTCCTTTCCTATTTGAGATTTAAAATTCTAATAAATACAAATCCTAAATTTTTAAATTTACTAATGTATTCAACATTTTATCCTATCTCTTTTTATTCAAATCCTTATTTTCAATATATACCTTTATTCTTATTATTATGATTTTAATTAATTTCATTATATCTTATTATCAAATAATAATGTAAATTATATTTCAAAATAATTATAAAATATCATCATTGTAATGTTATTTTTTATTTTTTTTTTATATTAATTATTATAATTTAATTAATTATGTAAAATATATTTTTATAATGTACTAGTTTATCAAAATTTATCAATACTATAGAAGGAAAGACAAACTTTTTGTATAACTTTATCGTCTGAAATTTTAATATAAGAAAATTCATTCCTATTACTCAAGTATCATTAAGTTTTAAAAATTGTATATCAACCAAGTAAGCCAAACTTATTTCTCACTTGAGCTCGAAAGTTTTAGTAATTGTATTCCACATCCAACAAGCAAATACAGACTTGTGAACTTTGTTGGATCCTCGTTACATGTTCAATAAGTATCCGTTTTTTTTTTTTTTGGCTAAAAGGATCAAGTAAAGTAAACATTCTTGAGGTTAATTATTACTAATTTGTACAGTTACTTTATAAAATCAAAATTATATTTATTTCTATTAATTAAATCATATGAGTACGTATAAGAGAGTAGTGTTGTGCGCATCACTCAAAATAAAAATATGGAAGAGTCAACATTTTAAGAAAATTATTGTGTATGTGTACGTATGATCCTGAATTTAATATATACGCACACAAAAATAATCAACGTTTCCTAGGGAATAGTAGGTGAA
This sequence comes from Sesbania bispinosa, assembly GCA_026901365.1. NCBI lineage: Eukaryota > Viridiplantae > Streptophyta > Magnoliopsida > Fabales > Fabaceae > Sesbania > Sesbania bispinosa. Next base: position 203,962 of record QLOH01000855.1, read on the forward strand.
ATCCAAACTAAGAATACATCTCTCATTCTCTCTCAGTCTCAGGCTTTATCTGGGTGGGGACGGAAGAAGACGTCAACGGAGTTGATCCCTAGATTGTCTCTATGCTATATATTTAAAATGAAAAAAAAAAAATTGTCAATATGATCTAAGATTACCCGTTAGAAGTACCAAGCATAGTGGATAATTTGTATATTCACAAACTAACACAGTATCCGTGCATTCGGACAGGTGATGTTGGGTTATGGGTGATGTTCGCTTTTTACATGTATTATTAAATTTTTATAATATAATTAACTTATGATATATTTATATACATCAATTAGTAAAATATGAAGATCATATTGATATCGTGTTTATTGAAAGAGTTTAATATATATATATATACACGGTCAGCGTAAATAAGTTTTACGCATACATCCAATCATGTGCTGCCACATCATTTATTAAATTTAGTAACACATGAGGTGTCATATTCATTAAATGACGTGATAACATACCATTGGATATCTGTGTAAAATTTTTTTACACTGGCAGTGTATATCAATTAAATCATGATTGAAAATAGTAAACAATACACAGTTAATATATTTATAAATTTAAAATATATTGATCATTGGAATCCCATAACCCAGTCACTTTAAACATAAATAAAATGCATGGAAAAAAAATCCTTGTAGGAAAACCTAGTCACCCCGTGGATAATACTTGATGTTCATAAAAATCACTTTACTGAATGTGAATAAAATAAAATAAAAACTAAAAAAATGTTCATAAAAAAACCACTTTACTAAAATGAAATAAAATTAAAATAAAAACTAAAAAATGTGCTCAAATATGACATGTGTATTGAGCGAACAATTTTAATATAGAGCAAATATAATAAAAAGATATGAAAGATAACAATTGAAAATGTTAATAAATAAATTAGAGAGATAAATAATATATTACAAAAAGACGTTAAATATAATATAAATAATAAAACTAAAACTGATAAAACGTGACACGTTTACAGGGAAAATCTTGAGTTAAGGAGTAAATAGATAAATAGAATAGATAAAGAGATAATAAGTGAAAACATTAATGAATAAATAGAAATAATAAATTGGAAAAATCACAGTAAATTTAATGAAAATCAACACATTTATTATAATTCTTAATTTATATTTTTATGTAGTGAAAAATCAAGAATGGATGATGAGAGAAACAATTTTAATATAATAATAATAAAAAAAGAAAAACAATAGGAGCAACACTGTCTCCCATGGTTCATAAAAATAACTGTTGTAATGAAATATATTAATAGAAGTGAATAATTAGGGAAAAGGCTTAATATAATAATAAAAAAAGGAAATGAAAGTGTGATACTCGTAGTTTTAAAAAAAAAAATTATAATGAGACAAATTAATAGTTGCGAATAATGAGAGAAATGTTTTAATATAATAATAAAAAAGAAAATGAATGTGTCATAGAAAAAGAAAAAAGAAAATGGCTATAGCAAATCTGTCTCTAGTGGAGAATATATGTGGTACATAAAAAATCATTTTATTAAAGTGAGAATGAAAAAAGTGCTGGTGAGAAAACATGACACGTGTATGAATAAAATAGAGAGATAAATGATATACTGGAAAATGACGCTAAATTTAATTTAAATTGACAATTTTTTTTATATTTTTAATGTGTGTTTTTATGTAATGATAGAGATAATCAAGAATAGATGGTGAGAGAAAAAGTTTTAATATAATAATAAATTAAAGTGTGTTAAAAAAGGAGAAAAAATAAAGAAAATGGCAGAAGTGTTTCATGTGAAAAACACATGCGGTTCATAAAATAGAGAGATCAGTGATATATTAAAAAATAACACATTAAATTTAATGAAATAAACTTATTTATTAGATTTTTAATGTGTGTTTTATGTAATAAAAGATATATTTAGAAATTAATAAAAAGAGAAAAAAATAAAAGTATGATCAAAAGAAAATTAAAAAAAAAAGAAAACATAAAAAATGAAAGAAAGGAGAGAAAGAGAAAGAAAAGCGTGAAAGTTAAAAAAAAAAAAAAATAAGGAGAAAGCCCGACACGTGTCTTGGCGAACTCTTTTCTGATAGTAGTAATAGATTTGTGGCCATAACGTTCAACAATATATAGCTGTCATTTGCCAACCTACCTCCTTCCTCATTTTTTGTGTCTGCGATGATGCATGACATGTGTGATATATAGTATATTAACGAGCTGTCATTAAATAATATATGTGATCCATCTAGTAACGTACATTACTTAATTGTGGTCACATGGAATTTATTTAATATTACTACATTCACTCCTATTTAACTATTCAAATACTTGGGTTTACTTATTTTTGTGGGTCGTTCCAAGAACCACAATTTTGATTTCGTCCGAGACCGTATTTAGAAAAAACTCAAAGGGTGGAAAGAGTCCTTTCTCTCCACGGCAGGTAGGGAGGTACTGAATCTGTAGTTCAAGTCATTCCATGTTATATAATGAGTTATTTTTTACTGCCCCTATTTCTGTGTGACTCAATTGAGAAGATGATTAACAAAATTTTGGTGTGGGATCGGAAGTAGAGAAGGCAAGAGGAAAATCCGATCCACTGGATGCAAACTTACAAGAATCCTCTTATTACTAAATGCCTTCAGGCCGATATTTCACCAGGCAGATTTCCTCTAAGCTAATTGGGTTACAACCCAAGTTTCAGCTGGAAAAGTATACTCTCTCTCAATGGATTATTCAACAAGGAACCTACTGGACGATATGGGAGGTAACTCGTTAAAATTCGGCGAGATGGTTGCCTTCCCAATCAACTATGGCATCACATTTGGTCATAGGCAATCTTCTTGTAACATCCAAATTTTATTAAATAAATAAAATAAGAGAAATAAATAAATAATAATATTAGTAAAGATTAGTATATTCTATGAATATGGTTATTTACTAATAATAAGAATAATAAATAGAATAAGTGGGTTGGAATGAGCCTAGCCCAACTAAGTATTTATTTAAGGAGGGGTCTCTTCGCTCGGTTCACCATATCCTTATTGCGTAAAATCGTCAGACAACGAAACTCTAAGGAGGGGAGAAAACGACGTCTCAAGAAGGGGTTGCGAGCAGAATATCATTGAGAATCAAGAACTGTTGCGGTTCGATCTCCACTTCAAGGTATGGTGGGGAGAGGGTGTTGCTTTATATGTGTATGTGGGGGTGCTTGAGTAGTAGACCCAAGACTTTAAATTCGTATAATAATTGATATATTGAGTATGAATGATGAAAACTGTAGATTTGATTGATTGATTGTATGATTCTTGATTAATCTTGAGTGGATTGAATGAAATAATATAAATAGAGAAAGGGGTAAATAAGGGTATGATGATTTGGGGTTTTGATGGGTTAACTGTATAATATGTGTAAGATGTGTTTGTTTTTGCTGAGTTTAATCGATTATAACCGAATATGATTGAAGTATAAACGAGTGAGGATTGAGTAGGGATTGAAGAAGGGGAGAAAAGGGGGCAAACGCGGTATAGTCGTGTTCTACGTAACTTGCGCTGCAGGTTGCGCCTGCAGCGCAGGTTGAGGCACAGCTCGCAGATTTCTGTTTTTTATGTGATTTTGATTGAGTTCTTTTCGGAGTGGGGATGGTTTTCCTTACTACATGGAATTGAGATTGATATCTATTAATATAAATGTTATTTTGTGGATTTGCTGATATGTAATGATGAAAATGATGAGATATAAAATGATACTACGACGATGTATGATGATGAGGTTTGATGATGAGTCGATGTTGATGATGATGATGTATAATATATCTTTATGATGATGATAATTATGATGACTGGAGATGTTTACGATGATGATTGGTGATAATTTATGATGATTTATGATGGGAATGATTGATGATGATGATGTTGATGTTGTACCTCGAGGCTAACTCAGGGAGGTGAATAATGTACCTGAGTCTAACTCAGGGAGGTGATGATGATGATGATATAACTAATCTATGATGTTTATGATGTTTGAGCATACATGATGTTGTACTTGAAGATTACACAAGCCCAGTGAGGGGTTGAAGTGTAGCTCGGCGAGGTGAGTATTGTACCTGAGTCTATATCGGGGTCGAGGTGATGTATTGTCCTGGTCTAACCGGGGATGGTGATTATGGTACCTGAGTCTAATTCAGGGAGGGGAGCGATGATTATAATAATATGGATTATGGTACATGAGTATAACTCAGGGAGGTGAGCACTGAGTATGATAATAGTGATTATGGTACCTGAGTATAATTCAGGAAGGCGAGCGATGATTATAATAATATGGATTATGGTACGTGAGTATACTCAGGGAGGTGAGCAATGAGTATGATAATATTGATTACGGTACCTGAGTGTAACTCAGGGAGGTGAACGATGATTATGATGATATTGAATATGGTACCTGAGGTGTACAAGCCAAAGTGGGTAGAAGTACAACTCAAAGGAGATGAATGATGATTATGATGATATTGATAATTACGATGATTATGGTGATATTGATGAGTATGATGATTATGGTGATATTGATGATTATGATGGTTATAGTGATATTGATGATGTTGTTGGTATATATGATGATGGATGAATATGTCTTATATATGATGATATAAAAAAATGAGTTATATGATGATGCTATGATTTGTAATGATGAAATGAGTAATAGGTGCTGAGAATAGAGTAGGCGAATTATTTGGTAAATGAGGATAGGAGAATTATATGATGATATCAATGAATGTTATATGATGATTTATAGGTGATATTATCTGATGAATTATTTGATGATTGAATATGTGGTATGATAAATGATGATGTTGTTTACATGAGGGTGAGAATAGGGTAGCCTCCTATGTGTATGTATGAGTAGTATTCTTTTCCTCACCGTTACACTGGGGTTATTTTACAGGTGACGATGGAGACACAACCGTGTCGAGTCTTGAATAAAGGGAGTGTTGCTCTGGCACATGTGACATCAATGCATATCATTGGGGGTTCTTTCTTTATGTTTTTAGTTATGAAGGATTTTACAAACCTTTCTTTAAATGCCTTGCACGACAAGTAGGATGTTTTGTTATTTATATTTGGGATTCCGCTGCTTGTGTATTCTGAAAACCTTTGAGTTCTATTTTCGTTATAATTAAGTTGTTTTACAATGAATGAGGTTTTAAATGAAGAGTTATGTGAACCTTTTTACCCATTGTGGAATACTATTCTTTCTATATTTCGAATTATTAATTGTATAAGAGTATGTGGTAGAGAGTGTCACACTTCTCAGCTTGATAGTGATTGGGTTGTTGCCTTGATAGACCCTATTACAAAGTGCTGGAATATGAGATTATCATGAATACATTCTTTGATTTTGAAGTCGAGCAGATACTTTCAATTCCCCTCCCCCGCTTTAATTCAAATGATAGACTATGTTGGGCTATCACCAAAAATGGCCTCTACAAAGTCAGATTCAGTTATCATTATATAATGGACCACCTCCAGCCAGCTGGGCCTTCATCCAGTGGAGTCTCGGAAAAGAGCAAATAATTTGGAAGAAATTGTGGAAAGTCAAAACAGTCCCAAGGAATAGGAACTTGCTTTGGAGAATTCTGTAAGGAATAAATTGTTTAGATTTGTTCTGGGTGCTTAATGCTTAATGCTTCTGTAAAGTCAAAACAGTCCCAAGGAATAAATTGTTGCACGTCTAAATGCTTCATCCTGGGGTGCAGCAGCTGTAGTTAGAGACTCGGATGGATTTGTTCTGGGTGCTTCTACGTGGATTGTTCAGTGTGGTCCTGAAGTAAAGCTGGATGAGGCATTAAGTTTGAGGTTAGGCCTCCAATTTGCTATTGACATGGGATTCTTGAATCTAGAAGCCGGATCTGACTGTCAAGTTCTCATTTCAGTTCTCAACTCCCTCTTAGTGGGAACATCATCATTTGATCTAATAGTTTCAGATTGTTTAAGTTATAGGAGTTTTTCATTTTATTGAATTTAAGCATTCAGTTAGAGTTTGCAATACAACAGCTCATATTTTAGCCACATTTGCTTGTCTCAACCCCAATTGTGTTTGGGTGGAAGAGACCCCTCCTTGTATTGATTGATTAGCAGTATCTCTGGACTTGCCTCAGGGATCTTTTATTGAATAAAAATCTTGGCTTTTTAGTTAAAAAACTATCCATTTAGATTAAAAAAACACACATATTAAAAAAATTATAATCATTATTTTTTATTTTTATGAAAATAAATTTTAAATTACACTTTTTGTTTTTCCTTATCTTTGTTGCGATGTGTTTGTTTAGTATGAAACAGATGGAAAGAAATAGGCGACGAGAAAATAGCAAGAAAATAAGCTCATGGATTGTTTGGATGACATCTATTACTTTAAAATTCACTAACATTAAATATTATTAAATCACTATTCATTGGAAATAATATTATTAAATTCAACAACATTCTTAATAAAACCTATCAAATAATATTATTTAATTCCATTTTTTTACTTTTAAAATAACTTTTATAATTAAGCAACTCTACGCTCCAACAGAACAACTCTACAAGAACTTCAAAATGGACCCCACAAAAATAAGTTTTCAATTGTTGGTTTGGAGTTGTAAAAACTTAATTTAAAATTTTAAAAAATTAAAAACTCGCAACCACCCTGAACGGGCGCCAGGCAATTCTACACTCCAACAGAGCAACTCTACAAGAACTCCAAAATGGACCCCACAAACTACCTCACTTTATTATTTTAATATTTTAATTCAACTCTTCACCAACCATGCTTTTATCCTCGGAATTATTATTCAGAGTTCATTAATGATAGAGATTTAAATTAAATTATTGTTGGAATTGTAGCTCATAATTTTTGCCAGTGTTATTCTTTTTGTCGATGTGATTCTATTCTCATGAGTATAGATATATTTGTTGAGATTGATACTAAAGTTTTTTATATTATATTTGTTGTGACTTTAGTGCTGTGTGATCCCACCTTCTCTCTGCCTCTTTCTTTTTCTCTGATTTCTTTCATCTTCTCTTTTTTCAGTTTTCTGACTGTGGTTTGTATTTGGTTTGCTGGTTATGATTATGGAAGGGAAGGTAGAGGACGAAGGTTGGAAGAGATTAAACACCTCATTATGGTGGTTCCCTATTATGGTGGTTGCCGGAAAGATTAAAACTTTTTCTATTTTATCTTCATTAAACATAAAAAGTTTTAAAAGTTTCTAACTTTGTGGATTTTTGAAGTGTTTGGTTGTTGATTTTTAAATGGGTTTGTACCTTTCTCTGTTAACATGTAAACTTTGTTGTTCCTTTCTTTTTCATCTTGATTTCGTTTTCGTTTTTTGTTTTTATAGAGATGGTTACAGTTGCAAGTGAGCGGCCGCGATGGCTGCCACGGTGAGGAGGCTATGTGGCTACGGTGGCGAGGTCCTCTGGCGGCTAGGGTTCTTTGTTGTCTAAATTTTGATGCAATTTTGTTTTTATTTTAAGTGTATAAATTATTGTAATTTAATCTAATCTGTCCTGATTAGATCTGTTGTAAATCTGTAATTTAATGTAATATTTGTTCTGTTTAGATTTATTGTAAATTAATGCAATTTGATCTGATTAGTATTATTGTAATTTATTCTGTTTAGATTTATTCTAATTAATGTAATTTGATCTAATTAGATTTAAAAATATTTAATTTATTTTGTAATTTTTTTTAAAAAAATATTGTAGATTAAATGGCCCAATACTAATTTCAGCCCATGAGTACATTTCTGCCTTTAAAGCTTTTAAAAAAAAACGTATAAAATCAAGAAAAACCCAATTTAATATCAGCTCATTACTTTAGCTTAAAACCCTCAAAACGAAGTTAATTGTCACCACATTTATTTTTAAAGAGAAAAAGGATTGTGCACTGACAGTGTAAAAAGTTTTACACAGACAGTTAATCACAACCCTTGATTTATGGTAAGTTTGTTGACTTTACTAATTAATATTTTAAGAGTAATATAAATGAAGAATCATGATTAAACATCAGTGTAAAACTCTTTTACACTGTCAGTGCATACTAATTAAACTCATTTTTTAAAGGTATTCGACTTATTCAATTGGCTTTGTTCATTATCACCGTCTTCATAACAAACGCAGAATTATTTATCTTCTCTGCATCTCATTTTACTTCCGTGAGCCATCATCTTTCAATTTAACTTTACAATCATATTAACTTCCAACATAGCATGCATTACCTATGCACCGAGCGGCCAATACATTTCTTCCCTACCATATTTGGTTACTAGATAATTACCCTTTCCATGGCCAATACTGCTCTTCATATTAATAGATCACCTGGATTTCCAAATCCATTTATATACATGATAAAGAATTTGTGGCTCCCGTGCGTATGCACGGGCTGATCATTACTAGTTGGAAAACAAAGGGGAAAGAAAATTGTAAACGTGAGTCCCACACAAATATTTTCTCGCCTCCCCTGGCGAGAAAATGCGTAGAGTCTCTTCCATTTCTACCCTTGTCTTCTTCTTATTGCTCTATGGTGTGCTCATCAGTTCAAGTCATCTTCTCCGTCGGTAATGAAAGCCACTTCAGCCAACCCTTGTACACAAGCCCAGCCTATAGGACACCATTGTTATTGATTCTGCCGCCATGAATCGCTTTTGCCACAGGCGTCTCTCTCTCCCTCTCCCTCGCACTGATCACAACGGTCATCAACGTCGTAACCATAACCCATAGCACCACTCATTTCTTCCTTTCTCAAAGTCCCCATGCGTGTCGTCTCCATTGACCGACTTGCGCCATCGTCGACCATCACTACCAATTTGCTCCCATCGTAGAAACCCCTTCTCCACCACTCCCTTCTTCCACTACAGAGCCTTCATGACCGATTTGTTTTCCTTTTCCCTTCACTATACCCCAAAATTTATGAACCCTTGAATCCGAAAATTGATGACTGCTCCATTATGCTCTTTCTCTGTGTGACTCTCGAACTTTCATAATAATAGTAATTATTATTATTATTATTGAAATGATAATAATATTAAAAGAAATAATAATTAATAATTGTTATTATTTAATGAATGGGGGTAATGGGTAATTACATATCATGCTTGTTTTTCTTTCCCTCACTTATTCTCTTATTTTTCTCTAAAACTAAACAACTCAAAAGTCCTCTTAGTTTATCTTTATTTTGTATTCCTTTCATTTTCACTTTTCATTCAAACAGACCCTTAGTGCTATTGGGTCTCATTAGTTTTAAATAGTGGGTCATTTATTATTATATACAAGGGCAAATGGGAAAAAAATATAATTATTATTGCACTGGGTTTGTAAGTGAGAAATTAAATAGGAAACTTTTTTTTCTCTAAAAGTGGACAGTTATATAAGAACGAAGGTGGTACATGAAGATTTGGATGACTAATGTTATTATACTCTCTAAGGTCTTTTCCAGTGATCATTTTATATTCACGCGCATCTGTTTATTCTATAATTGTATAGTTCAATGAAAAGTTCATTTGATTAGAAGATTGAATTGTCAAATTAATTATTGACTACAATTTAATATTAGTTGTTGTTGATGTGTTTTCTAATGAACCCTGTAACTAGGGTGAACATGGGTCGGCCTACCCGACCAATCCGACCAACCTGACCCGATCCAATGTTTTTTGACCAGGTTGGTTCTAGTTAACCGGGTCAATTGGTTTAAACAAATATTAATCCAATTTAATTAGTTTGGGTATTGTAATTTACTAAACCTGACCACATAATAAAATAAAAATACTAAACTATAGATAATACTAATAATCTGCTCAGTTTTCCTACTTTTCCATTTTTCCTTCTTTGTTAGATATGAACCCCTTTCATTTCACTCTCTCGCTATGAACAACAGTGAACCCTAACCTCCATTGTTGCTAATTTTGGTGTCGCATGCACCCGCCGCACCGCACAACATCACTCGTTGGCGATGACGAATCGAGTGGCCAGGAAAGGCGCAACCTACATGTACAGCCTCATCTTCGTTTATCTAGAGCCCACCTCTCCGCTCTGCAACACTGTATTTTATTCGACTAGTATTCAACAACGTGAACCTTCCTGTTTAGAGGCGTTCTCAAGGGTCACAATTCAACCCCCCTTCTTGTGACTCTTTGAACTACTTCACAAACTTTGTTACCTTATTATGCGTTCTTTGCTCCATTTTAGGTTTTTGTGATAAAAGGAATGATGTTGTTACCTTGTGTGGGTGTGCTTTACTGCATTTCTATGTTATGGGTTATTTTGATAAAAGGAAAAGCTTTTTGTTAGCAAACTGTATGATCTTCTGTTTCCCCCTCTTTCTGATTTTCCCTCGTTTTTCATTCCCGACCCGACCCACATACATTCGGATCAGCTCAATTCGGGTCAAACATAGAAAATTATACTCCATCTGACCTGACCCGACCCCAACCCCAACCCAGTACACATGGTCGATTCGGGTAAAAAAAACCAGCCTAACCGTACCTGACCTCGAATCAACTCGTGTGTAGCTCTACTTGTAACTCCTCAACTTTCAAAGCTTTAAGATTATTGGGGTGCAACTAGGATTTTGTCATTGGGGGCAGAAAATATTGTCCCTAACCCTTTTTATATGACATTTTGAAAAATTTGTTTGGTCCTTTTCATATATGAAATTTTAGACCTTTTATTATTTCTTTCATACTTACGCACCATAGTTTTTGAATTTTTATAATTTACATGTTCTGGTTAATATGGAGATTTTAATAAAGTTTGACTTAAAATAAGGGTAAATTTGGGAGTTCTGAGATTTTTTTAAAATCAATACATTAAAACATATTTTCTTAATATGAGTGTTTGGATTAAAGAGGTCTTATAAATAGGACCGAAATGAGCATTAAAAGAGATTAAATAGTTTAAATAAGAAAAATAAAATTATTCAAATAAAACTATTTGTTCTTTTATAGAACTATTTTTTATTAATATATCAACACTGAGTTTTTCAACAACTTTTCTCTATATAATATAATTAATACTATTTTTCAACGTGTTAAACCAACATTTTAATCAAGTAGTGATAGCACTTGAAAATAGAAAATTATATTATAATAACTTAAATGAAAATGAGATAAATTTTTTCTTACTTTTTATCATCTAATCCTAAAATAATTGTTTCAAATTAAATAAAAGAATTTATATTGGATTTTTTATCTCTTATAACCCAATCCTTATTAAAGTTAAATTGAAATCAAGATAAAAAAATATTTTTTACTTTTTAAATTTTTATCACCTAATCTTGAAAGTCGAACTCAAATAAAACCAAAGAATTTTTTTTATTCTTTATAGATTTTTATTTTTTTTCTTATCACATATATACTTCTAAAAATAAAATTTAAATCAAATAATTTTTTAATATTATATTTTTTCACATAACCATATTTTCTCTCGTATTTCATATTTTCTTTACTTTTATTATGTTTTCCCTTTATCCTTTTACGGTTTTACCTCTAATAAGTCTATATTTCTCACGAAATCTGATCTTTAATTATGTATGTCACCTTATCATCTCTAAATAAGGAAAAAATTAATATAAATATAGTAGAAATAAGGAAAAGTAAAAATTAGTTTTAGAAAAAGAAATATAAGTAGTGAAAAAAACATAGAGGTAATATTACAAAATCTATAAAATATTTGGGGACCACATTAATAATTAATAAAACATTTTATGTAGGATTCATATAATTAACAAAAAGATTGAAAAAAATTTGGGGTCGTGGCCTCTGCCAAACCCCTGGCTACGCCACTGCTTCTCAATGTGCACCATTATATGATCAAATTTTAGGGTTAAAGTCCTAAAGGTTTTGTCCACTATCATCAAGTCTGAAAACTTTTCTCCATAAGTTTTTATCAAATTCATGAGAGGCAAGATCATGGTAAAATAGTTAGCCACACTTTCTTGATTCTCTATCTGTAGCAATTAATATTGTCTTCTTAAAGTTTGGAGTCTGACTTTCTTCAATTTATCAGTGTAACATCCCGCTACTTAAGACTTTAATTCATAGGAAAGTTATAATGTAACATCCCGCTACTTAAGACTTTAATTCATAGGAAAGTTATAACATGATTAGAGTGAAGTAAGGAATTGATAAGGAAAAACTTAAGAGGCAAAAAATAAGGATTTGAGATTCTGCAGATCTCGCTTGAGCGACTCTCGCTCAAGCGAGAATCTTCCAGGGAGGGTGTATTTGCGTGAGCATTCTCGCTCAAGCTAAATGTCTCGCTTGAGCTAAAATGACCATCTCGCTCAAGCTAAAATCTCGCTTGAGCGAGAAGACTGTTACGGAACTTTAAAAACACGATGCAGACGGTTTCCACTCAGTTCTATCTTCTCGTTTTCGACAGAGAGAGTAAGAGAGGTTTTTAGTAAGAGGAAGTCCCATTGAAGATCAAGGAAGGTTTTTCACCCCCCAATATCAAGTTCTCCATTGTTCTCCTCACCCTCAACGTTTCCCACTTCCATTCTTCCTCCGTTTTCTCAACTCTAAGGTGAGTGTAACTCACACACTTTCACTTTCATTTGATGTTTGTTCCTTTCATGACCCCTATCCTCTCATTCCTCTTCCCCTTGACTTGTGAATGTATTTTATTGCTGGAATTAAATGATTTGCAGGGTTTGGATTAATTATGAGATTGTATGTGAACCATAGGTTAGGGAATTGGGGGATTTGGGAATACATGTGGAATTGTTGGTTGTTTGGTGATTATGATGGTGACGTATACTCTTATTGATATGTTTGAGGATACGACATTAAGGATTTCCATTATTGTTGAATTAATGCAAGAATTAATTATTGTCTAGGGCGTATGCGCCGAGTCACAGTTTAATTGTGGGCGTATGCGCCAAGTCATGTTTCAGTTGTGGGCGTATGCGCCGAGTCACAGTTGAGGGCGTATGGGCCGAGTCACAGTTCAGTTGAGGGCGTATGCGCGAGTTCAGAAAAGATGTGTTGGAAAGTAAGAACTGTATGTAGAATATAACCTTTAGTATCATGAATGATGTATATGTCTCATGTTGTGGCCTTGTTAAGTTGCATCTAGCTTATCTATTTTCCCCACATTGAATGCTTGCATGGTTATGCTCACTGAGACTTTTAGTCTCACCACACGTTTCGTGTCTACTTTTCAGATGTGCAGAATAGTGAAGACTAGTAGTAGACCCTGAGGGCCTTTGATGACGCTTACTACCATTATGCTCTGATGTATTTAGAACCATTTTCTACATAGATTTAGACTGACCACTGATAGTAACTAGAGTTATACATGTGACTTATTATGCAATTTCATTTACTTGGATTCGAGCCTTTGCGACGTTTATGTATTGATGTTTAAATTCAATTATGCATTTGATATTTTGAAGCTTTAGTAAGTGTTGGATTACTTAAGCGGATGTTTTTTGTGTTGCCGATACACGAAATGAATGAATTAATTTCACGAATTTGGAAATAATTCTCTCAACAGACATTATTTCTGAATTTAGAAATTAGGACGTTACAATCAACACCCTCACAACATTTATTAAGAATATCCCAAGCCTCCTTTACAATAGACATCGATGTAGTCTTTTTAAAATTCGTCAAATCAATACATTGATGGATAAGGAACATTGCTTTGCAGCCCTTCTTCTTTACTTCACGATAGTTTGCCATCTGCACCTCCATCGGGTGGTCTCCAAGTTCTTGGATAGCAGTCTTTACAATCTTCATGTCTTGTTGAAAACCAAATATAACTTTCATTTGGATGCACCACTTTTCGTAATTTATATATATATATATATATATATATATAGTCAGGTTCAATTGATACCAGGTGTCAAACTTCAAAACTTACACCAATTAATAACTTTTTGTAGAATGTAAAATTTACTAATCCAACCATTGAATCATATTATATCAACATCGTGATCATGTATATTAAATTTCAAATCATTTAGACATTCGTAGATATGTTATCTAGTAGCACACTTTTACTTATATTTAAAAAAATATATTACACATTAAAATAAAGTGGTGTGATGAAGTATTACTTAGTTTCTAATTTGCATGAAACTTTATAGACTTGATTTGCTCCATAATATCTTTCAATTCAACGATTGGATTAATCAATTTCACATTCTACAAAAATTTATTGATTGGTGTAAGTCTTGAAGTTTGACACCCGGTGTCAATTGATCATCACTCACACACACACATATGTATGTATGTATGTATGTATATATGGAGGGATCTATTTACACCTGTGTAAGTACAAAAGTATTACATTCAATATTAACTGTTTATTCTAATTAAATCTGACGATTCCAATCTATTTAGATAAGTGAAGTCACGTGAAACACCTCTTCTCTCTTTTTCCCATGTTTTTTTCGTTTATCCTTCCTGACTCAATTTATAGTCTCAAATAATACTATTCAACCTTTCCCAAAAAATAAATTGAGAACCATTTTTAGCAATGCTAACCATTCTAGCAAATACAATTGTTTGCCCCCCGCACTGTAGCTGTTGCATTTGCCTCCCATCGTCTATACGTCACTGTTTAGCAACTGCACTTGCATGCCATTGCGTCTGTACTTCACCATTCGTTTGGACACTGCATCTTTACGTCGTCGTTTACCAGCTCCGTTTGGTTGTCGTCGTCTGGTTGTCGCGTCTTATCGTCTTTTGTTTGGCTGTTGTGCTTGGCCGCCACGTGTTTGGACACTGTGTCTGCATGGTGCCATCCGGTCGCTGCATCTGGTCGTCCGCATTTGGCCGCTGCCGTAATTGACTGCCACTGCGTTTTCTGTTACCATCTGGTCGTCACGTGTCATTCTTCAAACTGGAATATCACGATCACTGTCATGTCTCTAGTGTTTGTTATTATGCCTAAGTAGGTTAGCCTTTTATTTGCCCTTTGTCTTACAAAACTGATGGATGACACATCTTTGTTGGACAAAGTTGAAAAGCTCTCTCTCATTGAGTGGTCCAATTCTAAAGAGTAGGATTATTTGAAACATTAGATCTGTTGGTGTTTTAACTTGTATGGTTCTCTTGAGTACTTTTTAATTCTTATTTGATGATAAAAAGTGTGCACCCATGTCTACTGCGCATATCATTTTTATTTTCTTTAACTATGTATAACTTGTGCTTATATTAATTTAAGTTGCTTTATATGATACATCCTTCAATAGAAATTGTTAAAAAGTTGTTCTTTCTATTGAAATAACTGCAACAGGAATCTTACTAATGTTTATCATGCATTGGTTTTTATATGTGCCTAAGTGAGTTCAAAACTTTGATAAATAGGAGCTAGGCATAGATTGCACAGATCTTGATAAGGTGTTGGATATTTGGCAACATTTGAATCAGAAAACAACCAAAGCCAGACAAGGGAAAACAATATTCTACTGTGAAGCATAGTTGTACAGTCCCATCTCATTTCTTATATCTAACATTCTACAATCCACTGTTTCTCCACTTGTAAATATTGGCAATAGAGGGCGGTTCTGCTTTTTTTTATGCACATGGAAATCCCTTCATAGAAAGTTAATAGATAAACTTCTAAAAACATAGAAAATGAAAAATAATTCACCTGTAAAATAAGATTACAAAACACACTGGTTCAAAAATTCTCTACATTTTGTTGGTCTAACATGTCAAAATAAACGGAATAAACACCTAAATAGAAATCCATCAACCTTAAAATATTTGTATTATATAAACATTGAAATCAATCTAAAGTCAAAATTTGTCTACAAAAGAGTTCAATCTTCACTAATCAGCCACCAGAATTTGAATAATACAGTATCTCATAATCTTTAGAAATCAACAAACCGCAAACAACCCAAAAAAGAGTTGTAAATCAGAACTTTAGTTGTAAATGATTTAAAAAAAAACTGCAGAACTTTAGTTGTAAACAAGATACATGAATTTTACTTACATTAAGATGTTTTCTTTTTGCAAGTTGATTGGTAGTGACCAAATTCTCCACAACATTTTCATGCTCTCCTTTTAACTAAAGACTTATTTATTGGCAATTCAAGCTCACTTTTATACCTTCCTATTGTAGGCACCTTATCACAATCTTTCCTCTTTCTACCTTTTTGTTTGTGATATATGTGGGTCTTTGATAGCACCATTTGAAACATCATAACATGTGTCAGACATCAAACTCTTTTAGATCTTGACTCTTGAATATCTTGATTGACATCCGACATTTCTATTCCCATTGTAGAGGCTAGTCTATGTTATAGACTCGATCAAATTCCACCATGATAAACCTGTATGCATCTTTGGATCACATCCATGCCTGCCATCTCTTCAATATCTGTCATCCTCTTTGTGATAGCCCCTAAATACATTATAACCAATTAATCATTAATTTTTGCTCATGCTTACCAAACATACGTAATCGAAGGAACCTAACCAACCTGTTGAGATAGCCCATGAGAACCAACAACCATGGTCACATAAGGTTATCAACAGAGACAACAACAAAGAAACAACAAGACAGAAGAAAGCAACAACAAAATAACACCAAATAACATCAGCAATGACACATACAACTGTAGTGAAACAACAGTTATGAACCGGGTGAAAACAACAACAGTGAAAAAGCATAGGAAGAAGACAACAGCAACAGGAAAAACAGCAAACAACATCAGGAATTCATATTATGAGCAATGCTATATACTTGCCAAAAATCTCTCTTAGTATTTTGGTTAGCTTGTTATTTTTACGAAAAAAAGTAGCATGGATTATTAGCTATTTGATACTTTCCTAGCAAATGGAAATTATTACACAGAGAGTAACAACTAAGCACAATATGATACCACAAAATCTAAAACCCTAATCACATAACCAAAGATCAATTAATCAAAGTTCTTAACAATTGGAATGTCATACCAAGGGATCAATGATCTTGAAGAAACTTAGGCATGCGGGCATCTTCTTTGAGGAGAAATTGGAGAGGATTGTTCCCTTGGTGAGACTGTAAGGTGGCGATGAAGAAAGCTTCGAGGAGGCTTGCTCCCTTGTCAGCATCGATTCTAATGTCGGTGATGATTCATTCGGCTTGTATGAGTTCATCCTCTGCTAGAGATACCTGCTTCAGCGGTGCCTCGGCCGCGGAACCACTCCGGAGGAAAAGAGAACATTGCTCGCTGATACATAAGGAAGGACAGGGAGCTCACTAGAAAAAAGAATGGTTGCTCGCTGTGACCACTTTGGAGGATCAAGAATGGTTGCTCGCTGGAGAAGACGCAACACCAGACTGGATTTTTTGGGATAATGAAAAGCCCTAGATGAGTGAGGTTCTTTTGAAGTGATAAAAAACTAGAAAATTTTAAAAAATCATGCTTAAAATTTTAAGTTTAATCTCGGTTGTCTAACCCCACAGGAATGTATCTACTTAACGAGGGTTCAACAAACCCCCTCTAAATAACCCCCATTACAAACCGTATTTTTTGTAGTGTCGCGATCATATATACTCATCTCAACTTTAATTTCCTTTCCCTTCTTAGTTGTCTTTCAGTTGGGAAAAGACAAATAGATTATTTTAAAATGATTTCAATTTTTTAATCCAAGAAAAAATAGGTAAAAGTTAAAAATCCAAAACCACCATCAATCGGCATGAACTATATATAATGAGGAATTCTCATAGCCCTACTTTGACCCTCCTCAATCCCCATTTTTAATTTTCCTTTCCATCTAGACGGGATGTAGTTTTGTCCTTTGCAAAGGATTATGGCCCCGTTTAGAAATACAACTTATTTAAGTGCCTATAACATAATAAGCTCTTATTTAATAAGCATTTAATGAATAAGCTCTTAAAAAAACATATGAAAATTAAAGAGGGTGCAATGTACTTAAATTCTCCATAAACTATTATATAACCTATTCTTATGAGCTTATTGAAATAAGCTGAAAATAGCTTATGGGCATGTCATAAGCTTTTTTCATAAGTTTACCCAAACAGTAACATAAGTGCTTATGTCATAAGAAAGCTCAAATAAGCTTTTCCAAACAGCACCTAAATATAATAGTATCAATTTCGTATACACCTTTCACCCCCTATAAATTATCACTTGCGGGTAAAAATGAAAATATTGGAAAAAAAATAAAATTAGTTTATTGTTATTATTTTTAAGTGACGTACACAGGTGTAAAGATCAACACGTGAATTGATTTAGACATAGATATAATTTTTTTTTTTGACGTCAACTTAGATATAAAATAATTACTATAATAATAATGCACCAAGTTGAGGCAAGATAGTTTTACTAGTATGGAAGATATAATGACTAATGAGTAGAATTTGATATTAATTAAAATACTCGTGTTAATACTTGCGTTTATGAAATTCATATTTAAATTCAAACTCATTATACATGTAAGAATTTTGATGTCCATATTGATACTTATATTTTATGGGTACCTATGTATGTCCATCTAAACTCATTATCCGTGTTAATTAAATGAAAAAAGTTTGGGCTAAAATATGTTTTTGGTCCCCAAAATATCGTGATTTTTTCATTTGGTTCCCCAAATATTTTTTTTCAAGTGATCCCCAAAAATTATAACGCAATTTTATTTGGTCCCTCCGTTAGTGCACCATTTATTATCTTTATTAAATGTTTGCGTGACAGTTTAGATAGACAAAATAAGCCTGACATGCATATGTGTCATCTTATGTGTCCTATATGACAAAATAAGCCTCCAGGTGGTTAATGATCACCTTATTGTAAGTCACATTGATGAACTCTATAATTATTTTTTCCAAGAAGGATGGTGAAATAAGTTATGTAGGAGTAGGACACATAAGATGACACATATGCATGCCATATAGGCTTATTTTGTCCATCTAAGCTGTCACGCAAGCATTTAACAGAGATAATAAACGGTGCATTAATGGAGAGATCAAATGGGAATACATCATAATTTTTAGGGGACCACTTTGAAAAAAAAATTGGGGACGAAATGGAAAAATCGAGATATTTTTGGAGACCAAAAACATATTTTAGCCAATATTTTTTTTACAAATTAGTACAATAAAATATTATTTTAATATTAATAAATCAATAAAACAAAAACTTAATTTAATAAAGTATAACATCTAACTTAATTTAAATTATTAATATTAAAAATCTTTTAAATTTAATTGTAAAATATAATAAATATATTGTTCGAATTTGAGGTTGGATGTTATATAATTGGATGAATAAATGTATCTGCAATTGCAAATTTTTATGTATAATTACTCCGACCTAAATTTGATAGCTGAAAACTGATCTACTACTAAAGTTATATATTGGATATTTCTGGCTTGAGTACATTGTCTCTTGGTGAATTTGTTTTAACCTAAAAATAATTCAATTATCAATTTATCATCTCTATTGCTAAAGTTAAATTACTTGACTCAAATAGAAGACCATCCATATATTCACAAGGAAAAGGGAGGCTCCGGTCATCGCCGTTGCAAAAAGTTTGACCTGAAAACCCTTCTTGTTTTTTGGCCCACGTGACTTTACAAAACGTACGAAACTTCAAAGATGGCACCAATCACAATTTTTCCTTTTTTTACCATTTTAATTAGTCAATTCTTTTCAAAAGTCAGATACTTCTAGTTTCTATATTAAGGAGGGGGCTTTTTGAAGACCCACATCGAAGAAAACAGATCAGGAAGGGCCAGCAAAGAAGAGCAAAAGAAAAGGCACAACCTATATCTTTCCATATATGGAGTTTGCTTCAGGGAGATCTGGTGATGATGAAGGTCGTCTTAAACAAGACACTATTGTTGAGGTGAACATTAATTCTCTTCTAATTAATATCTAACTATTCAGTTTATATAAATATAAAAACATCTACTTCTCCGTCCGTCTTAATTTCTATATATAAATTAAATCTTAATTTGTGTTTATGTTGGATTTGCATGGTTGTCAAAAGGGAAAAGATCTATTTTGTTTTTCTACAATCCAACAATTATATATCTTCTATCTATAAATATATATTCTTCAAACAAGCTTAATTTTACTGCGAATATTAATTAATTTCGATTTTGTTTATAATACAATCATATGTATGTTTATATCCCTTTTAGATTTACATAAAAGACCCATCGATGAAATATAAATTACAGAATAATCATATTTAATTAAGTTTGTAGTATTGTCGGATAATTCGATCATTTTATGTGGATATCATATATCAGCCCCTTGATTCCTTCGCTTTCTCCCCTAGCTATTATCTAATGACTACATTATTTTCCAAAATTTAAACATAAATATATTTTTTTTTTGCTATTTGTATCTTCAGTGAATCTTTCCGTGTGTTATGAGGCAAATAATCTTCATGATCATAAAATTCAATTAGATAAGGCATAGTAATCAATAGAGATTTAATTTTAGGGTTTAATTTCATTTCCTTAAAACAGACCCGGGTTCTTAATTTTGTCTCATCACCATCCTGATGAGTAACAATTGGTTTATCCTAAAACCATTACCTATAATATTAATCTTCGGTAATTTGTTGGTATAAAGTACATATATCCATATTATTCCTTAATCAAGATAAAATTCTTGAATTGTAATAAAATAAAATATGATTTATCTGTTAACAAATTAATAAAAGAAAAAAGGATGACGTATGCATGACAAGTACATATTAAAGTATTGAATGGTCAACACCCGAAGATAAGATTTATATTATAATAAACAGAAAGGAAGCGTCGGCTGAGAAAGTAAAACACATCATTTGCAAAAATCTATTGAAGATAGAGAAATGTTTTTTATACATCATGTTGTATATACATATACAACATGAAGAGATATAGAGATAAAATAAAGAAGTATGAGATGTGATAAGTGATGTGATAAGTAATATGATGGAGAGAGATAAAGAGAAAAAATATGTTGTATGGATTGTTGTATAGATTTGTTGTATAAATAATGTTTCTCTTGGAGATATATATTACCAATTGCACACACATATACTCCAAAAGGGTTTCAATCAATAATTAATTAATCTACGTCTTTGATGAGAGTTGACCCATGCATGTGCTAGAAAGAAAACTAATGATATCTAAAACATGATACTTCACCTTGCACATGCAAGTTAAAATTAATAGAGTCTGACAAGTTCACACAGTTTCTTATATAGGCCCACTTTAAATACATTTATATAAAAAAACTTATAAAAGAAAAAAATGAAATGAATTAAAGAGTTGATCAAATGAATTTAATTTTTACATAAACTAAAATTAGTTACCTATAAAAAAATTAAATAGGAAGTGTTTTTTGAAAAGGTGAGCTACAAAGACTAATATCAAATTAATTAAAAATTAAATTCATTTAACTTCTTTGATTCATTCTATTTTTCATCACATAAAAGTTCTTTTATAAAAGTGCATCCACATTTAACTTAGCAGTTCCTCGATCATTGAATACTCTTAACACTTTTAATTCCACAGTTCCATCTTTAACTCCACTACTTGAACATTAATTTTCCGTTTTTATGCCCGCAGCATTTAGGAATATACATTCCAATGCAAAATTTGTTTTATGCAGAAGGAATTAACAAGGAAACTTGCATCGATGAAAAATAAAGGAAAAAGTAATAATAATTGAGGAGAAATTGCATCTGTATATGCATGTTAATTTGATGATTAATTAATTAATTATATTTGCTTGTTCTATACAGGAGCCACCTCTGGCTAATAACGAAAGATCCATGGTGGAGGCTGAACCAAGCACATCCTCTGCAGCAAAAAAGGAAGAGGTTAAATTTTTATAATGACCCGTTTGCTTTACATTTTCATATTTCTCTGTTTTAATTTCTCCTTCTCTATTCTCAATCCCCCGAATGCAGCCAGTTATATATTATGAGTATTGTTATTCATACAAGAATATAATTATACAATATAAAAAGACAAAAATAAAAAAGAGAAAAAAAAAATCAGGGATGTGATTGGTGATATAATAAAAAAATATAAAAAAAATGTGTTGTATGGATTATTATATATTTTTTTAAGGTATAAATTTATTTTCTCATATATATATATATATATATATATATTTGAAACTTGAACAATTAATCCTGTTAAGTTCCGGCGGGAACAACTCATACCAACTAATCCTAATTTATCAAAAAATTGTGACTTAGTTATTGTACATACTAAAATTGTGGGAATGACTCTTCCCACTAAACACACTTTTAAGAAGGGGACAAGAAACTTAAATTGTCACCGACCAAATAGGATTACTATGGCAATAGGAATATATATACTTAGCAAAAAACTGGCCTAGTTTTTTCTCATTTTCCGTTTGAGTCAAAGAAACTAATTATAATAACAATCAGCTAGTACTCACATCATATGTATGTATCTATGGATGGCTGGTTGAAATTGCAGATTGATGATAAGCTTGATGCTACTAAAGCCGAAATGGGTGAGGTGAGAGAAGAAAATGAACGGTTAAAGATGTGCTTGGACAAAATAATGAATGAATATCGGACACTACAAATGCAATTTCACGATATGGTTAAGGAAGAAACAAAGAAGAATGATGATGCTAACCATGTCCATCAAGAGATAGAGGAATCGGATCTTGTTTCCCTGAGCCTTGGAAGAGTTCCAAGGAATGATGAGAAAGTAGTTAAAGTCTTTAAACCATTGAACGATGAAGAGTTTAACGAAGACTTGACTCTTGGATTGGAATGTAAGTTTGAAACATCAAAATCAGGGAGCACAACTGAAGCATTGCCAATAAATATTCCAAGCCCTGTGAATAGTTCTCATGAAGTGCCAAAGGAAGAGGCTGGGGATGAAACTAATTGGCCACCAACTAATAAGGCACTCAAGACAATGAGAGACACAGAGGATGAAGTTGCTCAGCAAACACCTGCTAAGAAAGCTAGAGTTTGTGTTAGAGCAAGATGTGATACCCCAACGGTAATTAAATCTCTCTCTCCTCTCAGCTCATCCTCTGTTTTCCACTTTCAATGTATAATTGTTTTTTCTTTGCAAAGCAAAAAATATGGTTTTTAGAATATATATAAAAACTTATCTGTTCATGTTTTGATCTCTTAAAACAGATGAATGATGGATGCCAATGGAGGAAATATGGGCAAAAGATTGCAAAGGGAAATCCTTGCCCTCGAGCTTACTATCGCTGTACAATTGCACCATCATGCCCAGTAAGAAAACAGGTATAATATACATATATGCACACATTATTACACTCATTATCATTGAGTTTCAAAGTCACAGAATTGAAACTTTTTTATGATAGTTTATAGAAAATGTTATTAAAATGCACTAAAAATTAAGTGTTATATATTCATATAATCAATACATAAAATAATTACACACATTTTTAGTACTCTAAGCGCGTTTGGTTTACTTAAAATCCACATTTCAGACATAGTATTGGCCTGAATTCATATTTAAAATGTAGTTTTGAAGTAAATCAAACACCCTATATATCAATTTATCTCTCATGCTCCAATATTACTCATCACATCTCACATTTTTCCCTTTTTCTTATTGTTATTAGTTCTTGTGCATCCTTGATATTATACAAATAATATTATTTCTCAAATATCCATGTCATTTACATTTGCAATATTTCAGGTGCAGAGATGTGCTGAAGACACCTCCATTTTAATCACTACCTATGAAGGTACCCACAACCACAATCTTCCTCTTTCAGCCACTGCCATAGCTTCCACAACTTCTGCAGCTGCTTCCATGTTGTTATCTGGTTCATCAACCTCTCACTCAACAGCTAATAATAATCTCCATGGCCTGAACTTTTACCTATCAGATGGTTCCAAACCAAAGCAATTATACCTATCCAACCCTGCACTCTCATCTTCACCTTCACATCCAACCATCACACTTGACCTCACTTCTTCAAATCCAACAACTTCCCCATCTCCCTTTGTCAGATTTACCTCAACCTACAACAACAACCAACCTAGATATCCTTCTTCCACAAGCCTGAGCTTCAGTTCCTCAGATCAGTCCAACACAAATTCGTGGAGCAATGGGATCCTCAACTATGGTACTCATCAACCATATAACAATAATAGAAACAATATCCTTAACAGTTTAAACTTTGGAAGACCAACAACGGAAAATATCTATCAATCCTACATGCAAAAGAACAGCAACAACAACTCAAACCCTCCTCTTCAAGGTGCTTTACCGGACACTATATCTGCAGCAACAAAAGCAATCACAGGAGACCCAAGTTTTCAGTCAGCTTTGGCAACAATGCTTACTTCATTTATTGGGAGCACCCAAGGAAATCAAAGTGGTACTACTGTTGGAGAAATTTTGGGTCAAAAAATGAAATGAGCAGAGCTGTTTCCGGTGTCTTCTACAACCTTGCCTTCAACTTCTAAAGTCAATGGTTATGGATCAAGTTTATTGGACAAAATTCCTGCGAGTACACAAACAACTAGTTTGATGTTTCCATCGTTGTCTTTGCCATTTTCCACCTCCAAAACTGCATCTGGATCTCCTGGAGATAATAGTGACAACAACAATTAGTTGGTGCTATTTGTTTAGTGTCTACAACTAGCTAGCTAGAAACTTTTTTTTTTTTTGGTCTATGGATTACATTGAGGTAAGCAAGGACTCAACTCACTTGTCCCATTTTCATGTCCTTAATGAAAATACTCAAGCAATTTTTTTCTCTCTTTTAATTGTTAATTTTTTGTTGAAGTGTTATATTTTTAAAAAGAGACAAGAAAATGGGACAGGTTGTTTTTTAAAATGCTAAGAAAAAAGTAGCATAAATATATGAGCAATGTTCTCACAAATTATAAGTAACTTTGTTAATAAAAATGTAAAACAAATAGAATCATAGTAAGGTTTCGTTAGGAATGATATCATATGGGAATATATTGTATCTCGAGTAATACCGAATTTTTTTTTCCGCAATATTCTTCTGAGTTACTATTATAAAATAGAAAAAAATAGTCAATATTTTTTTGTTACGTGGAGGTCTAAAGGCCACGACTAGAATGGACTCAAGCTACATCTTGCCAAATGAGGTGACAGCAATCTCTTGGAGGTTCTACATTAATATTAATATGTAGTGTTAAATTGCTGCTGGTATTAAATCAGATTAGGTCAAATGAGAGGGGAGACTACTAAAGAGAACTAAGGGAAAATAAAATGACTTAATGATTCTGATGCTTCATTCAAGGAAACTAAGGGTTTAAATACAATAACCCTAATAAAGCCCAAAACTCCAACGTTCAGATACTAACATGATTTAAAACATAAGCAAGAAAATATAGCCCAATAAAATAATCCAATCCTCCTAAAAATAATCCTTCATCCAAAAAGGCTTCTGGGTCTCCCTCTTGGGCCTGCTGGAGCCCAACAGTGTATCAATACCGCCCCCTTTAACAGAAACCTTGTCCTCAAGGTTTGGGGTGTCTTCATGTTGCACACGGATTGTGCTTCTTGGGGACGGTTGGGATTGTGCCTCAATGAAATCCAACGGTTCTGATGCAAGATTGGAGGAGACAAAAGGGTGGGCACGAATTGTGCTTTGTCTCAATGCCCCAGATGCGTCCAGCGTAAGGGAACCCGGATCGAGCGGTAGGGAAGGTTCCACGTGGGAATCCGTTGCAGCGCCCTTGGGTGGAGAGAAAGGCATCACACGGATCTCACTTTTCGCGGACGGCCCAGATGCGTTCTGCGCGCTTAAAGGGAGATCGCATGGCTGGAATGTGTCTCGTTGCTTGCGTGTTGACCAGCTGACGCCTTGGAGGACGCGCGCGGATAGCTGGCACGCAGCTGTCTGGTGGACGGTCCAGATGCGTCCTCACTTCCTGGTCCAAGATCTGAAGGCTGAGATTTCGCTGTTTGAATTAAAGCACCTTTTGGCGTGCTGGGCAAAGTTGGGCGGTCAGCGAGATTTACGGAGTTGTGCTTCTTATCGTTGGACGCAACCTGTGGTCTAGATTGCATTACAATTTGATCGCATGGTTGCAACAAATCCTTGTGAGTTAAGAGACTGTCCTTTTGTGCAACGGGTAAAATAACTTCATTATCAGTTGAAGACAAGGGGGCTTCGAGACAGTCTATGAGTTCATTAGGCAGAGGCTTGAAGTGAGTTTGAGGGTGGTGCCCAAAATAAGGTCTCAGTAAAGAAACATGCACTACTGAGTGGATCTTAGATTCCGGTGGGAGCACCAGCTCGTAGGCAACAGCCCCTATGCACTGACGAACGAGGAAAGGGCCATAGTACCTCTTGGAGAGCTTCTGAGAAGAGCGACGCACCAGTGACTGTTGATGATAGGGTTGTAACCGCAGCAAAACCCAATCTCCCGGAGCAAAGGTACAGCCTTTACGATGCTTGTTAGCCTGATCCTTCATTCTCTGTCTAGTTCGTTTGAGGTTATCCCTCAAAGTTCTCATAATCTCTTCCCTTTTCTGCAGAGATGTGTCCACATGGTCAATAGCAGAGGATCTTGGAACATAATCTGGGATTTTTGGAGGTGACCTTCCATACAAGGCCTGGAAGGGAGACATCCCAATCGCTGAATGGAATGCAAAATTATGCCAAAACTCAGCAAGGTGGAGAAACTTATACCATTGGCGGGGGTGATCACTTGCGAAGCAGCAAAGATAGGCTTCTAAACTCCGATTAACCACCTCAGTTTGGCCATCTGTCTCGGGGTGGTAAGCAGTGTTGTACTTCAGTGTCGTCCCTTGTAAACGGAACAACTCCTTCCAGAAGGAACTCAAGAGCAGAGGGTCGCGGTCAGAGATAATAGATTTGGGGACACCATGAAGGCGACATATCTCCACGGAGAATCGAGCAGCCAGATCAGATGCTGAGAACTTGGTAGGGAGGGCCAAGAAGTGTGCATATTTTGTCAAGCGGTCACAAACAACCCAGATCACCATGTGCCCGAAAGAGTTCGGAAGGTGAGTCACGAAGTCCATTGTCAATTCTTCCCATACTTGGTTTGGAGCTGGTAGGGGTTGTAATAACCCATTCTTTTTCTGTGGTACATACTTGTTGTGCTGACACACTGAGCAACATTTGACAAAGGATTTGGCGTCGGTGTACTGACCCGGCCAGTAAACAGAGGCAGCCAAGCGAGCCAGAGTCGGTTTCAAACCAGAATGACCCGCTGAAGGTGTAGCATGAAATTCCTGAAGCAGTGTCTGGTTCAGTTGAGGGAGATCTGGTATGTACAACCTTTCCTTAAAGTAAAGAAGCCCGTGAGTAAATCGAAATTCATTTTGCCAGTGCTCATCCTTGAGACACTTTTGAACTAATGTCTTTCCCTCCTCATTGTTGTTGTAGTACTGTTGAAGTGATTGAATGAGGGCTGGAATCGGGGACGAAATAGCTGAGAAGAGGACTCCTTCATCCGAATAGCACCTAGAGAGAGCATCAGCAACTTTGTTTGAATGACCAGGTTTGTAGAAGATTTCAAAGTTGTAACCCTGTAACTTAGTGGCCCATTTTTGTTGTTCTGTTGTTTGAAAAGTCTGAGATAGAAAATTCTTCAAACTATTTTGATCTGTGTACACATGAAAATGGTGGCCAATCAAGTACTGACGCCATTTTTTTACTGCTTCAGTGATGGCATACATCTCCCGAATGTAGACAAAAGCGTTCTGCATCCGAGGGCACATCTTCTTACTAAAGAAGGCTAATGGGTGACCTTTTTGAGTTAAAACAACACCGATAGCAACTGAAGAAGCGTCTGTTTCAATAACAAACAGTTTGGAGAAGTTGGGCAGAGCTAGGACAAGCATTGTTGTCATTTTTGTTTTCAATTCTGTAAAAGCCTCCATGGCAGTTGTACTCCATTGCAAAGTAGTGGAACGTAACAAATCGGTGAGAGGAGAGGCGAGTGAGGCGTAGTGGCGGACAAACCGTCTATAGAAACCAGTGAGGCTCAAAAATCCCCTGAGTGCCGTGAGGGAACGTGGTTCAGGCCAATCCAATATGGCTTGGATCTTTTCAGGATCTGCAGCTACACCTTTGGCTGATATGATGTGTCCCAGATATGCAACCGTAGGAACAACAAATACACACTTAGACAATTTAGCAACAAATGAATTAGAAGCAAGTAGGTCTAATATTGTGCGTAAATGAACTAAGTGATCAGAAAAGGAATTGCTGTAAATAAGGATATCATAAAAAAAACCAGTACAAATCTTCACAAGTAGGGTCTCAGCAAACCATTCATGGCTGATTGAAAGGTGGAGGGAGTGTTGCTAAGCCCAAAGGGCATGACCAAGAACTCATAGTGCTCATCACAAGTCTTGAAAGCTGTCTTGTAGGTGTCTTCCGATATTACTCGGATTTGGTGGTAACCAGAGCGTAAATCTATCTTTGTAAAGATAGTGGCAGCTCCCAATTCATCTAACAATTCATCTATGGTGGGTATAGGGAACCTGTCCTTGATTGTGGCAGCATTTAAGGCACGATAGTCAACACAAAATCTCCATGTGCCATCTTTCTTTTTTACCAGTAAAACAGGGGAGGAAAAAGGGCTTGTACTCGAGACAATTATCCCTTCTTTGAGCATATCCTTTATGATGGTTGCCATAGCCTCCTTTTGAGAGTGTGGGTATCGGTAGAGCTTAACATTGATAGGAGGGGTGTTTTGGGAAAAGAGGGATATGGTGATCATGAGGTCTAGATGGTGGTAGGCCATGGGGATCTTTGAAAACAGTGGGGTAGGATAAATGAGGGTTTGGATTTCTAGTGGCAGGGAGGGTGGGGGAAATGAATAGGAGGTAAATGGGTGGAAGGAGATAGGCAAGTATTTGTTGGTTGAAAAGATAGTAAATGGAGAGAAGCAATAGAGTCAGTGTGGATAAGTTGGCAGAGTTGGTGATAGGTAGATGGGGTGGGAAGGGAGTTTGTGTCACCGGTAAAGGTGGTGAGAGATTGTTGATGAACAAAAGAAATGCAAGGGATAGGTAAATCTGCAAAGAATGGTCCAATTTTGCTTAGCCAGTCCATGCCCAAGACGACATCAGCACCCTCAATTGGTAACAATTAAAATGGCATGGTGAATTGATGCTCTTGAATAAGAAGAGAGACATCGGGGCACACACCTAGGCACTCAATTCGCTGCCCATTGCCCACCATTACAGAAAACTTAGGAGCTGAAGTGATATGTAATTGCAAGTGAGCAGCAATTCTAGGTTGGAGAATATTATGAGTGCTACCAGTATCAACCAAAACAGTCACTGGCATACCAGAGATACTCCCTTTGAACCTTAGGACTTGGGGGGAAGGTTCACCTGAAACAGCTTGAGGGGATAAGTGAAAATAGAGGGCTTCAACCTCCATAGGGTCAGGCTTTTCTTCAGTAGGGGCATCATGTTCCTCATCAATCATAAGCAACATGAAACGATTTCTATAGCACTTGTGACCAGGGAGAAATTTTTCATCACAATTGTAGCAAAGGCCTTGAGCCCTTCTCTCTTGCATTTGAGCTGGTGTGAGGCGTTTTATAGGGTAAGAAGCTGAGTTAGAGTGTTGGGTAGGATTGGGGCGGGAGTTTGAAGTTGGTGGTGGAGGGTTAATTTGGGGAGAAGAGGGTGGTATGGGACGAGTAGGGCGGGGTCTGGAGTCCTTAATTTTGGCCTCAATTAGTTTAGCAAGACCAGTGGCTTGAGAGATTGAATAGGGTTGTAGAATAGCTAATTCCCTTCGTATTTCTGGTAGGAGTCCAGAAATAAAACAATTAAGGAGTGCATCAGGTGCAAGGCCAAGTACCCTATTACTTAGTTTTTCAAAAGAAGCCTGGTAATCAGAAATAGAACCATATTGCCTTAATTTGAAAAGTTCAGCCTGGTGGTTTTGGTAGGTGGAAGGACCAAAACGGAGTTCAAGAGCTCTTGTAAAAGAAAACCAGTCAGTGAGTTGAGCATTTTGATACATCCATTTAAACCAAGCTAGGGCATCACCCTTCATATAAAAGGCCACCATGGGTAGTCTGTGTTCCAAAGGGATTTGGTAAAAGTGAAAAAAAGTCCATGGGTTCAGTCCCATCAAAGGGAGCAAGTTCAAGTTTAGGCATGCGAACAGTAGGGATGGGGTTATGTGGGGGGTGGGGGTGGGAAACGTGAATGGAGGTATAAATAGAGGTATAAAAGTATGGCCAGGTGGGGGCAGTGTATTGGTGGCTGAGGAAGGGGTTGGGTTGGGGTAATGCGTAGGGATGTTGTGAGGGGCATTGTTATAAAGCCTGGTTGTGTTTGTGGAGTGGATAGGGGAATAGAGGTGGATTGTGGGTTAGATGAAAACCCAGGGGGGACCATTGGGGAGGAAATGGAGCTAAGGTTAGGAGGGGTAATCTGGTGAGTGGGAGTGGCAAGGGAAGTAGAAGGATTAGGTTGAAAGGTAAGAGTAGCTATCTGCTGGAGGAGACCGTCCATGATAGTCTGAAGGTGGTCATGGCGAGTATCCATGGCTTCCTGAAGGCGGAGATGCCTTGCTGTGTGCAGCTCTTGTTGATTCTCCATTTGGGTTTGTAAGGAACCCAGTTTGTCTGCAATATTGTGGAGGAGATCATCTATTTCTCTTGCTTGGGGCTTAGGAGGCATTGGGGGTGAGAATGAAAGCACCAAATTGTTAGGCTGCTGCTGGTATTAAATCAGATTAGGTCAAATGAGAGGGGAGACTACTAAAGAGAACTAAGGGAAAATAAAATGACTTGATGATTCTGATGCTTCATTCAAGGAAACTAAGGGTTTAAATACAATAACTCTAATAAAGCCCAAAACTCCAACGTCCAGATACTAACATGATTTAAAACACAAGCAAGAAAATATAGCCCAATAAAATAATCCAATCCTCCTAAAAATAATCCTTCATCCAAAAAGGCTTCTGGGTCTCCCTCTTGGGCCTGCTGGAGCCCAACAGTGTATCGTGTAGCCCCAAAGTCATGGAGTGTGCATAATTTGCCAACCAGCTGTTTGCTGCCATGTTGTCTTCCCTGTAGGTATGGGAGAAGTTAGAGATACTCTGTAAAATACTTGAGTACGAGTGTGAGCTAGGAACTCCTTGCTAGATTAGATGAATTGCTAATTCTGAATCACTTTCCACACAAATTTTAGGCCACCTAACCTGCCAAGCTATAATAACTGAAAAATTTAGCTCTTAATTCAACCATGAGAACACTAGAACTCCCCAAATTGAAAGTAAAACCTTTAAGCCACTGCCCCTGAGCATTCCTGTGTCAAAATTAAAATTAGAGGGGTGAACACAAGGTGCGGAAAAAGCTCCTATAAATCTATCAAATAGTGGTTGATCGCAAGTGGTTCGAATCTAGTCAGTGTTTTGAATATAGAGTCCCTGACTTGAGGGTTAAATCCACATTTATGTTTGTAGCATAACATGAGAGTTAAATCCACAACTATGTTTGTGGGGATTATAGGTGAAAAAAACTCCTTACAAAGTGTGGACACAAAGATTTGGATCCTCTTAAGTGAAAATTTTGTGTCTATCCCTCTCTTCAGAAATGATCATTTATAAAAAGAGAGGTAAATATTTATAAGAAGAAAAATAAATAGAAATTTTTTACATGAGAGGATCATGTGAAATTTACGCCCGAAAGATTCCAAATCTGCAAACACACGGTTCCTACCATTGTTTTTAAAAGTCGGATCGAACCGCCTGGTTCGACCGGGAACCAAACCAGCCAGGTAACCGGTCCATTCAACCCCAAAGAACCGGTGAAAACTGGTGTCTGAAAATCGGTTAAACCGGTCTTTTTAAAAAATATTTTTTTATATTTTAATCTAAAATATTTTTAAGATAAATAAATATATTTTTTTAGGATTACACAGATACTTATTATTTTACCAATTATTATAATTTTTTGTCTTATAAACCTTATAATATGGTTACTTATACGAAATTAAAACTTTATATATCTTAATTTCTTATAATTTTTTAAAATTTTATTATCTCAAATTTTATATAATATTCAAAATATATATTTAATTGATACCGATTGAACCACGGTTTAACCACGATTGAACCATTGAATCGTGAATAAGTGCCTTTACTGGTTCGATTATCAGTCATGATTTTAAACATTTGTTCCTATCACATAGAGCTGTCAAAATGGGCTACCCGGCCCGGCCCGGATCGGGTAGCGGGCTATTGCGGGGCGGGCTAAAATACCTGTCAAAAATTTGGTACTATGAA
Source organism: Sesbania bispinosa (assembly GCA_026901365.1). NCBI lineage: Eukaryota > Viridiplantae > Streptophyta > Magnoliopsida > Fabales > Fabaceae > Sesbania > Sesbania bispinosa. The sequence goes on from QLOH01000855.1 coordinate 236,227, forward strand.
ATTAGAGCTCGAGCCCGACCCTATGTGGGTAGCGGGCTTGTGTGCTCCGGCCCGGTTAAAACCTAATTTATTAAAAAAAAATTGTTCATTCAAAGTTGTTAACAATTACACTTTTGAAAAACTGAAAAAAATTACAATATAGTTTTTTTTGCTAAGCAAAAATGAATTATAAAGAGTACAAGGGGTACTCCAACACATTTTACAAAGTAACATTACATCAGAAAATCACATAACAAACAAGAAACTCAGAACCAGTGAAGTGTATCCACCACATCATAGAAGACAAATTATATACCACACCCACCAAAACAATCCAGATATTGGAAAAAAAATGCTCCCTAGCTTGAATGATACAGGATCCTGCTGCAGCCGCAATTAGAAGAAAAAATGGAAGCCAATATAAGACAACACCAACACCAACACCAACAATATATATTTAATTGATACCGGTTTGAACCACGATTGAACCATTGAATCGTGAATAAGTGCCTTTACTGGTTCAATTATCGGTCAGGATTTTAAAACATTTGTTCCTATCACATAGAGCTGTCAAAATGGGCTACCCGGCCCGGCCCGGATCGGGTAGCGGGCTATTGTGGGGCGGGTTAAAATACCTGACAAAAATTTGGTACTATGAAATTAGAGCTCGAGCCCGACCCTATGTGGGTAGCGGGCTTGTGTGGTCCAGCCCGGTTAAAACCTAATTTATTAAAAAAAATTGTTCATTCAAAGTTGTTAACAATTACACTTTTGAAAAACTGAAAAAAACTACAATATAAGTTTTTTTTAAGCAAAAATGAATTATAAAGAGTACAAAGGGTACTCCAACACATTTTACAAAGTAACATTACATCAGAAAATCACATAACAAACAAGAAACTCAGAACCAGTGAAGTGTATCCACCGCATTAGAGAAGGCAAATTATATACCACACCCACCAAAACAATCCAGATATTGGAAAAAAATGCTCCCTAGCTTGAATGATACAGGATCCTGCTGCAGCCGCAATTAGAAGAAAAAATGGAAGCCAATATAAGACAACACCAACAATGTATAAACAAAATTTTGCATAAGTAAAAGCTTTTGCATCATTACCAGGAGAATAAATCCAAAACCAATTAGCTTGAACCACCGCCAAGTAAGATAAAAGTGAATAGGAATTAATTTGGGTTACCCGTTGGCCCGCTTGGGCAGCTCGGCCCGAATCCATTTTTAGTTTGGGTGTTTTTCTTTTGGGCTAAAAAACCCGATAAAAATATGAGCCTATAATTTAAGAGTCCAAGCCCTCCCATTTTGCGGATTCAGGACCGGCCCGATCGGACTAACCCATTTTGCCGGCAACACCCACGGGAAACGCTTTTTGACAAAGGAGGGTTGTTGTTGCAATTTTTATTGTGTCAAGCTTACCTACAACAAATCTCCCTTCCCGGTAAACATAACCCTCCACGTGTCCGTGTAAGAAGTTGTGTACTGATACACTAGACACAAACTTGTGTACGATAGAAGACCCCTAAAATGAATATCGCAAGAATGAAGCATCAACTTTTTCTCTGCCGCCATTGATTTCGATCCCCACACCCATAACCCTCCTTTTGTTGAATGATTTCTGTCTTTCCCTTCCATATCCTCGATCGGACTCACGCTCATACCTAACGGGTGACTCAATCTCTTCTTTTCCTCCGTATTCAATTGATTTGCTTTTTTTTCTAAATATTATTTTTGTTGTTTTTATGTTCGAGTTTATATCCTTTATGCCTTGGAGGGTAGCGATGATTGATACAGAGGCTGGATCTACATCCAGACCCTATATTTTTGGTTCCTTAAATTCCCACTGTTTGTTGATTTTGGGGTTTGGTGTTCTATTGTCGATGAAGATCAGTTTGAGAGATTAGTGAGGGATTTAATTGCGTTTTTTATCTTTCTCGTGAAATTGTTGCCTTAGGAATGATTGTGGAAAATTTGCGGAATTGAGTTTTCGAATTACCGCTCTATGATAAACGTACAGGGTTTCAAAATCTGTTCTTTAGTTTTATAATGTCATTTTCCCTTTGGATAAAACATACTTATGGTTATCTAGGTTTTGTTGCGTGTTTTTTTTTTTTGTGGAAATTAAGTCTTCCCCGTTTCCTCTTTGCGGTTGTTGGTTTTTTAGGTGGTAGCAATGTCGACTCCTGCTAGGAAGAGGCTGATGAGAGATTTTAAGAGGCTGCAACAAGACCCACCTGCAGGAATCAGTGGTGCCCCCCAGGATAACAACATAATGTTGTGGAATGCTGTCATATTTGGGTGAGTTGAATTGAAATGGGATAATCTTGCATTGTTCTATTTACTTGTATAATATAGTCACTTTGTTTCTTTTCCGCTTTGTTTATGTACGGATGGATAAGCAATTTCTGCTTTCTTGTCTGTTTTGGATTTGCAGTCCTGATGATACTCCATGGGATGGAGGTGAGTTAGTCCCTTTTACCACGACTCCTATCTAGAAACAACTTTGATACTTGTGTCAATGGGTTACGTAGCCATCTTGTTTATTACATGTAATTTTAATGATTCTGTTATATTAGATGAATTGAACTTGCTTCTAGATGGTATACAATTATGTTGAAATTTTGGGATGCTCCTGATAGGAGTCTAAAGTTAACTTAAAACAAGAGATTTTTTTTTTTAGAACTGGCATATAGATTGTGTTCTATGGTTTGTTGCTATTTTATTATTTTTCACTCTCTATCTCGTTTTTGCTTTCTGATAGTAATTTCTAACTCTTGTCTATTATATTCTCTTATTGATAGTCTGCCTAATATGCATGTTAGAGACTGTATTTACACTCTCGAAAGATATATATTCCTTCAGACTATCAAGCTAAAGTGTGTTTTCCCCATGGAAATGTGTTTTACACTTTTACTTTAGTTTGAAAAAGTTAAACGAAAATCAGGCGCTCATGTTCAAGTAGTATGTATATATTTGGATGTCTTATCATGATATTAGATATATTTATACATGTACATGTCTACATGTTTTGAGTTATTCAGGCACGTTTAAGTTGACTCTTCAATTTACTGAGGATTATCCAAACAAGCCACCCACTGTTCGATTTGTCTCTCGAATGTTTCACCCAAACAGTAAGTTTAGGTGGAAATAGTTAACCTTCTTATTCATTAATTAGCTATCTAGCTACTAATGCCATTTTCTACTCTGGACAGTTTATGCGGATGGAAGTATTTGTTTGGATATATTACAAAATCAGTGGAGTCCTATATATGATGTTGCTGCCATACTCACTTCTATCCAGGTATCATCTTGTAAAGTATAAAGTATAATCAGTAATATCTTACATAGTGTTTGGTTCAAGGGAAATGGAGAGGAGGGGAGGGATTTTAGTATAATGTTATCAAATTGTGAATTGCCAAGCTAATTTTTTAATTCTGAACTATAAACCATATTGAACTGTAAGATTAGAGTCATAATGAAAATAACTTGACATTATATATTTCACAATTCACATAAATGATGTGCAGTGCTCAAGGTGATAATTCTAAACTATGGATTGACAAAATAAATTAACCACAAGTATCACAAAACATAACCATATGTCACAAGTCAGAACAAAAGCAGAGCAATGATATAGCCAAATAAGATGCACATAGAGTGAGAGAATGACTATATCAAGCCTTTGTTTTAGAAGAATAAAAACTGAGCAATGGAAAAGCCAAATAGGGTGCTTGGAGTAAGTGACTGGTGTGAAGCTCCTATTTGGATGAATGAAAACAGATAATTGGAATAATCAAATAGGTTGCGTTTTGGTAAACTTTCAATTCCTTTTCATTTAACAATTTAAGCTTATTTGACTTCTCAATTTCTTTGATGAGAATTGGTGAATAAAAGGTAAAAAAAAGATTCATTAAACCATGCAATTCACATCAGTGACAGTGATTCAAAATCCCACTAATTCATGTATGTGTAGCATGATTTTAAAGCTATTTGTTGATTCCTATTATGATTTGAATTGTTGGATTGTCGAATCATGTGGTTTGAATCTCAAATATTGCAATTCTAACTACTATGCTACATTTCTTTTCATCATTGTGTATTTTGCAAAAGAAACAAACACATATAGTTACATAATTAATCTTACACTTGAGGTTTGGTCTCCTTTGCCTCTGGGTTTGAGCAGAGCCACTACTATGCTACATTTCTTTTCATTATTTGTCTATTTTGCAAAAGAAAACAAGCACATATAGATACATAATTAATCTTACACTTGAGGTTTGGTCTCCTTTCCCTCTGGATCTGAGCAGAGCCACACCAACACTTTGCACAAATTCATGGAAAATCCCATGGCTCTTCAAATTATTTATGCCTTTTTGTTTATGGAAGAATTCTCTATTTTAAGGCATTGGCAGCATGGCCCTTCATTGTAACATGTATTTTTCTGCTTGCTGACCCGTGCCTTTATTCAATTGTATGTTAACTTGACTATCTCTTTTCACCATTGTTATTACTTTTTCACTGAAGTTAGTATGCAATTCTGAACTTGAGTTTTTAAAAATATTCTAATGGTCTTATTTTCTTGTGAAACTCAGCCCTTTTTTATTTTATTTTACTAGCCCTCAAACTTTATGATTCTTATATTGTGTTCCAGACTTCCGTCCTTTCATATCCCAGTTAAAAGTCCGGGTCTCATTGACTGTCAGCTTGACTGCAGTGTAATTCCAAAATCTTAAGCCTTAAAATCCCTACAAGCTTTATGGAACACACTTGTTTTCTTAGCTTCATTGTTTGTGGGGGTTAGGGTGCTTATAAGATTTTTTTAGGTCTAACATGCAAGATATTGCATTGCTGCTCTAACCTGAGGTATCTCTTTTTTGGAACCTCTCTTTCTTGACGGACTTCTATTGCTTATAAAGATCACAAAAACATTGAGATAAGCTTGTTATATTTGTTTTCCACATATTTTATTTTTTATTTTTTTGGTTCTCACTTTGTTTACAAGGGAGGTCCTAAGACTTGTTGAGGGGATGTGAAGGGTGGGCTAGATGAAAATATAGAAATTCATTGGATATAGGGAATTGAACCTTGGTATGAGGAGCTTTGGAGAAAATTGTGTTGCAATTGAATATCAATTGTTGTTACTTGTCTATTGGTTTTTTAAATGTAGCATATTGAATGAGTATCTTTAATATGATATGCACCGTGCTTCAGTGTTACCTGTGCTGGGATCCTGGTGCCAGTGTGCCCTTGTTGCAAGAGTATGGTGTCCACCATTTACTATGGATGAGATAATATTGAGCTTCATTTTTTCCATTCTGATATAGCCTGTAATATAACAGCTTTTAATTTTTTGTGCATTGTGCAATTGCCATCTTCCAGATTCTACTCTTGGCATCCGATTATATTGTATTTGGAAGTTTGAGGGGAACTTTTTGTTCGAAATCTAAATAGAATACTCATGGCAATTTTTTTTATTTTTATTCCTGCTATATAGTAGTCAGAATGTTATAATTGTTCTCTAAAAGTAATTGTTCCTCCTTGGCAGTCATTTTGTGACCCCAACCCAAATTCTCTCTGCAAACTCAGAAGCAGCTCGAATGTTTAGTGAGAACAAGCGTGAGTACAATCGAAGAGTGCGGGAAATTGTGGAGCAGAGTTGGACAGCCGACTAAGCTCATCTTCATATTCTTGTGGGCCTTTGAAGACACAAATTATGTTGCATTGCTACCTATAAGAATCATTATGCAAACTTACCAAATTCTATGTCATATTCCTTGTTGTTTTCAATGTTAGGATCATCTCATCTTCAATTCATGGTAGTTTATGCATTGTCTATGTCATTTCATGTAATATAAAATTCTGTGTCAATTTGCATCGGATTGTTGTTAACACGGTTCAATGCATAAGTTGTACTCTTCTGAATTGGTTATGATCACAACTCACTAGAATTTATTAACTAGCTTCAATTCCGTATATATTGTTTTCACTCAACATGGTGCCTAATCAAATCTTTCACGTATCTTCATGGTCAACTTGTCATCAAATTTAGTTGGGATGGGTTTGAAGTTTTGAGAGTTTGGAGGAAAAAGAAAGGGCATTTGGGGGAAATAGGGGGGGAGTAAGGAGGAGGGGACATTTAATGACATTTTATTAATGACATTTAATGCATTTGTCATCTAAAAGAACCCCATTTTATTAATGGATATTTAATGTCATACAAGGTGAACTTGACGTTTCTGCTCGTCATACAAGGTGATTAATATCCATACAAAGAGAATAGCGTGTTTATGCTCTAACAAAGTGAAACTGTGCTTGCTAGATTTTCCTGTTATGTTTCAATGATTTTGTATGTGTATGATTATTTAGTTTATATCTGTTTTATATGAATAGATAGTAACTTTACATGATAATCATGGATCTAATGACAGGAGATTATAGGATGAAGCATAGTTCAGAAACGGGAATAATTATTTTTTGGGAAAAATATGTTTTTCATCTTTATAGTTTCAGTCAACTTTAGTCTTTGTCCCTATACTTTAAATCCTTTGTTTTTGTCCCCGAATTTCTAAACCCCTAAATCATTGTCCCTGGCCGCCGGTGAGATCTGTTAACCAGATAAGTTGGGTAACAAAAGTTACATGTCAGCCTTAATAGTGAGTCTCAACTGACTGATCATCTAATTAACTTTTTTATTAATTTTTAATTATTAAAATAATCTTAATTGCTAAATTAGGGTTTTCACTTGACCAATTTTACCCTATAAAAAACATAATTACATATTTATGGTTATTTTAATAATTAAAAATTAATAAAAAAATTAATTAGATGATCAATTAGTTATTCGGGGCCACTATTGAGGCTAACATGTAATTTTGTTACCCAGCTTATCAGATTAACAGATCTCACTAACGGTCAGGGACCATGATTTAGGGGTTTAAAAAGTTAAGGGACAAAAAATAAAGGATTTAAAGTATAGGGACGAAGACTAAAGTTAACCGAAACTATAGGGACGAAAAACATATTTTCCCTTTTTCTTTTTTTCCACCATCATCATTCCATCTTGCAAATGAAATGATGGCGCTGGTGTTTTCGTTGATATTACATGTGAAATTGGTAGGTTGTTGATTTCGTTCATATCCATCATTCCATCTGCCTTTACCAAAATAGCAAAATTTGAACACATTTTCATTTCTCCTCGCACGGTTCTCCTTTATGATCCACTCCAACCAACAGACAAGTGTTGTTTTTTATATAATAATCTAAATTTACACATTGAGGAATGCTAATCAGTTAGTAAAATTTTGTTCGTTTAATTTTTTAAAACCATTTTAAAAATAGTTAGTGCATTTATTTAAAGTTTAAAAAGTATAATATAAAAACACACTTTTGATTATTTTGAAAAATTATTTTCAATAGCTTAGTACAGAATTGTAATTATAACTATATTTTTAAATTTTTTAATAACTTCTATTTAACATAAAGTTTCTAGAAATAAATTATTATTACAAAATTTTACAAATATTAGTTAAAGTTTAAAACAAATCGATTCCAAATAACTCATGGTAAGCTAAAAAAATTAACCTAGTGCTATCTAAATTCGTACTAGTTCATGCAACCTAATTTTGTATTAAACATCGTCAATTTTTTTTTTTTGTATTAAACAGCATTTTTCTTGCATCTTATACATTATGTTAGTTTGTGTTTAATGAACATTCAATTTGAAGTATTATTAATGTCCAAATTTTTATATTATTATTTAATGATAATTAATGCATCATTTAATTATAAATAATTTGATAATCACTTCTTTAATAATTTAACATAATATATTAAATATTAAATGATGGAGTAAAAATGTTTTGAAAACATATTAAACATACTGCATCTATCTCATAATTTCTGTCACGGTCACTTTGAGATTTTTTATTTACCTCAAATTATTTATCATTTTAAAATATAAAAAACATTAATTACTTTTTAATAATACTCTTATTTATTAATATCCCAATTTACTTAGTCATTGCATGACACGTTAATTAATCCTTATTTAACTGTTTTAATAATGGTATTTTAGTAAAAAAATTTATTATTATAAAGTGTGTTTGATAAAATTAATTGAAAATTTAACTAAAAGCTGAAAAAATTACCTGAAAATTAAAAGTAAGATGAAAGTTAAAAAATTATATAATTTTATTAAATATGTTTGGTAAAATTAGTTAAAATTGTAAAATGACACATAAAAATATTCCTAAAATGATTATTAATGGAGAGGGAGAGTTATTGAGAGATAAAATCATAAAAAATTTTAGTCAATAGTTAAAAGAAGAAGATTTTTAAAATAGCCTTAAGTAGCTTTTCAAAATTAAAAAAATTAGTAGCTACCTAAAAAAATTATCTTACTAAACGTTATTAAAATGACTTCAGTCATCTAATTAAAATGTCTTATCAAATGTACTCATATTGGTAAAAATAATAATTTCTTAAGATATGTTAATTATCTTAAACACAAGATAAATAATATGAGATGAATGGAGTAAATGTTTACGTTTTTTGTAAGTTTATCATAATGAATTTTTTTTATAATGTAAAAAAAAATACTCCATCCGGACTCATTTATAAGTAAAAATAATCATATTCACATTTATTAAGAAAGTTAGTTAACTCATTTATTTTTCTTGATTTCATCTAAAATGTAATTGTATTTCCTAAATTACCTTACATTCAACTTTATTGAAACTTGTTTCAAGTGGACATACTCTCTTTCTATTGGCACATGATGCATTAAATAGAGTGGTTAGAAAATAAAATATGAATTAAATAAAGGGTAATTTGGAATGATATTATTTAACGGGTGAAATTAGTTAACTTTTACTTATATTTAGTCCACTATAAGAGGGTGTTTTTTTTTTTTATAATTGAGTTCGGCGGGAGTAGTAAATGAATATTAATTAATATTTAATATAGGCCGTAGAGAATAGACAATAGAGGTAGTTAGATACAAGAGGACATGAATTCGAGTGTTTAGGGGGAGTGAATAATAACAACGGGGTAGAGTCGGTAAATGTGCTACAGTACCATTTCCTACAATCTCCATGTTTGTCTTTGTCGCACGCTCGATGCAATGATCTCCTATACTATTCCTGCCAGCGTGGCTCCCATCTCATGCACCACGCAAACAGCAACCACTTCACCAAACGCCCACGCGCTCCACCTTCGTTTCGTAATCCACCTCATTCCATCAACGGTTCACATTCTCCCATCGCACTTCCCTCCGCGCGTGATCCTCAGGTTATAGATGCTGGGTGTAAGAGTCATTTCGCAATACTTCGGAATAAAGATAAAAGAAACGGACACTTGGTTTTTGAAGTAACTACACTGGGACTCCCCAAAAACAACCCTCCTTTATTCGCACCCACTCCCGTTTTACTTACGTGTCCTCAAGTGTACAAAAATCTCTCTTACCCACCCTTCGTTCAAACAGTTGCCAAAGTCAAACGATCAAACCCCATCAGTCAAGCTTCATAGCGGAGAAAAAAGGGAAGTGGGTTAACCGGGTTGAGATGAACTAACGGTTGCAGCGTGAGCATGAATTGCACATTTGCACCTTGTGTTTTCCAACAAATTATCCAAGCTTTCCCGTTCCAGACATTTTTCTTTTGTTTTTTCAATATTCACTCCTCCAGCTAGGCATAGCACAGTTAACAGAGAGCAACAAAGAAAGCAACCACAAAATTTATGCAGCCTTAGATCAATCTCTCGCTCTGCGTGTCTCTTCCTGTGTACACAACCTTCTCTACTCTTGTCCACACTAGTGTATATATTCCTCTTCTTCTTCTGAAAAATAAACAAAACAAATGAGAAAAAAATGACTATTTTAATTTTTTAATCTCATGGTTCGGTTCTGGTTCACAGGAATGGTAGATTTGAGGTAAAGAGGTTCCACATTGTTCGGATAATTCTCAGATCTAGCCTCACACGAACTGGTTAGCACCAATTTCAGACACTGATTCATGAATGAAGCAGTATTCTGTGTCTGCTAGTTCTTGCTTGTAGTAGATCTTGTGGTATTTAGGGTTTCTTATTTGCTTCATTCTGAACTACGTATTTTAGCTGCTTCTTACATTACATCCCCTGGCATTTCTCGCAAAAGATATTAATGGCCTTTGTGCTTCTGTCTTCTCGATTGTTTACTGCTAAGCTGTAATTTGTTTGGATTGTTGCGCATAAATTCCAGCAGGTTTCTGAAGGTGCTTGTGAGATCAAGCGTAATTTGCCTAGTGATTTGTTTCATCATCATTTCTCGTTTCCGTACGCTATTATTGTCGGTGGCATATAGCATTATTTTTAAGTAGAGGTCTTACCGTGGAGATTACAAAAAAGTCAATGGATGACGGTTCATCATATTAAAAAGGACATATGATGCCGTTTTTTGGTGCTGTATTATTGCAAAAAGAGAAAAGAAGCTATTAATTGTACATGATGTCTATTTACTGTTGAGAGTTGATTAGTCATTCTTTCTGTAAAATTTGGCTGATGGGAGTGGGGTGCATGTCAGCTTAAGTTGTTGATAACTTGATACTTAGTAAGTTAGTAGGAAAATAACAATAATAACTTTCTATTAATTACGTATATTTTCCGATGAGGAAAATTATTATCTGAGAGGCAATATCCTTCTGGAAAAAAGCTGTTGTTCCATTTCGCCTGAAAATTTGGCCAAAGGGAAAATTACCAGTACAGAAATTATTTTCTTAGCATAATTAAATTAAACTTGATGCCCTTTTCCGATGCACTTTGCTAAATGGAGTTATGGAGACAACTAGAATTTTTACTTTCCCATAACGAATTATTTTAGTTTAAAGTTATATATTATCTTTGATATGTTTCATAAGGTATTGCATATTATATAGTTAATGAAATCTCCTTTCTAGAACTCCTAAAAGCATGTAATCATAGCATTTTGTTTTTTCTGAATACTATAGCTAACCAAGCGCTGGATGCATGCTGATTTAATAATTTATCACACCAGCCACTGCATATGCTTGACTACCTTAAGGAATTGAATTACAGTACACAGCTTATTTTTAGTTGCACCACTAAAGTTAACTGAATTTGGCGATCTTGTTAAGCAGGCTTCTTGCATGATTTCAGGATTAACTTTATTTTTTTTTTTTGTTGTTGTGTGGTTTAATTCCTTGCCCATTTACAAGTATGAAGCAATGGTCAATCTAGAGATTAGATTCACTTTTTTATGTTACAGGTCCTGGTCTCACAATGGGCAAGTCACCGGGAAAATGGATCAAAACTGTACTGTTTGGGAAAAAGTCATCCAAATCAAATATTTCAAAAGGAAGAGAGGTAATACTATGATAATTAAGGCAACGTCACAACTCTGTTCAATGTTCATATCACATGAATTATTAATGCATTCTCAAATAATTTTTGAAATTACATTATTGGTGACATGACATAAATAGTAAACTCTCGATTTACCCTTCAAATTTTAACCTAGATGACATCATCAAAACTCTTATCTATTATTGTCATGGATAGAGAGAATGAAAGCAGGAAAAGGCAAAAACAGATTTTGTTTCCACAAATGCTACATTCTGCTTTGGTGCTGTTTTCAAGGGTCTAAATTTTTGCTTGATACGATGTTTGCAGTGCACTGACCTTGTCAGCAGTATTTGCAAATGATCTAAGATTTTGCATAGGAATTGTTGCTAGGGATTATGACTTCAGTTATATTATTGGAAGTATCACTGGAAACTTATTTTTCTCAACAAAAAACGTAGTTTGATATGACCCTTCTATAGTAAAATTCCTGACTTTATTTACTACAATTTCATGTAGAAGCTTGTTAATCAAAAAGAAGGAGTAGTTTCTCCCAAGGTGTCAGAAACTGGTTTGGCTTTAGAGCCAACCCCCAATACTATCACCAGACATGAGGAAGACCTGTTGCTGGAGAATAAAGAAGCAGAAAATATTTTACCTGGAAATCAAGAAATTGATTCAATGGGATCTGTTCATCAAGATGCACCAGTTGATCCAGAGAAAATGAGGCTGGAGGAAGCAGCTACAAAGGCACAGGCTGCTTTTAGGGGTTATTTGGTATGCTACTTACTGTTTTATATCATTCATAGACACTTCACTAATTAAATCGTAAGTGTCTTTAAGTATGAAAAAAATTAGAAAATTTGAACTGTAAACATGGAAAGATATTTAGATGTATACTGCAAAAGCATAGTGAATATGTGGAATTGATTTTTTGTTTTGATTGCATATTTAATTATGATAACGTCTGACTTGAAGGCTTTGGTGGATCAAGAAACAAATAAGTTTAGAAGATTTATTGTTATTAGAGCACAACCTTGAAGCTCAATGCAGTATTTACTATTTAGTAAGAGTTATATTCCCTAAACCTTAATAATTTGTCTTCTGCCATGCCCTCAGTACCCCTCCCCAATTTTTTTCTTATAAAAAAGTTTGGGATCTTAATTTATTAAATTGATTTGAGACTCTGACACGTTTGTTTGTCAAGAGCAGCAGTCAAGTCAATGTGCTCCTGAAAATAAAAAGCTAATTATTTCTTTCATATGGAAATTAATTCTCAAATGTTTTCTTGATGGAGATCTACTGTGCCTGGTTCACACTATCTCTGATAAATTTCATCAATAAATTTGTTGCTGTCTTAAGTTCTTTATTTCTTGTCTCTGATAAATTGATAATGTTTATCGGAACCATCATTTTGGAGTTTTGATTGTAAAAGTTCTTGTAAATTGCAATATTTGATATTATGCCTCAACTAACAGAAGTGTTTTAATGAAGGCTCGGAGAGCATTTAAGGCCCTAAAAGGCATAATAAGGTTGCAAGCACTTATTCGTGGGCACTTGGTTAGGAGACAAGCTGTTAGTACATTATGTTGTATGTATGGAATTGTCAAGTTACAAGCACTTGTTCGTGGAGGAAGAGTTAGACAGTCTGATGTTGGTTTTGAAATTCGTGAAAAGTGCAATCTATTGAAGCCTCTGGTAATTTTTCAAGAACTGAATTCTCTGTAAATTATCATTAATTTGTGTATTATTTACATTATTCTCGGTGTTCTTCGGCTTAATTTCCCTGGGGTGATATGCAAAAGATAGATGTGCCAGATTATCTTCGTCAGAGTATTCTTCTGATTAACCGCCAACACAGGGGAGGGGGGGGGGTTTGGAATATGCAAGTGAATTTATAATTACCTGATTATGTTCCTCAAAACGAGGACTTACTGTGCAAGCAAATGAGTTTTTGTTTTCCTTTGAACTATTTACTAATGCAATAATAAAGGTAGTCTCTTGTCATTCAATACTTTTCTTCTTAATCAGAAGTTGGTGCATCATACAAGCTGTTAGGGATTGTATTCGACTTTTTTTCTTGTTTTTTAGAGCACTTATTGAAAATGATGAAATATTGGTATGAGTAGACAATCTCTATTTATCAAACAATTTGTGAAATTCCTAATTTCTTTTGGTTGTTGGGTTAGGGTAGTGCATCAATTAGGTATTGTTACACTTGCCTTCAAGTTTATGAGTGTATCACAAGTTAGTGATGAGAAAGGGAGGGGGAGATTGAATGTATAATACTTTCTAACTACTACTGCTACTGCTAATGATTTTTCTTCTTAATGTGCTATGCCTTAGGATGGAAAACTTGTCAATCCAATTACTATATCCACAGAAATTATGAAGCTATCAGCAAATGCTTTCATCCGTAAGGTAACTTACATTGCACCATGTATGTGATAAGTTTATTGTTTATATGTGGCTACTATTCTGGATAAGTTTTATTCTGGAATGAAGAGTACTGTAATTTCTTTTTAAATATAAGAAGATAGAATTTGAATCTCCGTAGTTGAGAAAGCAAAACTGTGAGAGAGGCAGAGTACAGGATCCCTGCTAATTTCTTTTAATGGGGATCAAGTTCCATGAAAATTGTAATTTACTGCTACACTAGTACAGCTGGTTTCATCAGGTAACAATTTATTTTATTTATTAATACTTAACTAGTTGTAAAATGATAGCATAATACCTTCAATTTTTTGTTGGAAGTCCTGAACTTCAAGATTTCAAAAACAGGCCTAAGATCTATATATATATTTTATTTTGTGGCACTTAAGGACTATGCACTTTTTTCTCCCCTTGATGATATGGAACACATTCTTCTATTGCAATGTCTTTTAACCTGTTAGTTAAATTGGGCATGTGAAAACATTAATTTGTTGTTTCAGCTTCTTGGTTCATCAACTACAATAATGGCCTTGCGTTTGCAATATGTTCGTGGCGATCCAAATTCTGTTCTAAGTTGGTTGGAGCGCTGGTCAACATCTCACTTTTGGAAACCAGTTCCCCAACCCAAGAAAATTCGGGATGCTAAGTCTCAGAGGAAGCAGGGTAATATTTCTGTTGGAGATGCTCAAATGAGCAAGTCAAAACGTACTCACAGAAAGCTTCCTACTGCAAATTTTGACTCAGTCCCAGCTCAAGCAAATCCTGAACTTGAGAAACCAAAACGAAACATAAGGAAAATTCCAAGCCAACCCACAGATCCTGTGCAGGAAAATCCACAAGCTCAGCCTCCTACTGCTAATTCTGACTCAATCCCAGTGCAGGCAAATCCTGAATTTGAGAAACCAAAACGAAACATAAGAAAAATTCCTAGCCAACCCTCGGAACCTGTCCAGGAAAATCCACAAAGTGAGCTTGAAAAGGTTAAACGTAGCTTGAGGAAGGTTCATAACCCAGTTGTTGAGAATGCTGTTCTGTCAGAAATTGAATCTGAGACTCCAAGGCTGCATTTGGAAAAGGAAACAGTTACCTTAAGTCTTGGTGTTTCAGAACAAGGGGTCATTAGTTCTAATGAGAAGGTCAAGAAGGACGCAACATTAACCATTTCCAGTGCGTCAGATATAGGAATTACTCCTAGACATTCAGTTAGTAAGGAGGTGTCTGAAACTCCAGGCAGCAATCAAGTGACTGTGGAATTGCAGCCCTTGACAGAGATTACAAGCAAAGATAAAATATTTCTGATGATGAAGTAAAACATGAGCCCGGAGATTTACCAGAAACTATTTATAAGATGAAAATTCTCACTTAACAAATGGAGACATGAGTCACAAGGAAGATCCAACAGGCAGTGAAAACCAGAAACCAACCCGGAAAGCCTCAATTGTAGCAAAGCAGGAACGTGCAGAGAATGGTTTACAGAATAGTCCAACATTACCAAGTTATATGGCAGCAACTGAATCTGCGAAGGCAAAGTTGAGGGCACAAGGATCCCCAAGATTTGGACAAGATGGAAGTGAGAGAAATAGTCATGGTCGGCGACATTCTCTGCCATCTTCAACTAACAGCAAAATCAGTTCACATTCACCTAGGACACAGAGACCAGTGCAAGCAGGTGGCAAAGGGGGCCAGAGAAGTGACAAAACTGTATCAACTTCTAGAGATGCAAATGGTATGTAGTTCATCCTATATAGTGGTTTGACAAATTCAGCAAAATAGTTTTAATATCACATGATAATTTCACTCAGTAAAAATTACTGTATTGACAGAATTGTCACTTTAGAGTCACGTCTCCATTCTGTAGTGGGACAAATGTTAGCTTCGCCAAACAAAAATATATTTGAGAAAAGGAAATGCTATGGAGTATCCTTAAGGCACTGGTTAATCATGCCAAACAAAACTATTTTTGAGAAAGGGAAATGCTAACGACACTGGTTAAAAAACCAAAATAGAAAGTTTCTATTGTGTTCCGTAGCATTGAATGTTACTAGTCCAATTAATATGTGATATTTAATAAAAATCTTCTATATATTGATTCCTTAAGGGTGTCCTTAGAGCACTTGCTAGCAGGACCTTTGAGAAATTATCTGGTTCTTTATAGCCTATAGTCTTTGAATGCAGATTCTGAAACAGTACATTTCTTTTTAGTTAGGGTAAAACAAGTTGGTGGAAGTGATCTTATAAATTCCAATTTGAATCAGTTATTTATATTCTGAGGTATGTTTTTTTTGTTCATTTTGATTATAATCATCAACTGATCTGTTCATCTTGCAGGAAAGGTAATTCAAGCAGAGTGGAGAAGGTGATTTGAGGAAGACTGGTTTACAGGAGTTGACATGAGGAGATTGAAACTCTTGTGGTTTATATGTATCTCTGATGAAAATTGTTGAATTGATCGGACTATAGTAGGTGTGTTTGATCAGGTTTTTTCTTCATTTGCTGCATTTTCGGCGTTTGAGGGTGATTTGTACATTATAGGATTTTAGTTTTGGATGATGCAACTATACCCAAATTTAAGTTCTGGTTGTTTACATAATTTCTGGGCTGTCCATATTGTGTTTATTTTTTCTTGTTTTCCTCCTAAGTGTGTATGGTCATTAACACGTACCTTCGTGTTACAAAGAACTTTTGTGTTTCGACCTGTATGGTCTGGTAACATGAATAATCTTATAGGAGGTTTCTTCACAAATGTGGTCCCTTTTCCTCAACAAATCACCTTCGTCAAGGAAGGAACATGTCATGTTAACTTGTCACCAGCCTTGGATGAGAGAAGCTTTGAAAGCTATTTGTGTTGAGTGTGGAAATCGAAGTAGTTTTTTTCCCCTTAAATATGTTTTTAGTCTCTATTTTTTTGTGATTTTAGCCCATATCAATTCTTTTTTAATGGTTTTCGTACCTTTTTTTATCCTAGTTACATGTTTTGGTCCCTATTATTAATGTTAAGTTAAATGTTGATGTAACGGAGTGCTTTGTAAGCGATGTCTGGTGTCACCATATAATCCTATGTGGCATAATCCTCGTCAAGTTGGCTTTTTTTGGTACTTGACCAGGTATCCACCGTCTACATCAGTGACTAATCCCCTCGTTGGTTTGTAGTCACCTCGATGGGTGGGACAACTGGTCCTGAATTTTAAAGGAGCTGCATGCCCAAGGCGGGATTCGAACCCCCGAACTTGGTTAAGCTTGGATCAGCCCAAGTTGGCTTTGATGAGGAACTAAAATAAAAATAAAAAACTCATAAAAGGAGGAATTAGAAACTTATTTTGATTAATGATATGGAGTTTTCTTCAATCTATTAGCTAACTCTAGTTGTTGCTATTGTTGGGAAGAAATCGTGTTAGAGAGAATTCAAATGGGTGGAAGTAAGACATTCTTCTGTTCAAGCCCATCCTCATGCATGAGAATATAAAAGATCCCCACAAAATCAATTTTGTTTCTTTCTATCATGTGCTATTTTCTGTTGCAGCTTCTTAACTTCGCACCCATTACTAGAACATTGAGCACAGGCACAGGTTTCCCAATTAACACATCATCCTCAGAGTCTGTTGCTAATCCATTCAAAATAATTGCACGAGTTTGTTATCTATAAAAAGTGAAAATCAAAGACTTAAATGTAAACTAAAAACAACCATCTTTCATACAAATATGGTTCAACCTTACCTTCCAATTTGGGCATATGAGAAATCTTCTCCCTGGAGTTTTCGAACTCTTGATGTTAGTAGTAGTAATGTGTCTCCACACCCACATACCGTATTGCGTGAGGACAAGCTTGAATTGGAGAATGTCTTGCTTTCACATATTTGAATTCTCTATTGTAACAGTTTCTTCCCAACAATGACAGCAACAAGGGTTAGCTAATGAGGTTGAAGAAGACCCCGTGTACTTTTCTAGCTCATACACATCACTAATTAGAACAAGTTTTTAATCCCTCATTTTATGAGTTTTTCCCTATTATTTTAGTCTCTTAACAAATTTGACTTGGCAGGAGTTGTGTCACAAGATTGTATGGTGACACCACTTACGTGACACTCCGTTAATCACATCAACATTTAATAGAACTTGTTAATAGTAAGGAACAAAACGTGTAAATGGAAGAAAATAAGGGATAAAAATCATAAAAAGAGTTGATAGTAACTAAAAAAAATCACCAAAATGTAGGGACTGAAAATGTAACACCTTAATTTCCTAAGTGGTATTACTTAAAAAATCAAACAAACTTAATGTGCTTTCATCAAAAGTTTCCTTTAATTAAAATGTGAGTTTTTTTGTAGGACATTGGAATTTCAATCATAAATGAGACATTATGGAAAAAAATGAAATAGAAAAGCTTTATATGATTATTTATTTTTATGAAACAAGCCCATAAATGATTATTTTATTAAGCGTGAATTTATTCTAAAACAAAAACACAAATTTGGAATTACAACCTTACAGGGACCTTGGTAGTTGCTTAACAGACTCAAATCCGACTTGACCCATACTTTGCTTTCCACCTCTTTACATTTGTTTTCCGACTTGACCCATACTTTGCTTTCCACCTCTTTACATTTGTTTCCAATGATGTCGTCCTCACTCAAATATCATGCTCATACTGGCAGAAAAAGAAAAATAATACCAAAGTTATAATACACATGTTAATAATTTCATAAGGATGTCAGCAATGACAACCCGCATATTTTAGGAACAACAAGTTTTAGATACAAAAAACATGATTATAAACAAAATGCAAATGCATATGTGATGACTGATTAGATATAATGATGTACCATGCCTCGTACTTTTCCTGTTCACTTATCCATGCAATGCATGCGGGCCCATCAACAATCCTTGGTGCACCTCGAAGTTCTTAACTTTGAAAACTTTTCCTACATAGAAGCAATCAAGAGGATAGTGTCTGTTTGGCTAGAATTTCATAATGGTACATCGACCTCCTTGGTCACATAAAATTTTTGCTACCATTCCCACCAACGCTCAACACACCTCTCCATTGATCCTAATAATGGTCAGAGCCTCGTCAGTGTGACCCAATCTTTGTTGAGGAAATCCCGGCCTCCAGGGCGCAACCCATGCCACTTATCGAACTTTCCTCAACCTTAGGTTTCCACCCTCAAGACCAAGTGAATAAACCCTCATGATATGAATTACATTCTGCTCTCTTCCATTTCATAAGGTACCACTTATAGTTTCTCTCATCAATTTCTTCAAATAGTAATACACATGATGCATGGATTTTTATTATTCCCCTTCTTTTAAATTTTTGAAGTTACAGAAATTCTATCATAATTTCGGTAAAATTCCATTTCTAATCTCTGCATCCAACACTTAACTCAATCCTAAAGGAGAGTTCATCAATACCCATCATCACAAACCTCCAACAAATTTTCATAATCCACCTCTCAATCAAATAGGTAAAAACATACTGATAATATATCTTTGACTTAAAACTTATTAAAAATTCTTATTCTTTAAAAGTAAGGTGTTTATTTTACTTCTCAACGTATTAAATTCTCCTTTGCACTCTCTTTATTCCTTAACTCAACCTTTTAAATCATTTCATAAAATATAAATTCTTATTTCCTTAGAATATATAAATATATTCTACGTATGTATGAATTTATCTCACTAAAAAAAATCATAGTATTAATTAGTGATGTCAAAATTCTAAGTTAAACGTAAATTTTAAAATTTAATTCCTCTTCAAATCTTGGCCATCAAAGATAAATTCATTCTTCATGGTTTTAGAAAATAAATATGATTTTTCCAAAACAATTCCTTCCTTACATTTCTTTTAAAAAATTTAATCACATATTAGACTTAACAAAAACTTCTTAGATTCGAGAAACAATCTGCATTTGTATTAATTAATTTATTAAATTCATTCTACGCTTGTGAAAACTGAACATTTATATGCGGTTTCTTAGTGAAGAAGCATGGCACAAGACAATGTATAAGTTGGATGGATAAAGGTTGGGCTTTACGCGCTTAGTATCCGTACGTGTTTGGTTTACACCAAAATCACGTTTTAAACGTGGATCCGAATAAATGTTACTGATAATAGCTTGCCCGGATCCACGTTTAAAACGTGATACAGTGTAAACCATTCATTAGTAAGTGTTAAAAAACTTAAAATATCTCCATGTAGATGTTTTAATGGAAAATCTACTTATCCATCGTCATCGACCAGCCCTCTCGAAAAAATAAAATTTAATGTCCGGAGATTGTTTGTTACGGGAGCAATTTCTGAGCAAACTTCTTAATACAATATATAATAACGATCTGCATGATTGAGTTTGCTGACAAAATATGGTAAATCCTGCTCGTGCAAGCTTTTGGACTCAGGCAAACGCTCTTCTCAGGAAGAATCTAACCTTCCAGGTTCTCAATCCTGTTATTATTTGCAATTCAATTATTCGTCTCATTGGATATGGATTGTGCCATGACATGCCATTTTTTTTGTTCTAAAGAAACGAAACGTGAAGACAAACATTCGGCTGATTCTGTTTCCTTTGATCCTGTGCGTTTTGCTGGTTGTCCTCCAACGTTTAATCGACAATCAATTGGATAAGCCCAAGTTCAAATGCGGGTGCGTTTGTGCCAACACAAAGCAAGAGACGCTCATTGCCATGGCTCCGAGAAGGTTTGTGGGGTCCAGTATTCGGATTCGGATCAATTTGTATTCTGTGCAATTCCCAACCCACCGGAATGGCCCCCTCTCTTGCAACTTCCGGATCCAACCGTTTCTTGCAGGAGAACCTACTCGTGTCCTCTAACCATGCTCTTCACCGCTGATAATCACTCCTTCGGAGAAAGTATACACAACACATTAACATCTTTTAACTTATGATTATATATTACTATTGACTATGTTGCTTTTCATTGTTTTAATTACTTGGTTTTTCTCTGTGTAGTTGTGTCTGAAAATATGTTCCCAAGTGTCTTCACTGTAAGTGACTCTGATATCATGGCTAGTTTGGCAGAGAATGTCCTGGTGAGTTTGTTGCAACTTGCAAGTGTTTATTTGTCTGTTTAGATTTTAAATTTCATTTAATTTTGTCACTCACATCAGTTTTGCACTCTGCAGACATGTTTTGTCTGTTTTAATTTTTTGTTTATTTATTTATTTATTTTTGGTGAATTCTTTTGTTGGTGCAACCTTCGAAATGATATAGGGATCTGAATCAATGCCGGAGAGCAACAATTTTTTTGAACCTGCTTTCTCTTCTGGTCTTCCCATTTATTATCTACAAACTCAGTGCCCAAAGAACTCTGAATTCTCCTTTCCCTTCCAAATAGCAGCCACTTATGTGCAGCAAGGTATGGAACATTGTTGTAATGGCAATGTATGATAACAGGGCATTGAATCAATAAGCATGGCTGTGCATTCATACAGCTATTTTATAATGGAAAATGATGATCCATTGTGCCATTTTTATGTTCCCATGAACTGTGTAGACACAGGATATCCCTGCATGTCCTTATGCAAGGTGAATACTTGATGATATGAGAGGTTGCAAATGCTATAATTTGTCACAAAACCTTAAGTGCAAACCTTTGTGATGCATTTTAAGCACACTTGCACAATGTAATAATCTTGTGGTCAGTTGTGGCCAATAAGTGCTCCCACCAATTATTGGAATAGATTTGTGTGTGGAGTATGCTGGTGTTATTATATACAATCTCGTGTCTCTCTAGGTTGAATATGAAGGTCTGCATCTGATATATAGAGTTTTTATTACTAATTGAATTTATTTCCCTTGAATCTAGAGGTAAGGTGTGCTCAGGGTTTACATTTATGGCGAAATAGTTCTTCTGAGATCAACAATGAGCTTTATAAGGTTATCAAAAGGTAACCCTGAAGGACAGATCAAGAGATAGTTGCAGGTATTTATTATCATTATGTTTCAATTTACATAATGTGTGGAAGGACAACACTTATTTGGATATTGTTTTGGCAAGCTTATGATTTTCTAAATTCAAATGAGAATAGATTTAATGTCAGCATATGGTACAACTCAACCTACAAGGATGACAATGGATTTGGTCCTGTTGCATTGGTGCGGATCCCTCGTTCTGTAAATCTGGTATATATTTAAAACTTGTCCTAATTGTTGCATACTCCTTGCTGGTATCCTAATAACAGATATAACATTATGAAACAAGAAAACTCAATCTCAGCTTATAAAAAAATGCTACTTGCTATTCTGTTTGTATGAAATCTAGCACCTATATGCATGCAGATATCGAATGCCTACCTGCAGTTTCTGCTTGGACCTGTACCAGAATGTTATTTGAGTTTGTAAAGGAATGCCAAACCTGAGACCCAAATTAAGCTTGAGATAGCTTCTCTTCTAGGTGGTCTGTTCTTTACGTGGGTCATCCTGCAACTTTTTCCTGTAAGTGCAGAAATATCTGAACAAATATATCAGCAATGAATTAAGTTGTGTGTTTGTTAACAGAAATGAGAAGACAGACTGTAATGCATAATGGGTTGCCATTGGCTAATTTTTATATTAGACATAAGTGTCACATTCATACTTATGCCTATATGGGTGTAACAATATAAACCTTCTCTTCAGATGTTTCCAGCACACTGAAAAATACATGACTCAGATCTAAAGTCAACTATTATATCTAACATCTAATTTAATCACAGAAGAACAGATTTTCTAGTATATTTATCTGTTCAACATGAGTAAGCTCTATATGCTTTTTATGTAGGTTGTTCTGACATCACTGGTATATGAGAAACAACAAAAATTAAGAATCATGATGAAAATGCATGGTCTTGGTGATGGGCCATATTGGATGATTTCATATAGCTATTTTCTTGCCATATCAGTGATCTACATGTTTTGTTTTGTGATATTTGGCTCAGTCTTAGGTAAGAATACAACCATTGAACTGTTTCCTCTTGGCGTTTTCGCATTCTCTTTAATGCCGCTGGCTTTATTTTCAGGATTAAAATTTCTTCACATTGAATGACTACAGCATCCAATTTGTGTTTTATTTCATCTATATAAACTTACAAATTTCACTGGCATTTCTGGGGGCTTCCTTATTTTCAAATGCTAAGACTGCTACAGGTTTGATGATAGCTACTTCATGTTCAAAATAATGGGTGTATTAATATTTTCTTTTCTCAGATCTTATTACTGAGTTGTGTGTTTTGGTAATTGCAGTAACTGCCTATATAGGTGTCTTTGGAACTGGGCTATTAGCTGGCTTTCTTTTCCAATTTTTTGTTCAAAATCCATCATTTCCAAGTAAGTTAAATTACTGAGGAATGATATCCATTCTGAGTTGTTCATATGGTTTCGATATATAATTTTAAGTACTAGTATTAAAAGACTATCTTTGAATGGATCCTTAGTGTACATTTGCAAAATTATCTGCATGACTGGCTAACATCGTTGATGATGCTCATAATACTTGCAATATCCATTAGACTATCTGTTCTGTTTCTAATTAATAAATTTTATTAATCTTTTAAGAAGCAGGTAAAAAAATTAAATCCTGAATGTGACACATAAACTGCCACCTAGTTTTCTCTCCCCTTTCAACCTGTTTCACGTCCTTCTAGTCATGGAAAATGTTCTAGTGGATAGAAACCTGCTTCAGTTCAAATTCAGTCAGAAGGAAGATTATAGTCTATTTCCCTGTATCAGAGTAATTTTCTTCTCCCCTTCTGTCCCATGAAACTTGAAAGCACCAATTTATTAAAACCTCCTCGGGAATAACTTGTGTTAAAGAAGTTAGTTTCTGTTAGAAATATAAAACATATCCACTAAAAATATCTTGTTGAAATTTTAGCATTTAGACTAGGAAAAGGAAAAGGAAAGAATGACAGTTAACAATGTATTGCGAGATTGAAATTAAGATGTTATATGCAGATATAGTAACGTAATACCTACGTATGCTATTAATTAGGTCAAGCATTCCAAGCCCACCACTAATAAACCTTAAATCTTCTAACACTCTCCCTCAAGCGTAATCTAAGCTTGTTACAAGTACAACTAGTACACCTCATGAATCACAAATCTTGTCAATGACCTTGGTAGATAGCTCCTTGCTTCTCCTTGGTACACATCCCAAACAAATTAGGTAATTTGTGGAGTTTTCGATTTTTCTCCTCACTGGCCCTCCCAAGTCCCAACCTCCAACCTATCTCCCAAACAATTGGGTCAAGTATCACACCGCCTAGTAACACAAATGGGGGTCCTTTACTAGTGTCCAAAGTCTTCAATCCACAGACCTGATAGCAAAAGAGGGTAACTTAGAATAATAATCTCCACCCAAAATTACTTACGAACTTTTAAGTTAACCAAACAGAGACAGACTAGCAACTAGAATATCAATCAAGTACTACCATACACCATTAATGGGAACTCCTCGAGTCTCACCTCTCTGGTTGCAGCCAAGTGTGGCACCACCGGCCACCCAAATACTGTCAGCAGAGCACTCAGCAATGGTGAATAGCTTTGCTCTTCCTCCTCAAACAGGATGATCTTGGGCCAAAAAATAAAAAAGAGGATGATCCCATATCAGCAAGCCAATAGAAACAGATGGTGGACAATACCCAGTAACCCAGACAATTCAGAAACTCCAAAAGCCCTTGAATCATCTGTGCTTATGCTACCAGCAAGAACAGAAGAACGAACTAAATATTAAAATCAACAGTGAGACGATGCAATTGAAGATAGGGGTGCAGAACCAAGAAAGCTTTGGAAATTCTCCAGAAACGCCATTAGAGATATAAACCATTCCTAGTTGGGTTGGTTTGATGACTGACACTCTGACAGTTTCTTTGCTGCCTTGTCCATCGACCTCCTAGTAGCCTATTTGCCTAGGAGAGAAAGTTGTTTGTGCCTCGGTACATTTAAACCAGTAAATAATAATACATGTAACAGAAGGACGAAGTAGAGTAATAAGTTGGTTTAGTAATGACTAATGAGGAGAGCCACACTAATACTATAATAGCAATGGAATGTTTCTCTGAATTGATGCATAAGGATAAATAAATACAATGGGTTGGCATGGCTGAATTTTTTTTTTGGGGCATCTACTGTATTACCATTAAATTCAGAAATTATTTGATTGAAAAGAATGGACTGATATGATCATTGTGATCTGAAGTTCTATGTACTTAAATTTCATGTCAGTCGAAGGGGAGCCTTGGCGCAACGGTTGGAGTTGCTGCCGGGTGACTAGGAGGTCACGGGTTCAAGCCATGGAATTAGCCTTTTGTAAATATGCAAGGTAAGGCTACCTAAAATAGGTCCACAATGGATCTGACCCTTCCTTCGACTCTGCCATGGCGCTAGGTTTATAGTATATATCAGGTTTCCTTTTTAAACTTCACATCAGTCATCTTTATATGTGTATCATATGTCTGTGTTGGCAGTTTCTAACCTTCTAGCCTGTTGGCTGTCTGGGCTATTTCTTCAGGAGGGTGGATCATTTTTATGGAGCTTTATCCTGGGTTTGCTTTATATCGCGGGGTTATATGAGTTTGCACAATATTCCTCGAATGGGAGTACTCTGGGGACTGATGGTATGCGGTGGCAGGATCTGAGTGATAGCACCAATGGCATGAAAGAGGTCTTAATTATCATGTTTGCTGAGTGGAAAGTGATGTTTTTTGCTGCTTATTGCATCGATAAAGTATTGTCATCAGGAAGTGGAAAAGTCCTCTTTTTTTCTTGAAAGGATTTTTGAGAAAGCCTCCTTCATCAATCCAGAAGCCCAGTATGCTCAGGCAGGTGTCAAAAGTTTTGGTTCAGATGGAGAAACCTGATGTCATCCAAGAGGTTAATTTTACTTATATTGAATAGATGTACTTATATTTATGTGTTAACCTTCTGGATTAAAAAATTAAAATCCGTCTAGTGGAGCATTTCACCTACTGGTTTTAGAAATTGATGTTATTATTGTGAGGGGTAGTAGTGTGATATACAAAACTTAAATAACTTTTTACAGCTAGGTGGAACTTTAATTAGGCATGGATTCCATTAGAGAACAAAATAACCTTCCTTTTAGTCACAATCTTGTTCTTGTTTTTTTTTTTTTACAAACATCCTTTTATATTGGGAAAAAATGTAACATGAAGGTATTAGTTTGACTTCACAGTTTGTATCTGTCACATAAATGCAACTTTATATTTTTACTAAAAGACCTCATGTATGTGTTGCAAGTTTTGTTGTACTCAATATTATAGTGCGGCTTAGTTACATGCACAATGTGTTAAATGCTTTCTTCTTTTTCTCTTCAGAGGGAGAAGGTGGAGCAGCTGGTACTTGAACCAACTATTAATCATGCAATTGTATGTGACGACCTAAAAAAGTCTATCCAGGGAGGGATGGAAATCCAGAGAAGTTTGCAGTGAGAGGGTTGTTCCTTGCTGTGCCTCGAGGGGAATGCTTTGGTATGCTCGGTCCCAATGGTGCTGGGAAGACTTCTTTCATCAGTATGGTCAGTTAAAAGTTTTGTTCAAGCAATATATACATACTTTTGGAAAATCACTTGCATATTCCACTCCCCTCCCCCAAAAAAAAAAGATAAAAGAAGGTTGCATTAAGTTGTTTAAGGTCACATAAGAGAAAGGAACAAGTTTTAAAATACCTTATAAGTGTATCTTTTCTGAATGCATCAAAGAGATACTCGGTCAATACACAAGGAGCTATGTTCCTCTACTAGAATTCCCATGTATCATGTTTCTTTCGTTGAATGGTTTTACCCTTAATTCATAAATTCAATAAGCTTATGTATGCTTATAGATGATTGGTCTCACAAAGCCAACCTCTGGCACGGCATTTGTTCAAGGCCTGGACATAAGAACTCATATGGATGAAATATATACTAGCATGGGAGTGTGCCCACAGTATGAGTAAGTTGGAATTTCCCCCAATTTTTATTTTTTTCTAAAATAAAATTTATGACAATTGAAAATAGTTTCTAACATT
Organism: Sesbania bispinosa; assembly: GCA_026901365.1. Taxonomy (NCBI): domain Eukaryota; kingdom Viridiplantae; phylum Streptophyta; class Magnoliopsida; order Fabales; family Fabaceae; genus Sesbania; species Sesbania bispinosa. The sequence continues at coordinate 262,993 of QLOH01000855.1, forward strand.
TTTTTTTCGTCGATCTTGTAGCTTACTGTGGGAAAGCTTGACAGGGAGAGAGCACCTACTTTTTTATGGTAGGCTTAAAAATCTTAAAGGTTCCTATTTGACACAAGTAAGTTAATTTGAAAGGAATTCTTTCTTTTACAATATTAAGATTATTATCATTGTCTAAGGAGTCTAATCAATGTAGATTGGGTTAAGTAGTACTTCTCTTGTACTTCCAAAATATTAAGTATAAGGCGTTTTAGGTTTAGTTAAAGCAATAGATCATGAAGAATATTAACAACACTCTCTAATAACCTTATTTCAACATACTCTTTATTATTAAGTGAAATTCACGTGGATTTTACCAAATAGGAAGTGCATCCCACCAATAGAGTTGCACCCACATGATTTTAGTGGGACCTTCATAAATTTCATTCTATAATAGAAAATGTTAAAAAGAGTGTACTAGAGAAACTCCAATGCGAGTTACTTAACATGTTTTTCTTATTAAGCAATGAGTACTTGTAAAAAAAAATTACTATTGGAATGAGATGCTATGCTTAACAAGCATCGTTTAATAACAATTTTGAAAGTGATTACAATTATAATTTTTGTAGAAGTTAGTCAAAATAGCTTATTAAAATGATCAATTTTTTTTTTTCAAATTCTATTTCAAGCTTATCTAAACATTCACTCCTCCCACTTTACTATATATTAAATTTGAGTCCTAGTTTTTAAATTTCATGAAGTCATATAACTTTTTTTATTGGAGATCCTAAGTACTTGTAAGGTACATTGGATCTCTATTAATCTAAGTTAAGTTATGATGGTCCATTTAAGAATGCAAAGTTCCTTTAGTGTTTATTATGATGATTATTATTATTCACAACTATCAAATCGATACTTGTGTAATATAAACTTCTTGTTACTTGGACTAACAACAATGGTTGACAAAGTGAGCCAACCCGACTCACTTGGGTTGTCTCAACACGGGTTGGGTTAAAAAATGAGTAGAGTCGGGTTGGCTCACTTTTTCGTGAGCTAAAAAATTACCAACTCGGCTCAACCCATTACGGATTGGTGGGTTAAGTGGGTTGGCTCACCTAATTTAAAATGTTTTAAAAATAATAATAAAAAAGTCAAACAATAGAAAAAAGTAATAAGAAAATAATAAAAAGTGAACTAACCCACCTAACCCGACTTGAACCCACTTCGGCCCACGAGTTAAGTGAGTTAGCCCACTTTAACTTGTGAAAATAATTTTTACCAACCTGACCCACCTACAAGCTGGGTTGGCTTATCGAGTTGAACCATATTAACACCTCTTTGTTGCACCTTTTTTTCTCAAAAAGCTATTTATTTGACTTGCTCATATCATGATATATATTCCGAGCTTCTATATTAAATAAAAATAAAATCAATATTAATTATTTTTTTAAACAGCAAGTTAATCAAAGAATATTATTAGTTTTCTTAATTTTTCAATTAATATTTATTTTTTAATTAATTAATATTAAATAAAATGAGATATTTACAAATCATCATTAAATTAATTTTTTACCAATTAGATTAATGTTTACATTTCATAAACATACGCATGCAATTTAGGAAACGATTATTAGCTCTAAAATATTTTAAAAGTGATACTTTTTTTTTAAAAAAAAAAGAGATATTTTTAAGGAAACACTTAAACAAATGTACTGTAGTATGTATTGTTACTTTTCTGTTAAAACTTAAAAGTATGGAGCTATAAAAGACGATTGCAGTGTAGGAGCAATTTGAACAGCCTTCTCCTTAGCATTTATTTGGCAGGGATACTCTTTAGCTTCCAATCTATTGCTGCAGGCAGTAGAAGAATCTTTGAAGAGTTTAAACCTTTTTCATGGAGGGGTCGCTGATAAACAAGCTGGAAAATACAGTGGAGGGATGAAGAGGAGGCTTAGTGTTGCAATTGCATTGATTGGGGATCCCAGAGTATGTTTTTCTTTTCAATCCAATCTGATTATAATTTTTCGAAATGGAGGTTCAAGTTTTCTCATTCTACAAGTGCTTGAAATTGTTTAGGTTGTTTATATGGATGAGCCAAGTACCGGGTTAGACCCTGCTTCAAGAAAAAGCTTATGGAATGTTATTAAGCTTGCAAAACGGGATCGTGCAATCATTCTGACTAGTATTCTCTCACCCTTTCATTGATTTTGAAGCACATTATTCTGCTTCTTGTTTATGCTTTCATATATTTATCCTCATAACAACATGAAGATGTTGCTCTATCTCTCTCTCTCTCTACATACAGATTGATAAATCTTGGTTTTATGCTTTCAGCACATTCCATGGAAGAGGCAGAGGCCTTATGTGATCGATTAGGAATATTTGTAAATGGTAGCTTGCAGTGCGTAGGAAATCCAAAGGAGGTAACATTGCTCAAGTGATATTCTTTATAAAAATCTAATCTATCTATTGCAAAATAGAACTGTTGAATGGATTTGTGTAGCATATGATATATCAGCCCAGCCTATGAATTAGGTCCATGTAAAAGGCCTTTTACTTTATTTGTCATTATATGTTCATGGAAGCAAGAAAAAAAGAAGGCAACCTTCACCATAGAAAAATGCAAATTGAAACAATGAGTTTGGCTTTTTATAGCTACTTTCTCTGTTGTTTTCTTATAGCTGAAAGCTAGATATGGAGGAACTTATGTGTTCACAATGACAACATCTTCGGATCATGAGAAGGATGTGAAAAACATGGTGCATAAGCTCACCCCAAATGCCAACAGGGTATACCATATCTCTGGTACCCAGAAGTTTGAGCTGCCAAAAGAGGAGGTTAAAATAGCGGATGTATTCCGAGCTGTTGATGCTACAAAGAGAAAATTCACTGTTTTTGCATGGGGTTTATGTGACACCACATTGGAAGATGTCTTCATTAAAGTGGCACGTGAGGCTGAGGCATTGGATGCCTAGACATAATTGTTCAGATTTTACTTCTCTAAAATAAGAGAAAAAGTGCGGAATTATAATTATTAATTAAAAAAATTAATGATTTAGATTTTAATAATTTTATATTTTATATTTTATTATATATGTGTATTTATTTAATTAATCACAATACTGACAAATAATGAATACTAAATTTAACACACTTTCATCCCCTTACTCATTGTGAGACCTTGACATCATATCACTGAAAACACGGGCATAGCCAAGGTGCTGACAGGGTTCACGACCCCAAAGAATTTTTAATTTTTTTATTAATTATATAGGTCCCAAATAATATATTTCAATAAATATTATTTCGGTACCCCCAAATATTTTATAGATTCTGTAATATTAATTAGTTCTTTATGACTTTTTTACTATTTATTTTTTTCAAAAATATTAAATTTTAACTTTTTATAATTTCCTTTTTGTATTAATTATTTTTTTCTTATTTAGAGATGATAAGATACTGTTCAAAATTATAAGTAAGATTTGATTAAAAATAATAGTCTATTAAAAGTAAAAGAATCAAAATGGGAAACGTATGATATGGCCATGCATTAAAGATGATAGAAAAAAAGGAGGAAATATCGTTAGGTAACAAAATATAATATTAAAAAGATTTTGTTTGATTTGAATTTGTTGTTTTATAATTATATGATAACAAAAACTAAATATTTGTAATTTGAAAAGAATGAAAAGGAATTTTTTTATTTGAATTTGAAATTTAGGATTGGATCATAAAAATTTAAAAAATATTTTCCTTATCTTGATTTCAATTTTATTTTAAGGATTAGGTGATATAAGATAAAAAAAGATCTAAACAAATTATTTTTAGAATTAGGTGATAAAAACAAAAAAAAAACCCTTATCCTACATTCATTCAAATTATTATTATTATTATTATTATTAAAAATATTTAGGTGATAAATGATAAAAGCAATCTAAATAAATTATTTCATTCAAATTCTTATCTTGATTTCATAAAAAAATATTTTCTTAATCTTGATTTTAGTTTTATTTTAAGTATAAGGTGATAAAAAAGAAAAAAGATCAAAACAGATTACTTATTTGTTTTGAAAATATTTTTTTAGGATTAGGTGATATAAAACAAAAAAGATCAAAACAAATTATTTATTTATTTTTCAAGTTCTACCACTATATAATTGAGGTGTTCATTTGCCCATTGCCAGATTGAAGAATAGTATCAATCAGGTGTCAACTATATTTTTCTAAACTGCTTGCTCTTTTTTATAAACTTGTAAGTATTATGTTTAATTGTTTATGTTAATTGTTAAAGACTTGTTTTTCTTTCTATGTTCTAATAATTCATTCAATATTTCTAGAATGGAAGATGATTTACTCAGAAATTCTTTAGTTGTATATATTGAGAGAGCAATAGCTAAAAAGTTTAGTACTGAAATATTAATAGAAAAATTTAGTACTATGATGGAACGAAGAATTTTATTTAAATAAAATTTATTATTCTTATTTAAATCTATTTAATATTTTAACATAATTTTTAATATTTTATTTTGACCCTATTGATAAAATCCTGGCTACATCCCTTTAAGCAGATATTACAATATATTCTTGAAAATCCTAAAAAAATGCAATTTAATATTAATGTTTATTTACAAAATAAAGATTATAATTTTTTTTGAATTCAACATCCTGTATCAAGATAAAAGTGGTTGGGAAAATACGTGGAAGGGTCAGATCTAAATCCTGCTGTATCAAGTCATAACTTAAAAATACATACAAGTCAGAAAAATTGAGTAAATCAATTAAGAAATCACTAATAGAAATAATATCCCTTATGGAAGATTATAACTCAATTTTAAAATACAACCATGAGAATTATAGATGGACCAATTAGACAACCATGATACGACTTGGCACTCCGTACACTTGGGCCTAATTGCCTAAAGCAGGAACTGCAGGTGGCATATTTGCAATTAGGAAATGTCTGCGACACCAAATGTGAATAAAATTTAGAATATGTTTAGTTTAATGTTAAAATGTAATAAACTCACGTTTTTAACCTTACAAATGTTATATTTTTTAATGTCATACAAATTAAATAATGTGATACATTTTATCAATGCATACAAATTAAACCCAATTAAAAATTATTCAAATAAAACAAATTTAAATATTAGTCTCTTAAAAAGATAAGAGTTTAACTTGGATTTCTAATAATGTGTAAATAGTATGAAATCACTTTCCAATTTCATTCTTTGCCCATAAACTAATTCATACAATTTAAAGAAATTAAATCAAACCTAATGAACATTGAATAACTGGTAAAAATACTCTAATTCATGATCCCATCTACAATATTCACATGAACTACTAATATCATCATCGTCATCGTCTAGGAATGACCATATGCCTTTCTTCAATCTCCACCCTTTGCATGAACTCTTGTTATTGCATAGACAAGTCTTATTGCGCACCACCATTCCATTATTATTTCTCCACATAAGTACCATCAATTGTCCCACCTTCTTCCTGCAATTTATAATACACTTGGCCTTCCTCAAAAAACGCATATATTCCAATCCTTCTTTTCTCATCTCATTATCTTGAGAGCACAATAAAATCATACCATACACATATTTTGCTTCCTTGTGACCCTTTTGAGCAGCCATCTTTAAGCTCTCAAGACCACCAATAATGTAGCCATTTGGATAACTAAAGTATTCTTGAAGCCCTTCCCTATACAAACTCTCGAGGTTTTCACTTTCCCTACAACGCTTCAAGAAGGATGAGGCTTTTTCATTAGGAAACCATTGGATTAATGGGAAATTGTCTAAAGAAACTCGTTTCCAAACGAATCTATCTTCTGTGGCATCAAGAAAATCTCGGCAACACTTTTTCATGTTATTGAGATCAATGAAAGAATGAGAGGCTACGGTTGCAACCACCTCAACTAACAAGTCCCTTGGAAGTGATTTTATGTCGGCGTTATTGTTATGACTCTTTGGTCTCCTCTTCTTGATTGCCCTCTTCTTCTTCAATCTTGTTGAAGTAGTCATGTTTGGAGAAGGATTCGTAATATAATAAATGTGTGTGTTTTGGGGAGAAATTTAATTAATGTGTGTTAATATATAGGAGATTAATTGTTTCCTTTCATATGACGATGTTCTTTTATAGTTGATCGGAGGTGAGATTTCAACAAATCAAGAAGTTCTTGTTTTAAAGATAAGTTAATATCTTTATAATTAATGTAAGAGATATCCTATATATATCCTAATAATTTGCGGTAATAGATCACAAGGGAAAAGAAAAGAAGCCCAATTTAATTAACTAACTGCAAGGGTCAATCCTAGTTTAACACAAACTTAATTTGAACACCCTTCATCGAATCCTAATAAGAATAGAATTGTAACCAAAATCAGAAAAATTGGAAGTGAGAATCTAAATAATCAGATTTGGAGTGAGAAACAAATCAAGAAAAGCCTCATCTTTAATTATAGTGAAGAGATTGATTTAGTCTTTCTCTTTCATCCGGTAATTTAGGTGACTCAAAAAATAAATTCTATTGATGGCAATTATATATAATTCTGTATACCCTAATGATTTATGTTTTAAAGATGAGTTATCTAGTATCTACTTCTTTCTGACTTCAAGATGAGTTATCTACTTGAGATTGAGATTAAAAAAAAAAGAAGAAGAAAAGATAATACATTTGAATATTTGATAAATTTTAATCCCTTATGGTATTAACTTGGATTGTGATGAAAATAATATTTTCAATTCTTACTGAATTATAGCGGTACCTCCACAATTCTTTATTCAAAATCCGAATTAGTTCCAATTCTTTATTCAAAATCCGAAGTTCCTCTCAAACTATTCAATGTTCAGTACATCCAAATATGCTAAACTATTTAACCTTTCAAATGATTTCCAATTTCCAAACTCATTAAATATATTACGTGTAATAGAAAGTTTTATGATAGCATTATTCACATCATGATTGACTCCTAGTGAAGTTTTTTTTTTTTATACTTAAAGTTAGGATCCGAGACTTTATAGAATAAAATAATAAATATGTAAACATTAAATTAAAATTTTTTAAAGAAAAATATGTGTAATTTTTAGATTTTTATTAAACACTGTTGATGACGAACACTGCGAAGTCAGCGACTTCTCTCTCTCTGAACGAATTCGTAGTTTCCCTATCCACGATTGATTAATTGGCTTTTTTTTTAGATTAATAAGTACCCCTCCATTTCTTTTTATATGTCGTTTAAGGTTTTTGTACATAGATTGAGAATTGTAATAAGTATGTCTTTTTAACTCCATTGTTTACAAATATACCATTTCTCTTTCTCATTAAAACATTTAAAGTTTTTCACAATTTCTAGTCATATGCAATAAATACTCCACCATTTAATAAATTTGGACTATTATTAACTTGATATGTGAAAACTACAAGCCCATTTGGTTTAAATTTTCATCTAGTTAGAATCAATTCTGCAGAATTGATTTTAAATCAATTCCGTCCAACGTGCTTCGTAAAACGTGCATTATCCATCTCAACCATTCATTTCTAGAATCAATTCTACTCAACTGTAAACCAAACGAACACTACATTTATTTAAAAACAAATTTTGTACTCTAAAACAACTATTAAAAAGAAACGGAGGGAGTATTTATTTGTTTTTAATTTAATGGTTTCGAATTCACCAACCTGAATTTGGCACAAGATGCGCTGTGGACACGCCTTATAAAGGATGATATGTTCTAAAATTTAAATAAAAATAAAATTAATAATTGGATTGTCACATAAATTATTATTTCGCTTTTTAATATTTTTAAAATTAATAAAAATTCAAAATTATAAAAAGATAATATATTTTAAAATTTAAAGAATAAGGAGTTTGATGATATTAAAAGCATTAATGTACCTTTTAATTAATATTTTTTATATTAATCAATATGTTTTAAAAATATGGAAAAGAATCAAAGAATAATAATAAATTTCTTAATTTGATAATTGATCATTTTATTTTATAATTAAAAAATAACCTGAATTAATGTGGGTAATTCATTAATTTAATATAAAAGTTATTCACGTTTAACAATAAGTACTTAATACCAACCAGAGTCGGTCTAGTAGGTGAGGGTTTGGGTAGTTTAACATGATATGATATTTTAGGTTCAAATTTCATTGTTTTTCTTGTACACCTAAAAAAACAATAAGTACTTAAATTTAATATATAATAATAGATAGTAGAGGATAAATTCAAGCTGGATTCTCCATAATTATATATTTCTAATACAATAACTGTAAGTACTAAATTGAAATATGTTACTATAATATTTAGATGAATTTTTTCTAATCCAAACCAAGCACGAATATTTGAAAAGACCGGAAACCTTTGAAATTTAACTTGGCGGTCATTTGTTTTGTTTTTACCTTTGGGTCCTCTTTAATGAACATCTATTTCCAGTCACAAACTATTTTGATGATTTTAAATTTAAATAAACAAACCCTAAAGACTTCAGCCTTTGACTCTATGGGGAGGTTGATGTAGATAGATACACAGATACTATTTTTCGGAACTGAATCTAAATCTAGTTATAAATCCTGCAAGTTTCAAATGAAATTATTTGGATAAAATTGTACTAGACAGTCTTATCCTAACTAACTGAATTCAAAAACTTATTTTGGATAAAATTTGTTATCTTGAAGCTATCCAATTCAACATCTTGAAGCTATCCAATTCAACATCTTTATTATTTTGGATAAAATTTAAGTGAAGATTTTGTGTTTAATTTAATCAGAATTCCTTGTTTGACTCATTTCCCTTCTCTATATATTTCCATAATTTGGGTTCATATTTCCATAAGAACAAAAGAGAAGGAAATACCATTGAATTTTACTTTCAACAATGTCTAAGGTGTTTTTGTTGTTTTGCTTTCTCCTGGGGCTTTTACACCTTTCTCAGGCAGATGAAAACTATAAAAACATTGGATTTTACGAATTGAAGAGAGGAAATTTCAAGCTGAATTTGACAAACTATGGTGCTACAATAATCTCTGCCATAATCCCTGATAAGCATGGTTTGTTTATTTTCTTCCCTTTCTTAATTAATTATCTCTGTCAACCCTCTCTCACAATAACATACGGTTTTTTATTTGTTGTGATTTTTACAGGGAATTTAGCCGATGTTGTTCTTGGCTACGATTCCATTGATTCTTACATGGTATGATCCATTAATTCCTTTATGGTTTGAATTTGCAAATTGAAAAAGAAGAAGAGGAATAAAAAATAAATGAAAGCTTCTTTGACAAGATTCCATTAACAAGAATAGTGTGTTTGTTATATACCAAAACGTTTCAAACGTGGATACAGAACGAAGCTACTCTCAGTAGTGTTTGCCCGGATTCACGTTTGAAACAAACGTGGTTTTGGAATAAACCAAACGTGTAGTTCTACTATATGCTTCCTTTCAAAAATCAGTTGTAGCAGTACCTACATGTTTGGTTACACTTGCTTTAAAAAAACATCTGTAATGTTTATGTAGAAAGTATCCACTGATTAATATTACTCTAGAAATTAAGTACACAGAAATTCTAAAATGTGGTTGTGTGCACTAGGAATATCATCAGGAGAGATTATTTGTTACATTGAATGAAATATACAAATTATTTCTCAAACTCAAGGCCTTGAAATTTGCTGTAGAATGATACATGTTACTTCGGTGCCCTTATTGGACGCGTGGCAAATAGGATTGGAGGAGCTCAATTCACTTTGGATGGCAAAACCTACAAATTGCCTGCTAATGATCACGGGAACACACTCCACGGTATATTAATTAACATTAATACATTGATTGAAGTTTCTGATAATCTACACACACACCAACTCCATGCAATGATCTATATTCTACCAGCATTATATATGTTCATCTTCTGTTTATTTATTGATGAATTTGCTATTAACCCTTGAACAATTTGCATGTGTGAAATATCAGGTGGTACAAGAGGGTTCAGTGATGTTGTATGGACAGTAAAATCTTACCACAAAAACAGCCACATAACATTTTCCTACAACAGTTTTGATAATGAAGAAGGTACATAGTTTAAATATCAGATTGGGTTTAATTAAACCAAGTTCAACTCATAGCAGAGGATAATAGATATTCTTTTGTCTATTAACTATTATCCTCTGTTATGCTCTAATTCTTATGGCTACATTTTTATAATTTTTTCTTTCTAAATTGAATTTTTCTAGGCTTTCCTGGAAAACTTGAGGTCTCAGTGACTTACATGTTCATTGGAACAAACAAATTGGGTGTGAAAATGATTGCCAAGCCAGTAGACAAAGCCACACCAGTGAACCTAGCACAACATACTTACTGGAACCTGAGGGGACACAACAGTGGTGACATTCTTTCTCATATTGTTCAGATCTTTGGCTCAAAGATCACACCAGTGGATAAGGATCTCATCCCCACTGGCAAATTCCAATCTGTAAAGGATACCCCATATGATTTCCTTGAACCAAAACAAGTTGGAAGTCAGATTCATGACCTTCCTGGTCTATATGACATGAACTATGTGCTTGACAAGAGTGGCCAAGAGCACTTGAGTAAGGTGGCTGTGGTGAGAGATCCTGTCTCTGGGAGGAAAATGGAGCTATGGTCCAACCAACTTGGTGTTCAGTACTATACTAGTGGCATGTTGAAGGATACCAAGGGCAAGGATGGGGCCATATACCACAAGTATGCTGGCATTGCTTTGGAGACACAGGGTTTCCCTGATTCTGTGAATCACCCAAACTTCCCATCACAGATTGTAAATCCTGGGGAGATATACAAGCACTACATGGTTTATAGATTCACAGCTAGCTAAATGGATTTCTGAATTTCTTGAGCTGCAACAATGCGATATAACTTGATGTTTGACAATTGGCACATAATGATTTTCAATTTTTTTAATTTTTGCTTAGTTGTTGAGCTTGTTTCCTATGATACATTTCTGTTGATATGAATAATTTTTTAGGATTGATCTGTTATTTTCGTTTAATTCATTTCATTCTTTAATTGAAAGTTGAATATGATATGGAATTGCGGGTGTGAGAACATGTAGACTACTACCATTCGGAGGATTCTTCCGTATTCATGAAGGAGGGTTTTGAATTTGACCTTTCTTCCTCTAGGAGTGTCTCGTTGAATCTGTTTCCAACTTTTCTGTTGACTGTTGTTGGGTATGCAAACGTTCAAAGATAGTTTAGGAATTTTAGAGCATCTACAACAGTGATACTCACCCTTGTTTTTTTATTATTTTTAAATGTGTTCTATTATTATATATAAACATTTTTTTTTATTTTTTTTAGTAATTTTTTCTACAATGGTGTATCTCTAAATATTTTATTAAATGAACCCGCGGTAATCTCACAACTTTATATATCACTAATATTGATTTTTTATCTCCAATGTTTTGGGATACTTATATAAACACCTTGTACTTGTTAAGCACCCCATCAGATGGTGCACCTCCCACCTCTTTGAGTTGCTTAATAAGAAAAACAACTTTAAACAACTCTAATGGGTCCCATTGGAGTTGCTCTTATAATTTCCTTCCAAGTGTTTTTTTAATCAAATCCCATTATGATAATAATTTATTGGAACATAGTGTTATTTAAGGGTAGTTGTAAGGTGCACAAATTTTAATCATATATACTATTATAAAATCCTTCTCCTCTAGGGACACGTGTCAATTTTTTAGAAATAAAATTTCCCGCCCAAATCTATTTGTCTCCCTTTTTCTCTCTTTTCTAAATATTTTATAGTATTTCTCAATCAATTTTTTTACTTCCCAAAAATATCACATCATCCTTTTTACTTTCCTTTTATTTTTTAACAAAATTATATCTCCATTTATTTAACTTTGTTTTAGTGTTTTTTTATGAATCACGGGTATCCTCCAAGAGAGGCAGTCTTAATCCTGTCGTTTTCTCTTTTTTTTTCTCACTTTCACCATCTTTTCTATTATGATATTAAAATATTTTTTATCATTATTTGTTTTTATTAATATGTTTTTTATAAAAGAATTTTTTTATGAACTGCGGGTATTCTCCACGGGAGACTGTCCTGTTCCTACCATTTTATTTTTTCTCCCAAAAACATCACATCATCTTTTTTACTTTCTTTTTATTTTTTATCAAAATTATATCTCCATTTATTTAGTTTCTATTGTAGTGTTTTTTTACGAATCATGTGTATCATCCACGAAGGCAGTCTTAATCCTGTCTTTTTCTTTTTTCTTTTCTTTTTTTATTTTACTTTCATTTTCTTTTTTATTATGATGTTAAAATATTTTCTCTCATTATTTATTTTTATTAATACGTTTCATTATAAAATAAACTTTTTATGAACTGCGGGTATTATCCATGGGAGACAGTCCTGTTCCTACTATTTTATTTTTTCTCACACATTAATTTTCTTTTTTTTATTATCCTTTTTACTTGCTTTTTTATTTTTTATCAAAGTTATATATTCATTTATTTAGCTTCTATTGTATGTTTTTTTTTTTACGAATCACGGGTATCACATCATCCTTTTTACCTTCTTTTTTATTTTTTAGAAAAATTATAGCTCCATTTATTTAACCTTCTTTTAGTGTTTTTTTATGAATCACGGGTATCCTCCAAGGGAGACAGTCTTAATCCTGTAATTTTCTTTTTTCTTTTATTTTTTTCTCACTTTCACCATCTTTTTTATTTTGATATTAAAATATTTTTTATCATTATTTATTTTTATTAATATGTTTTTTATAAAAGAATTTTTTTTATGAACTGCGGGTATTCTCCCCGGGAGACAGTTCTGTTCCTACCATTTTATTTTTCTCCCAAAAACATCACATCATCTTTTTTTACTTTCTTTTTATTTTTTTATCAAAATTATATCTCCATTTATTTAGTTTCTATTGTAGTGTTTTTTTACGAATCATGTGTATCATCCACGAAGGCAGTCTTAATCCTGTCTTTTTATTTTTTTCTTTTGTTTTTTTATTTTACTTTCATTTTCTTTTTTATTATGATGTTAAAATATTTTCTCTCATTATTTGTTTTTATTAATACGTTTCATTATAAATAAACTTTTTATGAACTGCGGGTATTATCCATGGGAGACAGTCCTGTTCCTACTATTTTATTTTTTTCACACATTAATTTTATTTTTTTATTATCCTTTTTACTTGCTTTTTTTATTTTTTATCAAAGTTATATCTTCATTTATTTAGCTTCTATTGTAGTGTTTTTTTTTACGAATCACGGGTATCACATCATCCTTTTTACCTTCTTTTTATTTTTTAGCAAAATTATAGCTCCATTTATTTAACCTTCTTTTAGTGTTTTTTTATGAATCACGGGTATCCTCCAAGGGAGACAGTCTTAATCCTGTAATTTTCTTTTTTCTTTTATTTTTTTCTCACTTTCATCATCTTTTTTATTATGATATTAAAATATTTTTTATCATTATTTGTTTTTATTAATATTTTTTTTATAAAAGATTTTTTTTATGAATGCGGGTATTCTCCACGGGAGACAGTCCTGTTCCTACCATTTTATTTTTTCTCCCAAAGACATCACATCATCCTTTTTACTTTCTTTTTATTTTTTTTATCAAAATTATATCTCCATTTATTTTGCTTCTATTGTAGTGTTTTTTTTATGAATCATGTGTATCATCCACGAGAGGCAGTCTTAATCCTATCGTTTTCTCTTTTCTTTTATTTTTATCTCACTTTAATTTTACTTTTTTTATTATGATATTAAAACATTTTCTCTCATTATTCGTTTTTATTAATATATTTGATTATAAAAGAAATTTTTTATGAACTGCGGGTATTTTTCACGGGAGACAATCATGTACCTACTATTTTATTTTTTTGACACATTAATTTTCTTTTATTATTATATTACATTTGATGTACATCAACACATTTATTATATTTCATAATGTGTGTTTTCATATAATAAAATATCAGAAATGGACGATGACAAAAACTGTATCATCATTTTTGCTTTCTTTTCATTCTTTTTTATCAAAATTATCATTTATTTAGCTTCTATTGTAGTGTTTTTTCTCCTTTTTGTTTGTTTTTAATTAATCATTCACTTATAATATCATTCATCTTTATTCTCAAGTTAGTAAAGTGATGTAATCACAAGTATCATCCACGGGAGGCAGTCTTAATCCTGTCATTTTCATTTTTCTTTTATTTTGTTTATCACACTTTCATTTTCTTTTTTATTATGATGTTAAAACATTTTTTTTCATTATCTGTTTTTATTAATATGTTTCATTATGAAAAAATCTTTTTATGAATTGCGAGTATTCTTCACAGGAGACAACCCCGTTCCTACCATTTTATCTATTATATTTACTCTATATTAAAATTATTCCCAACGTACATGTGTCGTGTTTTCAAACTTCCGTTTTATTTCTTTTTTTTTTTGGTTTTTTTATTCTCAATTTAGTAATGATTTTTTATGCAATGAATAACAGGTATTCTCCACGGGAGAGTCTTGTTTTTGTTGTTTTCTTTTATTTCTATCGCACTTTTATTTTCTTTTTTTATTATATTAAATCATTTTCACTAATTATTCATTCCTATAATTTGTTTTGTTATAAGAGTAATTTTTTTTAAGACACCACAGGAAACAGTCTTGCTCTTACCATTTTTTTTCTCATACATTAATTTTTTTTATTATTATATTAAAACATATTCTCTTAACATATAAGTATTTATGATAGCTAATATTTTATCCCGTGCGAAGCACGGACAATATAAATCATACCATCAATTTACCTGTGCGAAGGCACGGGTCACTTACTAGTTTACGATAAAAAATTTGTCCACTTCAATACACAAGTGATATTAACCTACAGTAATAGGTTTTTAACCATCACCCTTTATTATTTTTTTAAAAGATTTGAATATCGTAAATGTAACACAAAAGTTTATATTATTGCTAACTCGGGGAATTTTAAGGTGGATCCTTAAAAAAGTGGTCTCCGGTAGACTTTTACTATAAATAGTATGAATTTAATATTAAAAATATTGTTAATAAATATTATAAAATTAAAATTACTTTTATAGTAGAAAAAGCTAGTGGTCTATGGTAGACCTAAACAGATCAGTAGAATTCTGAGCTGACAGCTGAGAGCTAGGATCAAGCATGGAGCTGCTGGAATTGCTTGGAGTTGAACCAAGCATGGGTTAACCATACCTTGGTCACCCCATCCATAATCACTCATTGACCATTGACCACAAGACCCAAGTCAACAAGGAGACTCATTTTAATTAGCTTAATTAGAGTTTTAATTGTAACTAGGACATACATGTAATTTTTAATCTTCTTTTCATGAAAATGGGCTCTAATTAGTGAGTTTAATGGCTTAGGAGTTAGCTTAGCTACTTAGCCTTGGGATCATAGTTCAAATCCCATTAGGAGAGGTATTTGAGTCATCTTTTATTTTTCCCATTTTCCTTCCCCTTTTGGTCGCCCCCTTCCTCTATAAATAGGGAGACCCGCTCTTGTATTTCACAACTTTGATGAATTAGTAAAGGCATTCTGCTCAATTTCCTCCTCAAGTGAGAGTAGAGAAGGCTTGGTGGTTCTTGCTCAAACTAACTAGAGACTTATCTGATTCTCCTGAATCAGTGGCGTCTAGCACTGGGACTTATCTGCTGTGGGGGTTGCCTGCTTCAATGGCGTCTAATTCATCCCCTTCTCTTCCACTTTTTCTTTCAATTTCCCTTTGTTTCTTCTCATTTAGGTCACGGCCTACTGCACCTATTTTGGGTGTCTTGACCAATTTTTTATGCTTGTTTACAGTGACTGGCTCCAAAACTAGATCCGAGAAAATTGCTGCTATCAATTGGTAATCAGGGCTACTTGATTTTGAAGCTGATTAAAGTCATCTTCTTCACTTTGTGGCTGCGGGTTTTGAACCCAAGAGGTGCAGAATTTTCGGTTATTTTGCTTAGTTTTTCCCTGTATTCAAGCTCAATTTTCTTGTAACTGTTGGACTTCTGAACTGTTCTGAGCCCGAGGTGTTCATCTGCTGCACTGCAGCTTCTGTTTGCCTGTCTGATTGTGTGATTTGAGCTAGCATAGGGGCTATTTTGGGTCGCGAAATACCCCTCTCTAGGTGTTTGATTAATTGCTTGCTCAAGTTTTCCATAGTTGTTCATACTTGTTCTTGAACTGCTTGTGTGTCTTAACTGTTGTTTGTGGTGGAGTGTGGTAAGTGGACGCATTGTTGTCTTCACTTTCCAAAGATGGTTCACCTACATTTTCTCCCCATTCCAACAATTAATTGTTCATCCCCCATATCACTTGTTCATATATTCATCTCTTTACTTTTCGCTTTTAATTTTCTGTCATTTAATTTCAGCTTCTCCCCATCCTTTTAATTTCTGCCATCCCCTTTACTTTCTGCCATTTACATTCTGCAATTTACTTTCTACCATTTACTTTCAGTCCTCCCTATCCTTTTAATTTCTATCATCCCCTCTACATTTCTGCCATTTACTTTCTGCCCTCCTCATTCTTTTAATTTCTGTCATCCCCTTCTACTTTCTACCATTTACTTTATGTCCTCTCCATCCTTTTAATTTAAGTTTCCCCCTTTACTTTCTTGTCATTTATTTTTGTGCATAGTTCTTCCTATTTTTTGCCATTTTTGCGCATTTTTCTGGCACTGTCTTGTTCAATTTTCTACTCCTGTTCTGCTTGTCTATTTGGCATTCTGATTGCAAATTTGAATTGACTGTTATCTCTACCTTGGACTTTCCCTGTTTGATGGTGCAAAACGCTCACCATTAGGCTATTTTTTGGTTCATAAAGTTGGAAGAAAATCAACAAAATTCCAATTGTTGATTTTCTTTCAAAATTTAATTCCCATCTTAAAATTGAACCAAGCGCGTTTCCAACATTGTTTTGTGTTTGTATGATCAACAAGGAAGTGCTAAGCAATTTTTTTGAACGTTTTTGAATCAGGTTGCCATTCCATTTTAATTTACAGTATTTAGAATTCAGCATGTCTGTTTTTTTTCTGGTACTATTTTGGATCAGTTGTAATTCAAAAATCTTGAAAAAATATTGTAGGTAGATTTTTATTTTTTGTAATTTTGTGTTGGGCCAAAAAGAAAAGAAAAAGAAAAAGAAGCAAAAAGAACTAAAAAAAATACTGCCAAAAATACAAAAAGAGGTGCAAAAATCAACAACAAGGAAAAAGTAAAAAAGACACCCAAAAAGTCAAATTTAAAAAAATAGAGAAAAACAAAGAGAAAAAAAAGCCCAACAATACAGTTGACCTTTTACTGTAATTTCATTTTCTTGTATACAGTATTTTTGAGTTATAATAGTTGTTTTTCAAAAATGACTATTTGACAACTCTTTTTCAAAAATTGACCAAAAAAAATTCTCTTTGCAATTTCTTTTGCCTTGTCTTGTTTGTATTCCTTTCTTGTGTATAAGCTTTCTTGAGTGCTTGCTTTTCTTGTTTGTCAATATCAATTCCCTGTTTTGTCTTAGGCAATTCCTAGTCCTTTCAGTAGCTATTTTCTTTTGCTCGTGCGCTTCTATTTGGGAAGGGTTAAGATTAAGTCTCATTGTTGGTCTTTGCAAGATCAATCCAACCTTAATTGAGTAGAAGAGGCAAGAGAGTTTTCATAATAGAAAAAGCCTAAAAAGAGTGACATACACGAGTGAATACATTCTTTTGAGTGTAAACACTTAGATTGAGTGGAAAGGTCCTTTTAAAAATAAAAAACTTAAAAAATATGGGTAGTAGGAACTCACCACCTCCTTCACCTAGAACTCTAAGGTATAGGGCCGAGTTGCAACATGCAATTCAAGATATGGCAAGAATGATGAGGAATGAAATAAATGACCTTAGGCAAGAGTTAAGTAGGACTAGGAGGGAGAGAAGACGCTCTTCTCGAGAAGGGGGAAGTGAGAGAAGATATAGTGCTGTGAGAAGTGAAGATAAATACAACCCAGAGAGTAGTGAGGGAGAGAGACATTCAAGTCATACCCTTAGGAGAAGGGAAGGAGAGCGTAGGGAACATAGGAGGTCTAGGAGGCTAGGCGTGAGGAAGGTAAGAGGTATAGAGAAGAGTACTATGAGGAAGAGCCTAGGAGGAATAGAGAAGAATACTATGAGGATACCCATAGAAGGCATAGGAGACAGCATAAGAGGGAAGAGGAACCTCAAAGGGAACAAGGGTTCAAGGGAGTCAAAATAGAAGTCCTAACCTTCAATGGAAGGAATGATGTAGAACAATACCTAGAATGAGAACTTAAAATTGAGCGAATCTTTAGTTACCACAAGTATAGGGAAGAAGAAAAAGTTAAGATAGCCTCTCTTGAATTCAAAAATTATGATTTGGTTTGGTGGCATTAGCTTCAAGCTAATAGAAGAAGGTGCAATGCTCCTTTAGTTTCCTCTTGAGAGGAAATGAAGTCCATCATGAGAAAGAGGTTCATATCTCAACATTACACTAGGGAGTTGCACACTAAACTCCAAACACTTAAGCAAGTTTCTAAGAGTGTGGATGAATATTTTAAAGAAATGGAACTTGCTTTGATAAGAGGAAACATAGTTGAGGATAGTGAAGCAACTATGGCAAGGTTTATCAATGGACTTAATTTTGACATAAGGGGCATAGTGAAGTTGCACCCTTATGCTGAAATGGAGGACTTGGTACACCAAGCCATTAAAATTGAAACAACTAAAAAGAAAGGGAAACTATAAAAGAGGTAACTCTAGTTATACAACTAGAAACAAGGAAACCCTAAAGAGAGATGAGGGGAAAAGCCAAGAGAAGGAAGAACCTAATGGTTCTAGGGTTGCTTCTAACCCACCTCCTTCCAAAACACCAAATGAGAATCCCTCTACTTCCATTATAGACATCAAATGTTTCAAGTGTGCTGGAAAGGGACACATAGCTTCCCAATGCCCAAACAAAAAGGCAATGTTGATAAAAGAAAATGGATAATACACTAGTGCTAGTTAAGATGAAACTAGCGAAGAGGAAAAAGAAGCTAGTGAAGAGGAAAATGAGATAAAAAGAAGTGTTTAGAACCGAGGGAAGACTTTGCATGGTGAGAAGATCATTAGGAAGTCAAATCATTAGAGAGGATGAACAAAGACAAACTATCTTTCACACTAGGTGCATGGTTGAGGGACGAATTTATTCCCTAATAGTGGATAGTGGAAGTTGCACCAACATTGCAAGTGCAAGAATGGTGGAGAAACTTGGGTTGTCCACCACCCCCCACCCCAAACCATACAAGTTATCTTTGATATGTGATAATGAGGAAAACGAAGTAAATAAGCAAACTCTCATCTTTATTTCCATAGGTAGCTATGATGAAAATGTTTTATGTGATGTTGTACCTATGGATGCCACACATATCTTGTTGGGTAGACCTTGGCAGTTTGATAAGAGGATCATTCATGATGGTTACTCTAATCAAATATCTTTTAAAAATGATGGAGTTAAAATTACTTTGATGCCAATGTCAATCCAAGAAATATGTGAGGATTAAGCTCACATGAAGAGAGAGATAGAACTTGAGAAAATAAAGAAATTGAAAATAGAATGTGAGGATAAAAAGAAAAGGAAGGAGGAAACAACAAGGATAAAGATAGAGAAAGTGAAAACAAAAGAAAAGCAAAAAAATAGAAGGGAAACAATGTTACTACTTCACCAATTTAAAACTGTGACCTTAGTTGTTTGAAGGGAAACAAGAAAAGGAGTTGTTGATCAAGGAAGGAGGAAGTAGCGACACTGCAAGGGAGTTTACTCCACTCCTCCTCCTCCTCCTCAGTTCTCCTTCTTCTCCATTCTCCTCCTCTTCTTATCCTTCTCCCTTTCCTTTCCTTCTCCTTCTCATTCTTCTTCTCGTTCTTCTTCTTTTTTATTCTTCTTCTTCGTCTTCTTCCTGTCTTTTTCTTCTTCTTCTTCTTCTTCTTCTTCTTCTTTTCTTCATTTTCCTTCGTCTCCTTCTTCTTTTCTCTTCTCTTCTTCCTTTTCTTCTTCTCCTTCTCTTTTGAACTTTCAGATTTGAGGAAATTCTCTTCAAGGGGTGGAGGGCATACATGATGACGCTTGTCAGTACGAATTCTGACGCTGACAGCTGAGAAGCTAGGATCAAACATGGAGCTACTGGAATTGCTAGGAGCTGAACCAAGGCAAGCGGGTCAACCATACCTTGGTCAACCCATCCATAATCACTCATTGACCATTGACCACAAGACCCAAATCAACAAGGAGACTCATCTTAATTAGGATTTAATTAGCTTAATTGAAGTTTTAATTGTAACTAGGACATACATGTAATTTTTACTCTTCTTTTCATGAAAAAAGGCGTTAATTAGTGGGTTTAATGGCTTAGGAGTTAGCTTAGTTACTTAGCCTTGGGATCATGGTTCAAATCCCATTAGGAGAGGTATTTAAGTCATCTTTTATTTTTCCCATTTTCCTTCCCCTTTTGGCCGCCCTCTTCCCCTATAAATAGGGAGGCCCTCTCTTGTATTTCACAACTTTGATGAATTATTAAAGGCATTCTGCCCAATTTCCTCCTCAAGTGTGAGTAGAGAAGGCTTGGTGGTTCTTGCTCAAACCAACCGGAGACTTATCTGATTCTCCTGAATCAGTGGCGTCAAGCATTGGGACTTATCTGTTGTGGGGGTTGCCTGCTTCAGTGGCGTCCATATCATCCTTTTCTCTTCCACTTTTTCTTTCAATTTCCCTTTGTTTCTTCTCATTTAGGTCGCGGCCTACTGCACCTATTTTGGGTGTCTTAACCGATTTTTTTATGCTTGTTTACAGTGCGTGGCTCCAAAACTAGATCCGGGAAAATTGCTGCTATCAATCTAAATTTAAAGGGTTCACCCTATAATTACCCTGCTAACTTAGTGTTCTCTCTTTCCACACATAATTTCTTGTGTTCTACTTCTCCTTCTAAAGCTCAAAACATGCTTTGCCTTTCACCCAAAAAAATGAATGCTCTAAAGACGAATGAGACTAACTATCCTTGAATACTATATCTGTGAGTCAAGGAAACCATTTGTAAAGTATTATAGAAATCACACCCTAAAGACGAAGGGAGTACTTGCAATTGGTCCTGTACTCCTGTACCATTCTCATGCCTCCCCCCTCTCCACTTTCTTTCTCTATAAAAGGGAGATAGAACCACAAGTACGCTTCCCACATCTTGCTCCACCATGGTAGTGCCTCCCAAACCCATCAACACCATCACCATCACAATCATGCTCATGAGCTCAACTTCACCTTCTTCCTTCTATTCTCTAATTTCCTCTTCTTTCCTTTTGTTTCATCCTCTCTCACACCCATCAACCGCTCCTTAATGTCAGAGACCAGAATCACCATAAAATCTTTCACTGATCTAGTGGCTACATGTAATAAGACTCCTGAGTGGGTTATGCTCAGTTTACAATCAAAGGTTGCTTCTTTGCAAGAGATTGGTATTGATTCCATATGTGTGGGCTTGACGGTGAATCATATTTGTGTTCCGGACAAAGGGTGGACCGGGATTCCTGATAATTTGGGTAAACAAAGTTATGGGGGCTTGACACAGTTTGAGGTTCATTCTGATCATGTTACACGATTTGAGGTTGCAAAAAAAAATATTTTGGAACCATCACTGCAAAATTAAGAAACATCATCACTTACAACCTACAATTGGTTTTGTTAATTGAATCTCCACCCTTAAATAAAATATTATATCAGATGACTACATTTTACTTGTGCACATTAGACTCACTCTATAATTTAAAAGTCATCTATTAATCAATTTTGACTTTTTATAGTTAAATGAATGATAGAAGTAGAATGGAAAATTTATCTTCACCAACAAGAGTCTTCTTAATTTCTTGTATAGGCTCGATGAAAATTTTTAAAGTTGTACTGCAAAGAATCCTTTTGACCATAGGTTATTTATAACTAGATATAAATCAGTGGAATGTACTTGACATTTTTTAGTGAATCAAAATTTGAAATATTTGTTAACAAAAATAAAGAATAAGCAATTTATCCACAATGGTTTCCTAAAGCGGGGTGGATTTAAATAGAATATTTTTTATAATTTTTTATTAATATTATAATTATCTTTTAATCTTTTTCCTAAACTCGTAATTACCTGACCTCCATCACTATCACTGTTATTCTACATCCTCCACCATTGTCTGACACCCTCAATCGCCACCACGATTATCAAAATCACCCCATGTTCCATTGCTTGACAACTTTCATTGTCATTGCCAAACACACCTTTGACCTTATCGTTGCTGCTTGACACCTTCCTCCACCAACACCATTACTACCCGACATTATCAATCACTTCCACAAAAATAAAACACCCTCCACCATTGTTGTTGCCTGCCGCCCTTCCATATCCATAACCGCCATCATAATAGCCTCAATTGTCTCCATTATCATTGGACACCTTCCACCGTCCTCTATTGTCACGCCCATACCAGTTCTACGTACCACTGTCTAACACCTATTATTTATCTTTTAATGCTCAATTAAATGTTTAATAAGATATGAGTATATACGTAATTGAACATATATACTCATATTTTGTTATGTAGTTACCAAACACAATACATGACATTATTGTCCTGTTACATTCTATTTTGTTCTTCTACCAAACAGTACCTAAATATCTACAATGAAGACATTGAAAAGCAAACAAAAATAAGTGAGATTATTAAAATTAGAGTTAATTCCAACTTTAAATAACATGATTTTAGAAATGTTATAGCTTATACATGAATAAAAAAATTGATATTATAGTATTTTTTATAGACTAATTAATTAATGTTATAGCTAACTATCAATATATTTTTCAGTAATTATTTCTTATTAACTACTAACATTAATGCACCACTACTAAGAAAGCAAATTACAGACAATAGGTTATAGGTTGAGAATGAAAGGATCTTTATAATATATTAAATATGAAGTGCAAGCTATAGCGTTGACAACTCATGTATTATTTTGCTATGTCAACAACTTTATTTACGTGTCACTTCCCATTTTTAGTTTCATTTTACCTTTATAATTTTAATCTATATATCAAATCTATTTATTTAATCATACTCAAACAAATGTATCCCAATGGTTTCATTTTTCACTAGTGACTTACATGAGTGCACACTAACAAACAAGAATTATAATTGAAAACCTTTATAAATGATTAAGGGTTAGAGTGTGGAAATCGAGTCCCTGATGCGGGCCGACGCTGTTCGAGAAAATCATAGGAACCTAATAAGACAAGCCAAGCGCTTAGCTTAGTTCAGACTATTGGGTGGGTAAAATCTTTGGTCGGACATACCTTGAAACTTTAGGTCAAATCCATTTTTGGATCACTTTTTTCGGGGTTAATCTGACCCTCTTTCCCATGCATTTCTTAGGGCTTCGGGTATGCCACATCGCATTCCAGATTATCCAGATGCTTACACTGGATGGAATGCCCTAGAGTTGGTCGTTGTTGTGTGGCTTCGATTCCTTTTATACACGATGTGGTGAATCAGATTGATTCAACAACGACGAGAAACCAACACTAGGTTCTAGGGTTTTAACATAATTTTAGAGGGTAGCAACATAAATCCAAAAACATACTAAATTATTTTCTCTACAAAAACCATGAACAATATTTCCTATAATGTTTTGAACTTGTTTCATATTAAGTTGGGGTTTTATTTGTTGAAAATTATTTTGATTTTGATTTATTTTCTAATTCCTCAGTGTTTTGTTTCTCTCAATGCTAACCAACATGTTTCACTTCCAAAGTGTTATTATTTAATTCAATGTAAAATATATAGATATGTAATTCCATAAATTTTAATTTAAAAAATGTTAAACTAATATAAATATATTAATTAATTTAAAAAATAATTTCAATTTTCTATTGAAATTATTTCCCAAATTATGTTCTACTTAAAATTTTAATTCAACTATTTTATACCCAAATGAAAAGTATGACATGCAAACAATGTCATTTATACAATTTTTGAAATTAAATGAACATGTTTTTTACATTTATGAAATCCAATATGTGTCTAAATCCTTTTAAATATTTTTCAAATTTATATGTGAATCCTAATCTAGGCAATTAATTAAACCCAAAACTTTTTTTTGTACAAGTATGATTTTTTTTGTTACTAATAGAGTACTTTATTAATTGTGTCCATTCCTTACTACAAGCATAGATTTGTGAAGTTTTGGGCTATATTTTTGTAATTGGAAAATTGAAATAATTAATGTAAAATATAATTTTTGTTTATTTTGATACTTGAATCATGTGTTTTACATGTTTCAAATATAAAAAATTTATATTTTATTGTAAAAAGGTTATTTCTTTTACCAAACAAATAATGACAATAATGACTAATATTCCTCACAAAAAAATGAAATAATTATGTAGCAAAACTTGTGTGTTATTATGACTATTAGTATAACAGGTATTTTCTATGACTATCACATAACATGTGTGCTCTTTTATTATATATTATGTCTTATTTAAAAATAATAAAAATAATGAATTAAATTCTATAAACTTACTTGAATTTTAATCTTAGATAGTTAACATATTAAAAATTAATATTCTTTTATTAATTTTAATTTTTGTTTCTTCTTATATACTTATCATTTTATCTCTCAAACATAAGATTGTCTCAAATTAATTATTCTATTTTTATAATATTTCTTTATTTTAAATTTGAACAGAGATACTTATCTATGTTTATGTTATTAAACATAAAATTATTGTTTTAAATTTAAATTATAAGATATTATTTATTTATTTATTTGTTATATTTAATATTTAATATTTTGACTTTATATTTAATTTATTTTAAAATATGTGTTTGAAATAATGATATCCTCTAAAATTTGATTCACCCGGCCACCTTTTGAAAAAATAAATAAATGTTGTTATGATTTTCAAAAATTCATTAATGGTTGGTTCAATCACATCTAACAAACACAAATTACTTTTTGCTCCAAATGTGAATCTAGTGGATTTATCTTTATTTTTTTTTGTTCTTACACATAAAAGATAATAAAGACATAGACAAATCATAAAAAATAATAAAGAAATAGATAAAGCTTGCGGAGGTTGCTCACTCTCCATTCTGGCATGAGATATCACATGGTCATTCTCCCTTCTAGCCTGAGACATCAAATGACCATGGTCCCTTCTGTCCTGAGACATCATAACATCCGTGTGATCAGTAATCAATTCGTTTTCATTAACATCCCCTGTGAAAAAAAATGTTCAGTGGTCATATTGGGAAAGGTATAATACTGCAGAAAGACCCGTAAAAACATGGCATCTACACGTAACAGAAAGACCCATAAAAAACATGACATCTACGCATAAAAGATAATAAAGAATTAGACAAACCTTATGGAGGTTGCTCATCTTGCATGATTGGAATTAGACCATTTTCCAAAGGTAGAATGTCCGATGTTATTCCAATTGTTGATTATGTCATTTGCTGACCATCGTTAATATCTCTAACATTGTTTCTTCATAATAATGTTGCTAAAAAAACATAGGTATTTATGTGAATTATTATAAGTTGAATACCATTGTATTTATATAGAATTGTCATCCCGTGTATTATACTTGTACTCTTAAACTGAGACCTCAAATGTCCATACTCCCTTCTAGTATGAGACATCATAACATCTGTGTGATCAGGAATCAATTCGTTTTCATAAAGAGCCTCTGTGAAAAAAAATAGGTTTAAGTGGTCATCCTGGGAACTTACAACACCCTAGAAAGACGCATAAAAACATGACATCTACACATAAAAGATAATAAAGAATTAGACAAACCTTGTGGAGGTTGCTCATCTTGCATGATTGGAATTAGACCATTTTCCAAAGGTAGAATGTCCGATGTTATTCCAATTGTTGATTATGTCATTTGCTGACCATCGTTAATATCTCTAACATTGTTTCTTCATAATAATGTTGCTAAAAAAACATAGGTATTTATGTGAATTATTATAAGTTGAATACCATTGTATTTATATAGAATTGTCATCCCGTGTATTATACTTGTACTCTTAAACTGAGACATCAAATGTCCATACTCCCTTCTAGTATGAGACATCATAACATATGTGTGATCAGGAATCAATTCGTTTTCATTAACAGCCTCTGTGAAAAAAAAGGTTTAAGTGGTCATCCTGGGAACTTACAACACCCTAGAAAGACGCATAAAAACATGACATCTACGCATAAAAGATAATAAAGAATTAGACAAACCTTGTGGAGGTTGCTCATCTTGCATGATTGGAATTAGACCATTTTCAAAAGTAGAATGTCCGATGTTATTCCAATTGTTGATTATGCCATTTGCTGACCATCCATCGTTAATATCTCTAACGTTGTTTCTTCATAAGAATGTTGCTAAAAAACATAGGTATTTATGTGAATTATTATAAGTTGAATACCATTGTATTTATATAGAATTGTCATCCCCGTGTATTATACTTGTACTCTTAAGTTACTATGTCTCAATACAAATTTACTATTATGATTTAGATATTAATTTATTTTTGTTAAAAAATTATTTCTATGTGTTATAAGTCTATTTAGTCCTTTAATTTAAAATTAAATATTAAAATATATAATTTGTGAAAAAATTTCATCCTCGAGCAAATTATATCTACTTCTTGTAATCTATCTACTAAATTAACAATTAAATATTAATAAACTTATTATAAAGATCTATTCCCATGTGGTATATAAACAAATATTTTAAAAAATATTAAAAAAATTATATGGATAAATACACAATTCAATTTTAAAATTCAATAATTTTTATGAAATATTTTTTAATATATTTTTACAACTAAAAAACAACAAAATAAAAGTAACATTAACAATCAAGTCAAATTTATATTAAAAAGTTCAATTAAAATGTATTTTTAATTTCTTTTCCCACTTACCAAAAAAGTGTACTTTTTTTTTATATTTATGAGCTTTCATATAAAATATTTATTTCCGTATGATATTTTCTTACATTATCATTTGAATAATAAAAAATTTCATATAATTTATGATCAACACAAATTTTAATATTTATACTTTACTTTAATACCATTCTTTAAGTAAATTAAATATTAATTTATTTTTACTTAAAATTTTTAATCATGCGTGATATGCTTTCATCATGTAACTAAATTATTAGTAAGTTTTCTTGTAAAGTTGCATTCCCGTTTGATTTAGTTTTACTCTATAAATCAATTGTTATGAAGAATTTTCTTGTCGTTTTTAACTTGTAACTTAAATATTTGACCCAAATTTTTATTTTATTGTCATTGGAAAATGAAAAGAATAATAGGAAACAATTAATCAACGTCAAATAAAGGATTTTTGTCATTTGACTATAATTTAGCAAAAGGTATTTGGTTACAATAATTTAGCAAAATTTGCAAGTTTTTTTAGATAAATTTCATATTAAAAATATAAAAAGGCTTTAATTATGATTAATAATGTTAACAATTTAAAATGGGAAAGTGACTTACTATTTTTAGAATTTTTTTTAAAGAAATTTACTCTTTTATCCTTCTTTTATGTTTCAAAGGATGATTTCACTACTTTACTTTTATATAAAGATATAAAGATATTTGCACTTCGGCTCCAATCACCTCCTCGTCTTTGTGGAGGGGCAAGTATTTTCTAGATAAATATATTAGCTAGAGAGACTTTGCATAAAGGGAGTGAAGGTTAATGGCCAATTGGCCATATTTGCACCTCTGGCCCCAATCACCTCCTTGTCTCTGTGGAGGGGCGAGTAATTTCTAGATAAATATATTAGCTAGAGAGACTTTGCATAAAGGGGGTGAAGGTTAAGCCCCATAAGAGGGTTAGGATTCTGTTCAATCATATTTTGCTCAATCTTATAGAGAAAGGGAGAGACGAACCATGATTACAGTCTACAATTTTAGAAAAGGGGAAAGAACAATACAATCTAGTGAGTCTCAACACAGCAATGAATGTGTATATTCTTTTTGTGGCTATATGATGATGGCGTATGGAATCTTTATGAATTTGTTATTGATGATATATGTATGACTGATTATATATATAAAAATGATAATTTATTTCTTCATATTTTCTTGCATATTGTATGCCCTTATATTGTTAAGGATTTCTAACATTAAGATATTATAGAATAATTATAAGAATTAAGAGGAACTCCATGCTTTGTGATATTGAAGTTAATAAAAGAACATTTGAGAGGAACTCTATGTTGTGTGATCTTGGAGTTAATAAAGATTACTTAAGAGGTACTTCATGCTATGTGATGTTGAAGTTGATCAAAATGTTATTTAAGAATTAAATAAGACAAGGAAGGACTTGTATGTTTTGTGGTCTTGGGGTCAAGGCAGAAGGTCTGTGTGATCTACAAGCGGGAAGCTTCTTGCCTAGTTTATGAGCTCAAGCCAGCCTATTTCAAGGACTGCGTACCCACATGTTAAGAGGAAAAGTAAAAAGACAATATAAATAGAACATAAATTTATGGTTAAATATGCTTATATTTGTGCATTGCATTTGCGTGCCTTTTCCTACACTTGCATGCTTAGTTATGCTCATTGTGACGTTAGTCTTATTACGTGGTTTATCAATTTAGATGCGCAGGACTGATGATTTTAACCAGTTATGGCTTGGGAGGCCTGTGTTAACCAAGCTGGAAACTATGAAAATATTTTTCTTAATAATTAGTCCCTTAAGTAAATAAAAATAAAAGTTAGTACTCGAACTTCCAAATATCCATCACATTAGTCCTCTTAATAGGAACCAATATGACGGGATAATGTGAAAGTTGGGGGACTAACGTGATGGATATTTGAAAGTTCGAGAACTACATATGCAATTCATTTAATTCAGAGACTAATTAGGAAAAAGATGACTTGTTCGGGGATGAATTTGAGGGTTTATTCATTGTAAATCCACCACTTGGGTTTAGAGCTTCTGCTATAGTTGTTTACTTTTACTTTACCCTAGTGTAATACCCTTCAAGTTTGAATTTTTAGATTTTATAAATATTAGTTCTTTTTTTCAAAATGACGCGTATTAATTTAGATATTAATGATAAGGTCCTGCTAATGAGTGCCCTAAGGGCATTGGTTAAGGATTCAATATATAGAAAATCTTTATTGGAAATCATGATATTGAATGCTTACAAAACATTAAATGCTACATGTTCGAATAAAGACTTTCTATTTTGGATTCCTGAACCAGTGGTGTAACGTCCTAATTTCTAAATTCAGAAATGATGCCTGTTGGGAGCACTATTTCCAAATTCATAAAATTACTTCGTCAATTTCGCGTATCAAAATAAAACATAACCGCTTGTGTAATCCAACCATTACCAAAGCTCCACTTTACATAGTTAAAACATAGAAAATCCAATAAAGTTGTCGTCAAGGCTCCAATACAATGCATCAAAATTAACATAGTAATTTCCTAGGAAACAACAAAACAAAAGACTACGGTAGTCCTAAGCAAATCCACAACGGTAATAAGAAATAAAGGTCTAATCTATGGTACTTCATGTATCCTCTACCTCTCGTCCTGATCCTGAAACTCATCCTGCACAACTGAAATATAATTCCCATATCGTGGGATGAGACTACGTCCCAGTGAGCGTAACAAGTGTGTGCGGTGTTGGAAAAACAATCAAGAATCGTCACAATTACACATATCTATCTAGAGCATCATGAATAAATGAATTACACATAATATATCATCATTGAAATAATGTTTATGATGCAATGCATGACTTTGAGGTGTTGTTACCCGACACCCGGGGTCTTTACACTGTAACGTGACTGTGATGAGCGCTCGGCCTGAGAATCCAAGGACCGTCGTCCAGGGAAACCTGAGATTAAGTCTTATTTGAACATGAATGACACATTACTTGATTATTTTTAATAATTGAGGATCCCCCATCTTCCCCTTGGCCGAGGGTTAGATGAGATCACCTCGTCTTTCTTAAACATGATTGCTCGAAGGCCTGTGACGGTCAATGACCCTGTGATAGCCCGGAGGCTCTGTGATGGCTATAAGCCCTGTAATATCTTAATTCATAATTCATGACTGTGATGGCCAAAGGCCCATGATTTCATAATAAAATATTCAAGGTTCATAATACATCATACAGAATCATCCAATAATCTACCCTAAGGTTTTGGCAATTCAATACATACAATAGTCAGTATATTAACAATTCTTATGTTCATACTACACATATATCACTAATTCATAGAAGGAAAGGGGAAAAAGAATAGGGAACATGCAATGGCAATCATCCAGAACAAACAAGTGAGAGTCCACCCACCTGTGAGTTGAGGAAACGGAGAACGAACGAAGAACGGAGGGCCTTGAAGGGAGAAAGATTGAGGCAAGACTCGTTCTTGATGAGTAGAATTCGTTCTTGGCCTTTGCTGGGACTTTCTCTCACTAGAACCTCTCTCTCTCTCTCTCTGAAAATACGAAAAATTGGAAGAAGGAACTGACAGAAACCGTCCACGAACGTGTTTTAAAGTGCAGAAATCGGACCTGCGCTCAAGCGCGAGTTCTCGCTCAGGCTGCGCTCGAGCTCAGCTCGAGCTGAATTTCCTCGAATTGCTCTCTGTTTTTCTGCGCTCAGGCTGCGCTCGACCTGAGCTCGAGCGAGGAAACCAGAGTGATATTTTCCCTTCTTGTTACGGTGCAGTTTTCATCCAAACCCTATCATATAACCTATCAAACTGAAGCCCCAGAAATAGGCTTTCTAATGAGAGTGGAATCACCTCAATCGGACATCTACAACTCTAGATATTTGCAATTTAGTGCACCAAGGTCATTAGGCTTAGAACCAACATCAAGCAACAACCTTAGTTTTTGCCTCTTAAGCTTTTCCTTATCCATCTACATTCAAATTCGAATTCGAATCTTATATTTAAACATTATCCTAAACTTGATATTACTCTCTTATCTCTATTTCTTGTGATGTTATCATTCCTATTTTGAATTATGATCTTTAAATTAAAATGCTAAAGTATATCTCTTTCCTGAGGATATCCCAATCGGTTCTGATATTATTATATTAATATTAATAATATAATAACTACTACATTTATAACAATTAAGGTTAATTGAAACATTAATAATATAATTTATCTTCTAATAATTTTATTATTATCTTGTTATATTAATAAAAATTATTATATCTTCTAATATCAAATTCTATATCTCTCTTTTAGTATTCATATTATCGTGCCATTATTATATCATTAATATTATAATATTATTTTATTAATGGTTATTGTTATTATTATTATAAAGATTCTCTTTTCATCACCAATATTATCGAAATACAATTATAAGTATTTTAATTTTATTATGATTATTATTTTTGTTATAATTTTAGATTTCTAAATTTTTGGGATGTTACAATTCTACCCCCCTTAAATAAATTTTGTCCTCAAAATTTGTCTTATTATTCTCTTAAACTTAAGTCTATGACACTGCATATTGGTAACCTATAGCTTCGGGTTGGATATCATGTCTCCATTAATAATAATTGTGACTAACTATTCGAAGTCTAGAATAAATTATATTCCTAAACCAAATCCATTGAATCATTCACCACATTTACCATAACCTAAAAGTTCGAGTTCCCCTCCTAAACTTAAGCTCTATGTCTTCAACTGTAATTTCTGAATATTTTTCTTATGATCAAAAACCTATGTAACTATTAAATAATTAATTTCGACACTTTCAAAGATCATGGCCTAAATAACGATAAATGTGTGAGCCCTTGACTCATGATCATATCCTAATTATAAAACTATCTAAACTGTAAAATGTCCTTAGCGAGATCCTCCTAGATCCAATGATGAAATCAATAATTCTTAACCATATATACATAATTACTTAATTTCAAACAAGCTCAAGGTTAGATCTTTACCTCTAAACCTTTTAACTATAAACATAAGATTATCATATCCCTATCACCCAAAACCATCAAAATAAAGAAACCTCTATCTCTAAAAAGATTAAATCTCTACCTCTTAAATCATACAATACCAAATCTTTATTCTTAAAACTATTAATTATTAGTCAAATCTCCATATCTAACCTACAAAAACAAGCTTCACAGTTTTCCTCAAATAAACGATCACTTAAACTTTGTGCAAAACGTTATCCATCTTCCTAGGTTCTAATAATTTATCATCACCCTAGAAAGATTTTTATATTCGAAAGTAATTTTATCTCTTATATAATATTTTCCTCATGTCCTTTATCAATTGAAGACAACTCCAAACCATTATAATCTTTCCTAAGATCTAAAGATCCATTTACAGTTCTCCTTTCACCTATTTCCCAGTTTTTAATTAGATGTGAAGATTTGTACACTTAAACTGTTTTTATTTCTAAGGGTTTCTTTCTTTTATTTTATTATTATTATTATTTTTTTTATACTCATTCTAATACTTTCAGACAACTAATCTCAACCAAATATATATAGTTTTTAATATAAATTTAGATAATGTTATCATTTCAAATAAGTTTAATTAATAAAGGGATTATGATAGTAAATTCCTATTATTTAGTTATATGACTTTATAAAATTTATCCTTAACAATTTTTTTTTCATTATTCTTACTCTTTAACAATATTTATTTATCTTTACAATATTTGATGGGGTAAGATATATTTTAAAATACTATGACATCTCTCTGATAATTATCTACCCTGTATTATTTTGAAATTCCTATTTTCTGCTAACAATTCCTAAAATTATATATGAAATAATAGATACTATTTCCTTCCTGACTTTATCTACTTCCAACAAACCTTATCGTATTTTTCAAACATTTTTATTTATCCTACAACATCTATTTCATCTGAATCCTCTAGTGTTATAAAGTAGCTTATTAGTTGCTATTATCACTACCTTTATTGGAATCTTAGTTATACTTCATAAATTTCTAGCTACCTCTAAAAATTAAACTCATAAGATAATCTACTCTCAAAATCCTCCAATTTACATCTAATTTGATCCTAAAAATTTTGTTTTATATCTATCTATCTATCTATATAACAAATCATATCCTTGAAAACATTTTATTTCAAATGGAAATAAGACCTTATCTGGGAATCTGAATTATCCTAATTTAGATAAATTCTAATCCAAGAAACTCAAATTCAGTCAAGTAAATCAAACAATCCATCCTACTCAAGTAAATTACGTCACCAAGGTGCAACTACCGATAACCATCAGCATCAGGGTCAACCTACACTAACAGGGATTTAAAGAAAGGGAGCAAGAATATGGTATAAATGTACTATAATTACATCTAATGACCCATTAGGGATTCTAGGAGTACTAGTTTAATACTTTAGGGAACAAAGGATTACACTTGCTTCTTGCATATTAAAACCAAATTACTGATCCTAAGGCTTAAATAATCTAATCACCATCAAATTAAAATCACTGACCGCCAAATTAGATATCTAATTTGATCCATATAATGACTAGGCAACTAAGAATGAGATTAGAATCGAAATAGCAACTCAACACCAATACACATCAGTAGGGAAAAAGAAAGAAGGAAAGAATATGAGATTAAAGACCCTAATTCAATTCCTCGAATTATCTTTAAGATTATACCTACTCGACGGTAAATGCTTAACCAAGAGCTAGTGTTACTCCCCCTTCACTAATGGTGTTAGGTTCCTCTAACCTCCCATGAGTCCCACACTTCTCTTCTAACCTCTACCTGTCATGGAAAAACTCCAATCCTAGAAATTTACCATCATCTCCACATGCAACACATTCCAACAACACAAACAATCGGACATATCAGTCAATTATTCAAGCAAAACAAGCATCATGATTATTCAAGCAAAAACAAGCATCATGATTAATCAAACAAGTCACACACTCAAGGTGTAACTACAAGCAACCATCACTATCCTCCCTTACTAGGGAGCCTACTCCTCATGTTCCCTCTAAACCTCTCTCCAAAAACTTCTACTTTACATTTCCTTCTAAGGGTACCTTAATTTCTTTGGAAACTAAATGACATCTCATAAAGCTCTTGAAGTGGAGGTCCTACTCTTGGAAAAATAAACCTATGTCCCTCTCCCTCTGACTATTATGTAGGTGGCTCTAACCCTGTTAGAGAAGTGTCCCAACTCCTTTAACAAGGTATCCTATTTACGTCACTAACCATAATCCCGTGTACAACGCATCCAATAGAGGGGTGATCAGTCCCTATACTAGTTACGAGGTACAGTGGAATAATAGTGAGTCACGGGCAACTAACTTAACCACAGTCCAATTGGATTGAACTGCTCTGATACCAAAATGTAACGTCCTAATTTCTAAATTCAGAAATGATGCCTGTTGGGAGCACTATTTCCAAATTCATAAAATTACTTCGTCAATTTCGCGTATCAAAATAAAACATAACCGCTTGTGTAATCCAACCATTACCAAAGCTCCACTTTACATAGTTAAAACATAGAAAATCCAATAAAGTTGCCGTCAAGGCTCCAATACAATGCATCAAAATTAACATAGTAATTTCCTAGGAAACAATAAAACAAAAGACTACGGTAGTCCTAAGCAAATCCACAACGGTAATAAGAAATAAAGGTCTAATCTATGGTACTTCATGTATCCTCTACCTCTCGTCCTGATCCTGAAACTCATCCTGCACAACTGAAATATAATTCCCATATCGTGGGATGAGACTACGTCCCAGTGAGCGTAACAAGTGTGTGCGGTGTGGGGAAAACAATCAAGAATCGTCACAATTACACATATCTATCTAGAGCATCATGAATAAATGAATTACACATAATATATCATCATTGAAATAATGTTTATGATGCAATGCATGACTGTGAGGTGTTGTTACCCGACACCCGGGGTCTTTACACTGTAACGTGACTGTGATGAGCGCTCGGCCTGAGAATCCAAGGACCGTCGTCCAGGGAAACCTGAGATTAAGTCTTATTTGAATTACTTGATTATTTTTAATAATTGAGGATCCCCCATCTTCCCCTTGGCCGAGGGTTAGATGAGATCACCTCGTCTTTCTTAAACATGATTGCCCGAAGGCCTGTGACGGTCAATGACCCTGTGATAGCCCGAAGGCTCTGTGATGGCTATAAGCCCTGTAATATCTTAATTCATAATTCATGACTGTGATGGCCAAAGGCCCATGATTTCATAATAAAATATTCAAGGTTCATAATACATCATACAGAATCATCCAATCATCTACCCTAAGGTTTTGGCAATTCAATACATACAATAGTCAGTATATTCACAATTCTTATGTTCATACTACACATATATCACTAATTCATAGAAGGAAAGGGGAAAAAGAATAGGGAACATGCAATGGCAATCATCCAGAACAAACAAGTGAGAGTCCACCCACCTGTGAGTTGAGGAAACGGAGAACGAACGAAGAACGGAGGGCCTTGAAGGGAGAAAGATTGAGGCAAGACTCGTTCTTGATGAGTAGAATTCGTTCTTGGCCTTTGCTGGGACTTTCTCTCACTAGAACCTCTCTCTCTCTCTCTGAAAATACGAAAAATTGGAAGAAGGAACTGACAGAAACCGTCCACGAACGTGTTTTAAAGTGCAGAAATCGGACCTGCGCTCAAGCGCGAGTTCTCGCTCAGGCTGCGCTCGAGCTCAGCTCGAGCTGAATTTCCTCGAATTGCTCTCTGTTTTTCTGCGCTCAGGCTGCGCTCGAGCTCAGCTCGAGCAAGGAAACCAGAGTGATATTTTCCCTTCTTGTTACGGTGCAGTTTTCATCAAAACCCTATCATATAACCTATCAAACTGAAGCCCCGGAAATAAGCTTTCTAATGAGAGTGGAATCACCTCAATCGGACATCTACAACTCTAGATATTTGCAATTTAGTGCACCAAGGTCATTAGGCTTAGAACCAACATCAAGCAACAACCTTAGTTTTTGCCTCTTAAGCTTTTCCTTATCCATCTACATTCAAATTTGAATTCGAATCTTATATTTAAACATTATCCTAAACTTGATATTACTCTCTTATCTCTATTTCTTGTGATGTTATCATTCCTATTTTGAATTATGATCTTTAAATTAAAATGCTAAAGCATATCTCTTTCCTGAGGATATCTCAATCGGTTCTGATATTATTATATTAATATTAATAATATAATAACTACTACATTTATAACAATTAAGGTTAATTGAAACATTAATAATATAATTTATCTTCTAATAATTTTATTATTATCTTGTTATATTAATAAAAATTATTATATCTTCTAATATCAAATTCTATATCTCTCTTTTAGTATTCATATTATCGTGCCATTATTATATCATTAATATTATAATATTATTTTATTAATGGTTATTGTTATTATTATTATAAAGATTCTCTTTTCATCACCAATATTATCGAAATACAATTATAAGTATTTTAATTTTATTATGATTATTATTTTTGTTATAATTTTAGATTTCTAAATTTTTGGGATGTTACAAGTGGTCTTAGGACACTCGTCAGCATTCTCCTTAATGATAAATGCTCCCAATGGATATTTTCGTTAATATAGAAATTAGGTCGTTATTCAACAACATAAACATGTTTTTCTCCTTCAACCCAACTATGTGTGTGTTTAGTTTCCATTAAAATCACGTTTTAAATGTGGATCCAAACCAAAACTACTGAGAGAGTAGTGTTGGCCCGGATCCATGTCTGAAACATGGATTTGGTGTAAACCAAACATGCTCTTTATCCCCTTTCGTCTGAAAAATCCCTCCTATAATTCATAAGCGCAAATTGACTTCAAATATTTACCATGCTTCTAATGATTTCTATAAGACCAACTTCTATATCCATACCATTTTCAAACACAACTTCTTCCTCAGATTTCTTCACACCACAATCATCCTTCTTCTAATCAGCCACTCCAACACACCATAGTGTCACACCGTCGCACTCGTCACAGTCGCCGGTCGATAACTTTATTAAATGCAAACACAAAAGCTTGCTAAATCAAAAGAACATAAAATAAACATTGTTTGATAACCAAAATCAAAGAAATGTATCTACCAATTTAATCAATATCTCCTTCCACTTTCTCTCATTGCTTCCAAAATGCTCGTTGCAGATGACACACGGTCACACAAATTTAGGGTTAGGGTGATCACCTATAGGATTTGTTATGTTAACAAGGGACATCATTGAAGAAAAACTTATGTACTCGGAATGAGGTGATGGTGGCTAAGGGTTTTACCTCGATCCACTTAGTGAAGTAATCCACGACGACCACTAAGAACTTAAGTTGACCCGGGGCTGCGGGAATGGGCTGAGGAGATTGATTCCCAGTTGGTGGAACGGCCAGGGCACTGCCATGGTGCAGAGTTGTTCGTCCGGGATGTTTTGGTGGTTGATGTGATTTTGGCAAGCGTCTCATCTCTTCATGTATTTGAGACATTGTCAAGCCATGGTAGGCCAAAAGTATCCAACTCTGAAGGCTTTTTGCATAAGTGATCGGCCCCCTTGGTGTCCACCGCAACTACCTTTCTATGGTTCAGCCAAGACGTAGTCCATTTAAGGTTGCGAGATGCACTTGAAGAGAGGGGGCAAGAATCCCTTTTTGTAGAGTGCCCTGTTGATCATCGTAAACTTGGCCGACATTCGTTTAATCCTCTTGGCCTTCTTGTCCTCCCTCGGGAGTTTGTCTTCTTTGATGGATCTCTTAAAGGGGGTTCTCTAGTCGTTGGTATCTCCTATCTCCATGACCAGGGTTTCTCCTGAGACGAGGACACTGGGTTCGAAGAGGATTTCATGCAAAACTGTTTTGTTGCTTCCCGGCTTCTTGGTGGTAACAAGCAGGGATAAGATATCGACTCGGGAATTCTGTTCTCTGGTACGTGTTGGAAGTCGATCGATTGAAGGAAGTGCAAGTCTTTCAAATTTTTTCCAAGTAAGGGTTCTCTGGTTTATTAGTCGTTATTTACTTGTGATATGAACAATTAGGAATCGCTACATAACTTCACCTTTCAGGCTCTAAGTTCGCGTGCCATTATCAGGCCGGAAAGGCAAGCTTCACATTCAACTTGGGTGTTGGGGTTTTGAAGTTAAACTTGATTTTCCAGGACTACACCTACTCCACTACCCCGAACATTAGAGGAAACGTCGACAAAAATGGTCCATCATTGCTCCTTATTTTCGTCCTGGGTTAAGGGAATCATCTCGGCAACAAAGTTGGGTAAGAATTGGGATTTGAGGACTGTCCCAAGTTCGTAGGAAATGTCAAACTCAGATAGCTCAACCGCTCAGGCAATTAACCTCCTAGAAATGTCCAGTTTGTAGAGGATGGTCTGTATAGGGAGATCGGTTGCCATGGAGTGCCCTGTTGATGAAGTAGATGTAGGATTATTCTTTCAGGTATTTTTGGATCAAGATAGGGCTGACCGCTTGGTCTATAATAGAAATATAAAGGATTAAGGTTTCACTGGGCGTCGGCTTGGCTAAGATGGGTGGCAACGTCAAAACCTTTTTTAGTTCTTGGAAGGCTTGTTTGCATTCGGCGGTCCGTTAGAAAGTGTGTCCCTTCTTTAGGATTTTGGAAACGGGAGGGACTTTATGGCCGACTTTGGAATGAAGCGGTTAAGTGCGGTGATCCGACTGTTCAACTGTTGGACTTCCTTGATGCACTCGGGGATTTTCATCTAGATAATGGCTTCACATTTGGTTGGGTTCGCCTCGATGCCTCAGCTTGTTAGAATAAATCCCATAAATTGTCCCGAGGGAACTCCGATGGTGCACTTGTATGGGTTGAGCCGCATGTTGTACTTTCATAGGCATGTGGAAACGGACTGCAAATCGTCCACATGATCCCGTCCTAGTGGGGTCTTTTGATAATGTTATCGATGTATACTTCGACATTTTTCACAATCAAATCCGAGAAGACTTTAGTAATCATTTGCTAGTAAATGGCCCGAACGTTCTTGAGTCCGAAAGGCATCATTCAGTAGCAGAAAATGACCCAGTCAATTATGAAAGTCGTCTTTTCTTCGTCTTTTGAGAACATAGAGATTTGATTGTATCCCAAATATACGTCCATAAACGATAACCATTTCTAGTCAGCCGAGTTGTCCACCAACCTATCAATGTTGGGAAAAGGAAAAGGATCATTTAGACAAGTTTTATTAAGATGGTGTAGTCAACACACATTCTCCATTTTCCATTAGATTTTTTAACAAGTACAACATTTGACAACCAAGTTACTTAGTCACATTCCCTAATAAAGTCGGCTTTCAAAAGTTCCCCCACCTGTTCCTCGGTCGCCTTTTGTCTTTCTGGCCCGAGCTTCCTTTTTTCTAGGCGACTGACTTGGTCTTGGGGTTTATGGATAGGCGATGGCAACAATAGTTAGGGCTAATTCCGGGCATGTCTGTCGCGGTCCAGGTGAACAAGTCGTTATTTTCCCTTAACAATTTGGTGAGTCTTGATTCGTTTTCTGCCCCAAGCTCGACACCAATTTTCACGTCTTTGCTAGAATCACCATTGCAGACCTGGATAGTCTTGCTCCTCCCGACCAGTTCCAAGTGTTTGTTAGAAGTCGGATCATCTCTTATATCAGCTCGGGGGTCGAGGTCCACCATCATAATCGCCTTGCCTTTTCCTCAGTCCCGGTCACTAAAGGTAGTAACTAGTTTGGGCCTTTGGGTTTGGAGAGTGAGGTTGTAGAACTTCCTCACCTCTTCTTGATCCCTATGAACCGTGATTATTCCTTTGCTGGCTGTGCCGAATTTCATGGACAGATGCCGAGTTGAGATAATGGCACCTAAGGCGTTGAGTGAAGGTACTCTGTGGATGATGTTATAATGCTAGGGCAATCCACCGTTGAGAACTTTTCCTCAATGCCTCTATTCAATTCCTCGTCGCCGAGACGAAGTTGGATTTCTAGGTACCTTTGTGGTCAGATCCCCTAACCAGTGAACCTGACCAAATCCCCTTGGTACGGGGATAGATGGGTCATCTCCATCTTCTTTACTGTGTTGAGGAAGGGGATGTCAGTCGAGCTTCCTTGGTCGACGAATACTCACCTGACGTCGGCATGCCCCACTAGAGCTTGGATCACTATGGGGTCGTCGTGTGCCTTTTTCTTTCTCCCGAAATCGGCATCGGAGAAGGTTATGATCGGTCCAATTTTCGTGCTAACTTTGTGGGTCGAATCTTTGGAGTCGATGGAGTATATTTCTCTCAAGTGTCATTTACGGGAGTTATTGGACATTCCCCCGGGTGAACCCTTCAGAAATCATATGATCCGGATCCTGGGAATCTGACCACAGGGTTCCAATCCGAGGTTTCCGGCTTTGAATTATTTGTCTTGGTGTCCTCTCGGTTCTGGTGGTGGTTTATTCGTCTCCCCCTCCAGCCATTTCGTCGCCACCTAGACTGGAGGAACGTCCCTTAATTGAATGCATTCGTCCGTTAAATGGTCGTACCCTTCGTGGTACATGCAATACTTCGTCTTGTCCTTCTAGGCTCTGTCGAACAAGAGGCTGGCTTGGGGATCGCAACCAATTCGGTGTGCATCACTTCCTTTAGGATTTGTCCCGTGTTGGAATTAAGGGGAGTGTGTTGATTGAAATGTCCCTTAATTTTCGGTTGTTCTTTATAGTGAGAAGGTCGGTCATTCGCAGAATGGTTGGCGAGTCGGGTTATACGGACGAGTCGGGTTATCCGACTTATCCGGCCCATGCCCTCTGGGATGGATTGCGCCCTCCAGCGGATCCAACCCAATCCACTGAACAGATAAGTCATATATCAATTTATATATATAATAAAAAGACTGAATTTTGACTTCCTATTACGAGGGATATTATATAATATATGTACATATACAATAAATTAATTTTATGCTACTAATACCTAGTTTGGTAAGTTTGAGGATTTTGGGCCGCTAAAAATTTTGGACCTAATAAAGGATGTCATATCCATTTTATAGCCGAAATTTGATAACTTCTTTTAAAATAGAAGGGAAGTTAACCCTTCTTTTCCATTTCTAGTATTCATTTAACAGAGTAAACTTGAAACTGAACCTCTATTTTCATGGCTTCACCTTTTACCATACTGTGTTCTCCAATTTCGATACCTCTGATTTTATAACGGGGAAAAGTTAGGTGTGATATTTTATTGGCTGCAATCCATCACCAAAAAAATAGTGAAAAAAAGAGCCTTTTTTGTTTGAGAAAAGAAGAGCTTAACGTCAAATAAAGTGACACAAAATTGTACCCAACTCAATATTGTCCTCGTTCATTTAACCGAAAGGTTCAGTACTAGATGTTCTCTTAGAAATTGAAGTTTTCTAAGCCAACATCATGATCAGACAAAATATATAAAAGAGGAGACACCGTGGGATTTGACTAATTGAGCTTATGAGTAATCACAAAGCTACTCTAAAACCAATTATTTTATGCAGGAATAGGAGAGACTGAGACAGTAAACCAGAATCATTTACATACAACTAAACTGAAATTCTTGTCATTGAACATTTATCCCCGGCAACTTGTTACAAAATGCTATTATGATGGATAAGAATGGACAAGGCAACACATTTTGATGCTGATGATATCTCAATGACAAAGGTTCTGTGTCTACAGGTAAAGTAAAAACCCCACAAAACACTCTCATGGGGGCTATCACCTAGCATGACCCAAAAAAGGAATGGGATTAACAGAGGTATATATACTTGAAGAGAAATCAGAAAATACAACTTTGTTAGATTGTCCTCTTTGGGATTTCACAACTCATAATTTTGTTGAGGATGTCAAAAGGGGAACCTCTCAGTAATGTGACTGGTGACAAACTACCCTGTGCTGAATGATGATTATTTCTCAAAGGGAAATGTTGCCATAGGATAGGACTTCAAACCCTCTCTCTTATGGGACTTGGGATGGGTTTTTCCTCTGCTCTAGATG
The DNA here is from genome assembly GCA_026901365.1 of Sesbania bispinosa. Taxonomy (NCBI): domain Eukaryota; kingdom Viridiplantae; phylum Streptophyta; class Magnoliopsida; order Fabales; family Fabaceae; genus Sesbania; species Sesbania bispinosa. The sequence continues at coordinate 305,036 of QLOH01000855.1, forward strand.
GGCTAGCTGAATGTCTGATAGCTGGGAGATGTTCCAAGGTAGCCAAAACCTCAGACATTTGTGGTCTAATCTTGGCCTCACTAATACATTGTAATGCAAGAATTGCAACTGTATAAGCTGCTCTCTGAGGGTATTGTCCTTCTAACTTGGTGTCCATAATCCGGAACAACTTCCTCCTATCACCCAAATAGGGCTTTGCCCAATCTACCAAATTATGTTCCACTCCGGATTTTGTTTTATCAACAGCATGGCGCCCTGATAGTAGTTCCAATAGCACAACCCCAAAGCTATAGACATCACACCTTGTAGTCAGCCGACCTGATCAAAGATATTTTGGGGATCACATTGAAAGACAGAGCACAACATTGCTGAGATATCTTAAAAATAGGACAATTAGCCATTCCATATGAACCAATTAATTAACCAAACCACTTATTGAATAGATGGGGTATTAGTTTACAGTGTAGTGGTTAAACCATGAGTTGAATTGATAAGGAAATGTATAGCTTCATGATTATGTATATCAAATTTCAGATAATTTGGATTGATCAATTTCACATTGTACAAAAAGTTATTAAGAGGTGTAAGTGTTGAAGTTTGACACCTGGTGTCAACGGATCCTGACTCATATATATATATATATATATATATATATATATATATATATATGCAAACTACTCTTATATTATATAACATTTAAGTAACAAATTGACATGTTAGATAAAAATTTGAATTAACATAAAATCATTATATTGTGTGTCTTATAAGATAAAAAATTAATAATGAAAGGCTAAATAACAATGAATTGTATGTGAATATCATATATGAGTCTTTATAACTTGGTATTACAACTTTATTAGGCTAAAAAATTGGTTGAGTTTAAAAAGTTAAAAATATACAAAAAGAGAAAAAAAAAACAATTGGTTCTTCATTTCTAATTTTGGATTGGTTTGATCAGTTCTCATAGAAATGTATGCATGTGTGGAAATTATAGATGTGTTTAGATGTTCACTTTAAGTTGGTTGACCTGTGAATAAAATGGAGCATTGAAGATTTCATTAATCACCTAGTTGAATCACAACTTTGAGTGATATCCTTGAAGAGTTGTAGTTTGATTTGAAATATCTATTAATAATCCTAACAACCATTGAACTACACATTTTTTATGAACCAAAAAGCATGAAAATAAAAGTTAAGCAAAAAATCAAACCTGTAGCAATATACTCAGGAGCAGCATAGCCTTGAGTGCCCAGGACTTGAGTGGAAACATGAGAACGATCATCAGTGGGCCCTGCTTTGGCCAATCCAAAGTCTGAGAGTTTTGCATTAAATTCCTGCATTTGTATAAAAGTATATTATGATGCCAGACTACTAGGATACTAAACTTAAAATGAACATTCAATTACCACTTCAAAGTATACTAATCCATTAAATTTAGGAATGCATATTATTTTAAATGACCAAAAAAAGGAAGGAGTAACAATAAAATAGATAGGAAATAAAGAAGATATAGCTAAAAGATCAAATTACACCAACCATACATAGTTTGCAAGCATTTTCCCCAAATCCCCACAGTAACATGGCAAAGCTAATGTTTAACCAACATACCGAATCTAATAAAATATTAGAAGCCTTGAAATCACGGTAGATAATTTGTTGATTAGAGTCATGTAGGAAGGTGAGACCTCGAGCAGCACCAATAGCAACTTTGACTCTTGTTGCCCAAGGAAGTACTTGTCTGCTCTCTGCAATTAACAGAACCATATTTCATTAAAGCACAAATCATTGGCAGGGTTCAAAAAAATTTATAAGGTGATGCCAAACGTACTTTATTGCTTGATTTGCAAAATGTTAAATCACAGGGCAGTCAAGTTTGAAGAGAATTAATCATCAAAAAAAAGTTTGAAGTGTATTAGTCTCTGAAACTTAAGCAACTAAAGGTATCAACATACTCCGAAATAGATGATTTTCCAAGCTTCCATTGGCCATGTACTCATACACTAGAAGCCGGTTATCCCCCTCCAGGCAGTATCCAACAAGGTTGACAAGATTTGGATGATGAAGTTGGCCAAGATAATTGACTTCAGACTGCAAAATAAAGAAAACTAGGAATAGAATTTGATTCATTTAGGGAAAAAAAAAAACACCAGAATTAAATGCTAATGGAAGCAACCTACCAGCCACTCCTTATGCCCTTGAAAACCTTCAGGCTTGAGCTTCTTCACAGCTACAGCTATTCCCAATCCAGACTTTGCAGCCCCAAGGGATTGACCATCAATCCACCCCTTATAGACATAACCAAATCCCCCTTGTCCAATTAGATTATCAGGACAGAAATTTCTAGAGGCATTCTTAAGATCATTAAATGTGAAGGCTTTTAAATGTGGGGATGAGAGTATGTCCCCTTCAGATCTTGGAGTGGGGAGAATCACAGGTTTACCTTCATCACTGTGTCCATGCACTGTTAGACCTGAATGTGCTAACAAATGGGTGCTTCTACGAGGAACTTTTGTTACATCTGCAAAATAATTTTCATTTTAGTAAAATAAGACAACTTTTTGTAAGAAGCAGAGAGAAAATAATCTTTCCTCTTGGAATGAATCATCTGCAAAAGATTACCAAAGTCTAAACAAAAAGGGAGGGAGAGATTGCAGCACCTCTTGCTTGCCCAATATAAGCATCACTAGTCACACAAAACAAAACTTCCTCATAGAAAGAATGCATAATCAATTCAAACTTCACACTGACTTTTGTCCATTTTATTTGAATGGGAATAAAAAAAGAATACCTATAGACAGACACAGAAAAGACACTTGCATGGGTAACAACTAGCAACTACCATAAGCATATTTCCAATAATGATAAGCATGCTCTTCTCCATCACTAGGGAACAACCAGCCATATGGGGTTATTACCATGCCAATATGTTTTGGGGTGACCATTTGAAGCTGAAAAACTCCAATCATAACATGTCAAGAACAACTACGGTTATAAAAATTATTTCTCCATACAAATGAATGTAAAAAATTACATCGAGCTTTGTGGTATAGTTATTAAACACCTCAAATTGGTGACCTGTCAATTTGCAACAAACCCCTCGTGAAAACTTCAGAAAGAAATAAACGAGCCTAATTAAGCAAAACACATGATTCATAAACTAAGTTTGTTCTTGTTAGTAGGGAAAATAGGAATGTGAAAAAAGAGAGAGAAATGTATCTAGACTCCAGTTATGCTCATTTATCTTGCCAAATTCCACCTTCCCCTAGAACAAAAGCATGATAAACCATTACAATGAAGTGCTATTAAGCACATGAGTTGGTCTGTGGGGACTAAAGCATGAAAAAAATAAGGTCTTTTGAAGACACCACAGTAGAAGCAAAGCATCTATATGGTATTTCACTTGGCCAACTGAGAAAGAAAAAAATCGTTTTTGTTTTTAATTCATTCATACATAATAATGACTTGACCAGCCACAGAGAAGACATAACAAAGCAAATGCACAACCACAACCATTTCCTTCAAAAACCCATCAGAAAAAATCCACACTCGTAAAGTAACATCAAAACAACATACGACAAAATCAAAAGAAAAACATAACCGTAATCTCTCTATTTCCGCGACGATAATAGCATAATATATCTATTGCATACATAATAATGGGGAGAAAAATACACAAAAATAATAATAGATTGGAAAAAAAACAAAACTTACCAGGACAGGGTTGGGAGCTTAGAGGGTTATCAACCTCTGGACGAGCTCTAAAGCAATTTCCCATCAGAGGAACCAACCCTTTCTGAAGACTCAACAAATGGGAAAAAAAATCAATCCAGGTTAATTGTCGGCATGCAAATGGCGTTGATGTCAATCTCCAAAATGCATTGTGTCAGGTGGTTCTCTTGCATCATGTCCTTCTCCCGTGTTTCCAGAGAAGAACATGAAAACAGAGAACCAGATTATAGTTGTATTATTTTTGCACATATAAATCATTAACATTTGGAAATACAGACAAGGACACACTTTTTTTTAGTAGATTAGAAGTTTCGATGGTCTCAAAAGCAACAAGCGATTGCCAAGTGTACAAACATCCTGGACTATCGAACTTGCCTTCCTCTCTATATATATGTCCTCGTATCTTGTGTTATTGTAACTAACAATTCTTTAAAAAGACCATAGTCATCTTTCATGTATAGGAGGTAATGCTAGGTAGGACAGCTCTCCCTTTGAGTATATTCAAGCTCATGTCAACCAATTCATGGGCCGGGTGATAGTTAATTAGGGTCGATATTCCAACAAATATTTATATATGGGTGGGGATGGAGTATCCGCTTAATAACTACACATAAAATATGAATTTAATAAATCTAATCATTGAATAATGTGATATTAATATGATTATTATGCGCATTAAATTTTAGATCAATTGGACATTCATATGTATCTAATCTTATAGTAGACATTTACTTATATTTTAAAAAGTATATTGTACGTTACTGAAGTGATTTGATGAAGTATCAAATAATTTTAAAATTTTATGAAACTTTGTAGGCTTGATCTAGTTAATGAAAATTTTTAATATGACGGTTGAATTCATGAAATTCAATATTTATAAGAAGTTATAAAGTGGAGTAACTTTATCGAGAGTTACTTCTGAAGTAAGTTGATCCTCACCCTATATATATTTATGTCGGGTTAAATATGTTTTCAGTTCCTCAAATTTGACTCGAATTTGGTCTTACTTCCTAAACTTTAAAACTGTTGACTTAGGTCCCTCATGTTCTGAAATCATGTAACTTTAGTCCCTCATTTCACGTAACTTTAGTCCCTCCCCTTAACACCATTAATTTTGATGCTGACGTGACAAATGAATTTCCATGTTAGTTTGACCAGCCAGTTACAATGACTATACGTTATGGCAATTGAATTGCACTTTAGCTCATTCAATCATATTTTATTTAGGATTTTATTAAATTTAACTTCACATTTTTTATGAACATGGAAGGCCATAAAACTTACTGAATGAGCTTAGTTGTAATTCAATTGTCACACCATGGTCATTGAAAGTGACGGTACAAATTGACACAGAAATTTGTTTGTCACATTAGCGTCAAAATTAACGGTTGTAAGGGGAGCGGCTAAAATTACATGAATGACCCAAACCAATGGTTTTAAAATTTAGAGACTAAAATCAAATTCGAATAAAAACTCATGAACTAAAAATATATTTAACCCATTTATGCCTGAAACGAAATTATGATATGAAATTTATAATTTTAGAAGATGAATTATTTATGTTTTTAAGCATGCGAGCAACCCATTATTTTATAGAGAAGTTATAGTTATAGTAATATGATAACTCCAAATCTCCAATTTTAAAGAGAAAATTGTTTATTATTAATTACAACATATCTATTAATTAATAACTTTATTTTAATTTTAAAAGAGAACATCTTAATAATTAACAAATTGTTTAGATTTAAAATAAATATTTTATTAATCTTATATTTGAAATATATTCATATATAGAACATTTAAATAAAATTGAGACATTATAGAAGAGGGGCCTAAAGTGTGTGCATTATCGGTCTTATCCAGAAGCTATCATGTAACGGTACTTTTAAGCATTCATATCATGTTGAAAAAAAAAGCATTCATATGATGGTACTAACTTTTTTTTAACTTATAAGTTGCTTTTAAGTTAAAGTAAAAAATAAGAGCTTTTTGAAAAAAGTAAAAGTTGTTTGATAGTTTCAATTTTTTAACTTAAAAACTATTTTTAAGTTAAAAGATATTTAGTAAAATATTTTATTAAAATTATTTCAGTTTCTTTAAAATTAACATAAAGATAATCTAATTATAAATTCTAAATATTTCTAATCAATAAAAATTTAAAAGATATAAAATATTTTTTCAATAAAAACCAATAATATCATAAATGATATTAATAAATTTTAATAAACAATTCATAAATAAAATAAAAATAATCATGCAATCAAGTATGTGACTTGCAGAATTTTTGTCGCAAGTTCTAAAGAAACTAAATTAGAAAGTAGGTATAATTTTTCCTCATAATCATAATGAAAACAAAACTCTTTCATGTAATCAAATAGATGTGACTGGGAATCACAAGTTTGTAGTCATCTACATGCTTTACAAATTTAGGAAGACATTCCGCAAAATTCATAGATATGACGGTGGAGTGTGGTGGTGGTGATGCAATACAACGATTTGAGGGGAAGGAGTGTTGCTCTTGCAGAGAGATGTGTGCAAATTGGAGATACAAAATCACGATGACTAAATAAAAAAAGAAAGGTTAACAATATAGGAACTTGAAAATCGAAAGTGGATACCTTTAAAATAAGCTCCGCATAAGTTAAAAAATTTAGCTTTTTATTAAGCTCTTTTTCCTTGTATATAAAAAAAGCTGCTTTTATATTTTAGAGCTTTTTAAAAATACTATTTGGCATAACTTCTCCTTAAAGAAGTAAAGCTCAAAATAAGCCACCCCAAACGGTCACTAATTTGAACATGGTGGAAATGAAATTTTGAAATAATAATATTGTTATATCTTTATAAGTATTAAAAGCAAAAGTAATGGATTAAATATTTAAAAATATTTAATAATAAAGTGAATTATTAAAAAATAATTAAATATTGGGTTAAATATGTTTTTAGTCCCTGAAATATAACCGAGATTTGGTTTTAGTCCCTGAAATTTAAAACCGGTGGTTTTGGTCCTTCAAAAATTGAAAATATATCAATTTGTCCTTATCGATAAAAATTTGTAGCTAATTGGTAGCAAAATCTGTAGCAAAACAATGCAATAAGGATTAATTGGGTGTATTTTCAATTTTTGAAGGACCAAAACCGATGGTTTTAAATTGCAAGGACTAAAACCAAATCTAAATTATATTTTAGGGACCAAAAACATATTTAACCCTTGAATATTCAATAAAAATAGTGAGATGGTTATTTTGCTTTTTAGTGTTTTTCTAATCAATAGATCATACAATGAAATGTGTACTGGGAAATGAAATAGGTCAGGCTGCTCGCATATAGCCTACCTGTAACATCCAAAATTTAAGAATTTAGAATTATAATGTTTATGGTTTCTTAAATGATAATAGTTATAAAAATAAATTATTATAAATATAATGATGGTTATTAATATAGTAATAATCATATAATAATATAAATATTAAGAGAGAGATTTGTTCTAGCATTTTAATTTAAGACAGGAATTCAAAATAGGAATAACGAAATCACAAAAATTTGAGATAGGAATATACATAACAATGGTTTTAGGATAATATATGATTATAATAAATGAATTAAAATTGAGGAATTTGATCTTCTATCAATTATCAATTATAATATTTGAGTTTGAATATGGATTGAATAAGGATCTTATGATTAAGGAAATAGGATAATTAGTGATTAATCACATCAATAATAAAACATCTCACATTTCACACATAAATAAATAGGGCGTTGTTGTGGTACCCTTTTAAATTAAAGGGTTTTAATACCCCTTCAACGTGGACCAATTAAATAATGACATATCATTTAATAATGTTATATCATCATACACCGTGTTCTGAAACTGATACAATTGTTTTTAAAATTACAATTAAGTCCTTAGTTTAATTTTTTAATTTAACATGGTAATTATAGTTGTAATATGTTGAAATCCTTAAAAATCAAATTTTCTCGTTTTATCCCATGTTCAGATTCATACATTTGATTTATGACCTAGAAATTCAGCAAATTAAATTGATTGACAAATTAATTTAAAACGTTACAATAGATTTACGTGATCAAAGTATATAGACTTTTGGTAATAGTATTCTAAAATAAATACAATGGCAAGAAAGTGATTTAACACACGTAGTCTTGTACGGTGATTCAACAATTTTTTTTTGGCTACATACATCATTAACAGACAGGATAGCACCTTGTCTTCCTTCTTTACAAGCCGCCCAAAGATTGAGGCACCAAAACTGCATAAACTGTACGCAAACAAAGAAGACAATAGAAACGAGAATAAACTCCACGATTTCAGCGATAAGGAATTTGCAAGAAGCTAGACAAAATATTGGTAAATGATGGATTCAAATGAGTCTCTGATCAAACTAAAAAGGGAAAAGACTGCCTACTTGATTGAAAACTCGAGTCTGGAGAAACGGGGAATGAGATCCAGAAACCGACCTAGAGCATTAAAAACATTTGGGAATTTAGGTCATTGCAAAAAAAACCAAACATCCACAATAAAGGTGCTGGTGGAGACCGGATGCAAGGTGTCATAGGTGTGGGCAGCTAGGACACATGGAAAAGATTTGCAAGTCTCATCAACAACAAGGAGAAGTCAAGGTTGACGAGGAACAATTGTTTGTTGTTACATGCTTTGCTATCAATAGCTCCACAGAAAGTTGGCTAATAGACGGTGGCTGCACAAATCACATGAGTTATGATCGAGAACTCTTCAAAGAACTTGACAAAACTGCACTTTCTAAATTCAGAATTGGTAATGGAGCATATATTGCAGTAAAAGGCAAAGGAATGGTGGCAATTGAAGGTCAAACAGGCTTGAAGTTGATTTCAGATGTTTTATATGTTCCTGAAATTAACCAAAACATGTTGAGTGTTCCTCAGTTGCTTGAAAAAGGTTATAAGGTGTTGTTTGAAGACAAAAACTGGATGATTAAAGATTCAGAAGGCAGAGAAGTATTTAAAGTTCGAATGAAAAGCAAAAGCTTTGCCTTGGATTTCATGAGTGAAGAACAAGCTGCATTGCACAAAGAGGTCAGCAGTACAGTACTTTGGCATAAAAAATTGGGCCATTTTCATCATAGTACTCTAATATTTATGAAGAAGAACAATATGGTAAAAGGCTTACCCAAATTAGAAGAACTTCCTACATGTGCTGCCTGTCAATATGGAAAGCAAACAAGGCCCCCATTCCCACAAAACAAGGCTTGGAGGGCTATACAAAAGCTACAATTAATACACACAGATGTTGGAGGTCATATGAACACACCATCGTTGAATGGTGGTAAGTACTATATTCTTTTCATTGATGACAAGACAAGAATGTGCTGGATTTATTTTATGAAGTTTAAATCTGAAGTTGCTGACATCTTTTAGAAGTTTAAAACTTGGGTGGAAACTCAAAGCAAGTGCAAATTGCAAGTGATCAGATCCGACAATGGAACTGAATATACCTCTAAGAAATTTAATAAGTTTTGTGAAGATGCAGGCGTAGAACACTAGCTGATTGCCCCTTATTCACCTCAGCAAAATGGCACTGCAGAAAGGAAAAATCGGACGATTATGGAGATGGCTAGGTGCTTACTTCATGACAAAGAGTTGCCAAAAAAATTCTGGGCGGAAGCTGTAAATATAGTAGTATTTTTACTCAATAGGCTGCCGACAAAAGCTTTACAACAAAAAACGCCTTTTGAAGCATGGTATGGTTACAAACCTGAGCTACTTAATTTGAAGACATTTGGTTGCTTGTGTTTCTCTTATATTCCTCATATTAAGAGAGACAAATTGGACAAGAAAGCAGAACCTGGATTTTTTGTAGGCTATAGCTTAATTTCAAAGGCCTACAGGATCTATCTTCCACACAATAACAAAGTAATTGTCAGCAGGGATGTAAAATTCTTGGAGTTTGATTGTTGGAGCTGGGAAGGCAACAATAAGCTTGAACTTCAGGAGGAGAATGAAGATGTGGATGACTAACCTGTCAGAGGAACACGATTGCTTTCTGACATCTATCAAAGGTGTAATGTTGCTATAATGGAACCTGCTGGATATGAAGAGGCTGCAACTGATCAAAGGTGGATAAATGCTATGAAAGAGGAGCTCAAAATGATCGGAAAAAAAAAATCAGACATGGGAGTTGGTGGACAAACCTGATAATAAGAAAGCCATTGGAGTAAAGTGGGTTTATAGAACCAAGTTAAATCATGATGGTTCTGTGAACAAGTATAAGGCAAGACTTGTTGTCAAGGGATATGCCTAGATGTTTGGGGTAGATTTCTCTGAAACATTTGCCTCGGTTGCAAGATTGGATACAATAAGGTTGCTGCTAGCACTAGCTGCACAAAAAGGTTGGGTTAAACACCAATTGGATGTCAAACCAACCTTTTTGAATGGATACCTGGAGGAAGAAATTTTTGTAGAACAACCAGAAGGATTTGCTCTTCAAGGACAAGAAGACAAGGTTTATCTACTAAAGAAGGCATTATATGATTTAAAACAAGCACCGAGGTCTTGGTACAACAGAATTGATGCACATTTAATGAGCTTAGGCTTTGAGAAAATTCTAAGTGAGTCTACCTTATACATTAAAAAGGTGGATGAAGATATACTTGTGGTATCTCTATATGTTGATGACTTATTTGTTACAGGAAGTTGTAAGGAGATGATTGACAAGTCTAAAGAAGAAATGGAAGATGTCTTTGAAATGACAGACCTTGGAAAGATGACATTCTTTCTTGGTATGCAAATGCAACAAAAGCAAAATGAAATATTTGTGTGTTGGGAAAAGTATGCAAAGGAAGTTCTTATGAAGTTCAACATGGAAGAGTGCAAGTCAGCTGCAACTCCAATGAACCAAAAAGAATTGCTCATGTATCGTTGTTACTAGTTAGTTAAAATGTTCGAGCTCGATTCGTCCTATAAGAAAGTATGAAGAAAACAAAGTCTTGAATACGGAATTTCTTTCTATGCACTTATAAAAGTGATATATAAGCACAAGAGCTGCACTCCATGAAACTACACATGAATCCAGGCCTCACGTACTTAAATGACTTTGTGAATAAAAGATCCCAAAACAAAAAATGGTGCACTTAAAGTCCTATGCAACGATTTTTTTTAACAAATGCCGTGAAGCCTATAACATTCGATTTACTACCAAAGACCACGACAGACATTGGAGCAAAACTTAATAGTTTCAAAAGAACAGTTCAAAAACAACATATCTCAGGCAAATATTTTCCTCAAACAAGAAACAAGGATGGAAAAATTATAAGAGTCAAGCATGACAAAAATCTAAAAAGTCTACCAACATTAATGAAGAGTTGGCTCAAGATCTAAGAGCACTAGTACTTTATAATTTAATCTTCATCCTCCTCATCTCCGTCACCACCAGCAGCCTTCTTAGCTGCTGCCTTAAGGTTCTTTCTCTTCACTCGACCAGGACGACCACCACCAAGAGGACTTGTAAGTGAAAAGTCAATGTGCTTCTGTGAATCGACCCTCACCATGAATGATGGGATGTTCACCACCTGCCTTCCAACCCTGCCAAGCCCAAAATGACATTAAAATCTATTTCAAACAATATGTCATAAAAAAATAAACAACACAATAGCCACCTTATAAGCATGCTCAAAAAAAGAACAAATGGAACATACAAAATGAGACTTCATCAATAACCACATAGCATTTATCAGGTAAAAACCAATTCTTGTTCTAACAGCCATTAGAAAAACGAGCCGCTAGGTCAACAATCCCAAATTGGATAAGGACTAATTTGCAAGAAAACCCATTAGCTTGAGAAATCAGATAGAAAAGATCATTAAAGGTTCAAGCTGCTAGCAAGTATAAGGCAGTAGCCACAAAACATGTGAAGACCGGCCAGCATATAATATTGAATTAAAGAGAAACAAGTAAACTCTGCTAATCATGCATACTTTCTTTTTGATAGACTTTCCAGTCTCTGACTCTTAGTCATGGTAATGGAAATAAAATTATAATTACATAACACAAATCTAATGGCAGAGGCAGCAAGTTCCATCAGACAACACACAACGTTCCCTAAATAATATACATTACGCAAGCAATTCGGATGGGAAAAATACAAAATATTGCAATAAAAAATCCAACAAGCATGATATATTATTATGCGAGTTGTGTAAATCACTGAGACATAAAAAGAAAAGACAAAGAGAGAACCTGATGTGCCTCTGCCTGATGAGGACCCTAGCGTGGTGAATGGACTTAGCCATGCCGGATTTGAAGACTAGGGTTTGAAGGCGACGCTCGAGGAAGTTCTCGACGGTGAGTGCCAAGACGTAATCGAGCTTGTTCTGTGTTTCATCGAGAAGACCGTAACGGAACATTCTTCTCAGAAGAGCTTCACCCTCGAAGATCCGACGGGGGTTCTTCTCGTCAAGTGTCAGCAGATTCCTTGCATTGTTACGGATGCGACTGAGGGCGTACTGAACCCTCCACAGCTCCCTCTTGCACCTAAGACCGTACTCCCCGACCAGCTTTAACTCAGCATCCAAACGTTCCTTCTCGTATGGACGACGAGGCTTCTTGAAGGTTTTCCCATCTATTCAATCACAATTAGCAAATGCATCATCATCATCTATTCAATTGACCGTTCTAATTGCAAATCGTTTGTTCTACGATCAGAGCCATAATAAATGGAAAAAATCACTTAAACAGATAGATAGATAGATCAAGAATAGAACGATAAGTTGGAGAGACTCACAGTTTCGGTAAAAGGAAACGTGCACCATGACTCTTCTGCTTCTCTGCTCTGGTGCCCTAGGTTTTTGCAGCTGAAGCTGCTGGAATGCTCGTTTCTCTCTGTTTTTTTTTGGTAGGAAGCTCGTTTCTCATTTTAAGGGAGCTTAAAACCCTATTCGCTGTAGGGCCGGGCTTTTCGCTTCAAGGCCCACTCCTCAGCCCATCAATAATAATTTTGGTCAATGTCCGTCAGGATGACTTTCTCAAAATTAACATGCAAAAGTGACCCAATTTAGTTAACCAGCCCAAATATGTAGGCCTATACACAACTCTGCATTAATTCTGCTTTGTTAATTGTTGTACACTCGCATTAGGATTATCCTTGCCAATTTCTATGAGTCTTTTATTCTTTTTAGAGTTTAAATCAAAATGCTTAACACGTATTTAAATTGAAATTTAGAATAATTTTTTTAACAATTTTTTGGGTCTCTTTTAAGTGATTATTTAAAAAACAATTTTATACATGCTCATATTCATTCATACGTTTTATTATTCTTTTTTTAAAAAAAAAAATATGAGATGCCTTTAGCAAATTTGATTTTTCGAAACCTTTTAAATGAATAAATATAATAAAATTTAATTAATTACTAAACTTTATACATGATATGATAATAATTTAAAGTCTCACATTTTTTTGTGCACTAATTTAAAGTCTCAAGTTCATATTCATTAAGAATAGACAAAATAAAGATAATAGATATTCACAATTAGATAGATTGACTTAAATTAATCTAAAAGCTTATGTCATAACAACTTATCACATTAGAATTCATGTGATGCGTGTTTAAATTGTTTTTTTATGAGCTAATTCATATGTAGGGGGTCAAGAATTTTTTTAATAATAAATATTAAATATTGGTTAAATTTATCGTATCTTTTAATTAAGTTATATATTAATTTATATATGCTCATATTCATTCATATATTCATGTCATAAAATTTATCAATATTTGTATCAAATATTATTTTATGACATGAATATATGAATGAATATGAGCATATATAAATTAATATATAACTTAATTAAAAGATACGATAAATTTAACCAATATTTAATATTTATTATTAAAAAAATTCTTGACCCCCTACATATGAATTAGCTCATAAAAAAACAATTTAAACACGCATCACATGAATTCTAATGTGATAAGTTGTTATGACATAAGCTTTTAGATTAATTTAAGTCAATCTATCTAATTGTGAATATCTATTATCTTTATTTTGTCTATTCTTAATGAATATGAACTTGAGACTTTAAATTAGTGCACAAAAAAATGTGAGACTTTAAATTATTATCATATCATGTATAAAGTTTAGTAATTAATTAAATTTTATTATATTTATTCATTTAAAAGGTTTCGAAAAATCAAATTTGCTAAAGGCATCTCATATTTTTTTTTTTAAAAAAAGAATAATAAAACGTATGAATGAATATGAGCATGTATAAAATTGTTTTTTAAATAATCACTTAAAAGAGACCCAAAAAATTGTTAAAAAAATTATTCTAAATTTCAATTTAAATACGTGTTAAGCATTTTGATTTAAACTCTAAAAAGAATAAAAGACTCATAGAAATTGGCAAGGATAATCCTAATGCGAGTGTACAACAATTAACAAAGCAGAATTAATGCAGAGTTGTGTATAGGCCTACATATTTGGGCTGGTTAACTAAATTGGGTCACTTTTGCATGTTAATTTTGAGAAAGTCATCCTGACGGACATTGACCAAAATTATTATTGATGGGCTGAGGAGTGGGCCTTGAAGCGAAAAGCCCGGCCCTACAGCGAATAGGGTTTTTAAGCTCCCTTAAAATGAGAAACGAGCTTCCTACCAAAAAAAAACAGAGAGAAACGAGCATTCCAGCAGCTTCAGCTGCAAAAACCTAGGGCACCAGAGCAGAGAAGCAGAAGAGTCATGGTGCACGTTTCCTTTTACCGAAACTGTGAGTCTCTCCAACTTATCGTTCTATTCTTGATCTATCTATCTATCTGTTTAAGTGATTTTTTCCATTTATTATGGCTCTGATCGTAGAACAAACGATTTGCAATTAGAACGGTCAATTGAATAGATGATGATGATGCATTTGCTAATTGTGATTGAATAGATGGGAAAACCTTCAAGAAGCCTCGTCGTCCATACGAGAAGGAACGTTTGGATGCTGAGTTAAAGCTGGTCGGGGAGTACGGTCTTAGGTGCAAGAGGGAGCTGTGGAGGGTTCAGTACGCCCTCAGTCGCATCCGTAACAATGCAAGGAATCTGCTGACACTTGACGAGAAGAACCCCCGTCGGATCTTCGAGGGTGAAGCTCTTCTGAGAAGAATGTTCCGTTACGGTCTTCTCGATGAAACACAGAACAAGCTCGATTACGTCTTGGCACTCACCGTCGAGAACTTCCTCGAGCGTCGCCTTCAAACCCTAGTCTTCAAATCCGGCATGGCTAAGTCCATTCACCACGCTAGGGTCCTCATCAGGCAGAGGCACATCAGGTTCTCTCTTTGTCTTTTCTTTTTATGTCTCAGTGATTTACACAACTCGCATAATAATATATCATGCTTGTTGGATTTTTTATTGCAATATTTTGTATTTTTCCCATCCGAATTGCTTGCGTAATGTATATTATTTAGGGAACGTTGTGTGTTGTCTGATGGAACTTGCTGCCTCTGCCATTAGATTTGTGTTATGTAATTATAATTTTATTTCCATTACCATGACTAAGAGTCAGAGACTGGAAAGTCTATCAAAAAGAAAGTATGCATGATTAGCAGAGTTTACTTGTTTCTCTTTAATTCAATATTATATGCTGGCCGGTCTTCACATGTTTTGTGGCTACTGCCTTATACTTGCTAGCAGCTTGAACCTTTAATGATCTTTTCTATCTGATTTCTCAAGCTAATGGGTTTTCTTGCAAATTAGTCCTTATCCAATTTGGGATTGTTGACCTAGCGGCTCGTTTTTCTAATGGCTGTTAGAACAAGAATTGGTTTTTACCTGATAAATGCTATGTGGTTATTGATGAAGTCTCATTTTGTATGTTCCATTTGTTCTTTTTTGAGCATGCTTATAAGGTGGCTATTGTGTTGTTTATTTTTTTATGACATATTGTTTGAAATAGATTTTAATGTCATTTTGGGCTTGGCAGGGTTGGAAGGCAGGTGGTGAACATCCCATCATTCATGGTGAGGGTCGATTCACAGAAGCACATTGACTTTTCACTTACAAGTCCTCTTGGTGGTGGTCGTCCTGGTCGAGTGAAGAGAAAGAACCTTAAGGCAGCAGCTAAGAAGGCTGCTGGTGGTGACGGAGATGAGGAGGATGAAGATTAAATTATAAAGTACTAGTGCTCTTAGATCTTGAGCCAACTCTTCATTAATGTTGGTAGACTTTTTAGATTTTTGTCATGCTTGACTCTTATAATTTTTCCATCCTTGTTTCTTGTTTGAGGAAAATATTTGCCTGAGATATGTTGTTTTTGAACTGTTCTTTTGAAACTATTAAGTTTTGCTCCAATGTCTGTCGTGGTCTTTGGTAGTAAATCGAATGTTATAGGCTTCACGGCATTTGTTAAAAAAAATCGTTGCATAGGACTTTAAGTGCACCATTTTTTGTTTTGGGATCTTTTATTCACAAAGTCATTTAAGTACGTGAGGCCTGGATTCATGTGTAGTTTCATGGAGTGCAGCTCTTGTGCTTATATATCACTTTTATAAGTGCATAGAAAGAAATTCCGTATTCAAGACTTTGTTTTCTTCATACTTTCTTATAGGACGAATCGAGCTCGAACATTTTAACTAACTAGTAACAACGATACATGAGCAATTCTTTTTGGTTCATTGGAGTTGCAGCTGACTTGCACTCTTCCATGTTGAACTTCATAAGAACTTCCTTTGCATACTTTTCCCAACACACAAATATTTCATTTTGCTTTTGTTGCATTTGCATACCAAGAAAGAATGTCATCTTTCCAAGGTCTGTCATTTCAAAGACATCTTCCATTTCTTCTTTAGACTTGTCAATCATCTCCTTACAACTTCCTGTAACAAATAAGTCATCAACATATAGAGATACCACAAGTATATCTTCATCCACCTTTTTAATGTATAAGGTAGACTCACTTAGAATTTTCTCAAAGCCTAAGCTCATTAAATGTGCATCAATTCTGTTGTACCAAGACCTCGGTGCTTGTTTTAAATCATATAATGCCTTCTTTAGTAGATAAACCTTGTCTTCTTGTCCTTGAAGAGCAAATCCTTCTGGTTGTTCTACAAAAATTTCTTCCTCCAGGTATCCATTCAAAAAGGTTGGTTTGACATCCAATTGGTGTTTAACCCAACCTTGGT
Organism: Sesbania bispinosa; assembly: GCA_026901365.1. NCBI lineage: Eukaryota > Viridiplantae > Streptophyta > Magnoliopsida > Fabales > Fabaceae > Sesbania > Sesbania bispinosa. Next base: position 321,914 of record QLOH01000855.1, read on the forward strand.
ATTAAATCGAGTTTTGCTCCAATGTCTGTTGTGGTCTTTGGTATTAAATCGAATGTTATAGGCTTCACGGCATTTGTTAAAAAAAATCATTGCATAGGACTTTAAGTGCACCATTTTTTGTTTTGGGATCTTTTATTCACAAAGTCATTTAAGTACGGAAGGCCTGGATTCATCTGTACTTTCATGGAGTGCAGCTCTTGTGCTTATATATCACTTTTATAAGTGCATAGAAAGAAATTCCGCATTCAAGACTTTGTTTTCTTCATACTTGTTTATAGGACGAATCAAGCTCGAACATTTTAACTAACTAGTAACAACGATACATGAGCAGTGTTTGTCCTCTGTATCTTGTTGTACACGGTTGCGAAGGTTGAAGAATTCCAAATGGGATCTTAGTTGTACACTTGTAGGTCAAGAATTCTGATTTTCATACATCCACTTTTTTTACAATTTCTGTTGGTTATTTGAAAATATCGGTCAATCTAGGATGAAGCAGCATGTGGGTGTCATACTGGTATGACACTATTTTGACCTGGGATAGCAGGTCATGTTACCTTATAAAAAAAATAAAATTTAAATAATTTGCAGTTGAGGGCCTAACATGTCATACATTTCTCTCTCTTGTCTCTTTCCTTTATCTTCCCTCCCTCTCCTCTCGCCCCCTCTTTCTCTCTCCTCCATCTCTCTCCTATCTCTTTCCTCTCTCTTCTTCCTTCTCTCCCCCCTCTCTCTCCTCTCTCCCCCTCTTTCTCTCACCCATCTCTTCCCTCTCCTCCCTCTCTCTTCCTTCTCTCTCTCCTCCCTCCCC